>JAUIMM010001080.1:0-563244 GCA_031769625.1 Taudactylus pleione
GTACAGAGTGTGTGTGTGAGAGGATCAGTGTGTGTACAGGAGGTATAGGTACAGAGTGTGTGTGTGAGAGGATCAGTGTGTGTACAGGAGGTATAGGTACAGAGTGTGTGTGTGTGAGAGGATCAGTGTGTGTACAGGAGGTATAGGTTACAGAGTGTGTGTGTGTGAGAGGATCAGTGTGTGTACAGGAGGTATAGGTACAGAGTGTGTGTGTGAGAGGATCAGTGTGTGTACAGGAGGTATAGGTACAGAGTGTGTGTGTGAGAGGATCAGTGTGTGTACAGGAGGTATAGGTACAGAGTGTGTGTGTGAGAGGATCAGTGTGTGGGTACAGGAGGTATAGGTACAGAGTGTGTGTGTGAGAGGATCAGTGTGTGTACAGGAGGTATAGGTACAGAGTGTGTGTGTGTGAGAGGATCAGTGTGTGTACAGGAGGTATAGGTACAGAGTGTGTGTGTGAGAGGATCAGTGTGTGTACAGGAGGTATAGGTACAGAGTGTGTGTGTGAGAGGATCAGTGTGTGTACAGGAGGTATAGGTACAGAGTGTGTGTGTGAGAGGGATCAGTGTGTGTACAGGAGGTATAGGTACAGAGTGTGTGTGTGAGAGGAGTCAGTGTGTGTACAGGAGGTATAGGTACAGAGTGTGTGTGTGAGAGGATCAGTGTGTGTACAGGAGGTATAGGTACAGAGTGTGTGTGTGAGAGGATCAGTGTGTGTACAGGAGGTATAGGTACAGAGTGTCTGTGTGAGAGGATCAGTGTGTGTACAGGAAGTATAGGTACAGAGTGTCTGTGTGAGAGGATCAGTGTGTGTACAGGAGGTATAGGTACAGAGTGTGTGTGTGAGAGGATCAGTGTGTGTACAGGAGGTATAGATACAGAGTGTGTGTGTGAGAGGATCAGTGTGTACAGGAGGTATAGGTACAGTGTGTGTGTGTGAGAGGATCAGTGTGTACAGGAGGTATAGGTACAGAGTGTGTGTGTGAGAGGATCAGTGTGTACAGGAGGTATAGGTACAGAGTGTGTGTGTGTGAGAGGATCAGTGTGTGTACAGGAGGTATAGGTACAGAGTGTGTGTGTGAGAGGATCAGTGTGTGTACAGGAGGTATAGGTACAGAGTGTGTGTGTGAGAGGATCAGTGTATGTACAGGAGGTATAGGTACAGAGTGTGTGTGTGTGAGAGGATCAGTGTGTGTACAGGAGGTATAGGTACAGAGTGTGTGTGTGAGAGGATCAGTGTGTGTACAGGAGGTATAGGTACAGAGTGTGTGTGTGTGTGAGAGGGTCAATGTGTGTACAGGAGGTATAGGTACAGTGTGTGTGTGTGTGTGAGAGGGTCAGTGTGTGTACAGGAGGTATAGGTACAGAGTGTCTGTGTGTGAGAGGATCAGTGTGTGTACAGGAGGTATAGGTACAGAGTGTGTGTGTGAGAGGATCAGTGTGTGTACAGGAGGTATAGGTACAGAGTGTGTGTGTGTGTGAGAGGGTCAATGTGTGTACAGGAGGTATAGGTACAGTGTGTGTGTGTGTGTGAGAGGATCAGTGTGTGTACAGGAGATATAGGTACAGAGTGTCTGTGTGAGAGGATCAGTGTGTGTACAGGAGGTATAGGTACAGAGTGTGTGTGTGAGAGGATCAGTGTGTGTACAGGAGGTATAGGTACAGAGTGTGTGTGTGTGAGAGGATCAGTGTGTGTACAGGAGGTATAGGTACAGAGTGTGTGTGTGAGAGGATCAGTGTGTGTACAGGAGGTATAGGTACAGAGTGTGTGTGTGAGAGGGTCAGTGTGTGTACAGGAGGTATAGGTACAGAGTGTGTGTCTGTGTGAGAGGATCAGTGTGTGTACAGGAGGTATAGGTACAGAGTGTGTGTGTGTGAGAGGATCAGTGTGTGTACAGGAGGTATAGGTACAGTGTGTGTGTGTGAGAGGGTCAGTGTGTGTACAGGAGGTATAGGTACAGAGTGTCTGTGTGAGAGGATCAGTGTGTGTACAGGAGGTATAGGTACAGAGTGTGTGTGTGAGAGGATCAGTGTGTGTACAGGAGGTATAGGTACAGAGTGTGTGTGTGAGAGGGTCAGTGTGTGTACAGGAGGTATAGGTACAGAGTGTGTGTGTGAGAGGGTCAGTGTGTGTACAGGAGGTATAGGTACAGAGTGTGTGTCTGTGTGAGAGGATCAGTGTGTGTACAGGAGGTATAGATACAGAGTGTGTGTGTGTGTGTGTGTGAGAGGATCAGTGTGTGTACAGGAGATATAGGTACAGAGTGTGTGTGTGAGAGGATCAGTGTGTGTACAGGAGGTATAGGTACAGTGTGTGTGTGTGAGAGGGTCAGTGTGTGTACAGGAGGTATAGGTACAGAGTGTCTGTGTGAGAGGATCAGTGTGTGTACAGGAGGTATAGGTACAGAGTGTGTGTGTGAGAGGATCAGTGTGTGTACAGGAGGTATAGGTACAGAGTGTGTGTGTGAGAGGGTCAGTGTGTGTACAGGAGGTATAGGTACAGAGTGTGTGTGTGAGAGGGTCAGTGTGTGTACAGGAGGTATAGGTACAGAGTGTGTGTGTGTGTGAGAGGATCAGTGTGTGTACAGGAGGTATAGATACAGAGTGTGTGTGTGTGAGAGGATCAGTGTGTACAGGAGGTATAGGTACAGTGTGTGTGTGTGAGAGGATCAGTGTGTGTACAGGAGGTATAGGTACAGAGTGTGTGTGTGAGAGGATCAGTGTGTGTACAGGAGGTATAGGTACAGAGTGTCTGTGTGAGAGGATCAGTGTGTGTACAGGAGGTATAGGTACAGAGTGTGTGTGTGAGAGGATCAGTGTGTGTACAGGAGGTATAGGTACAGAGTGTGTGTGTGAGAGGGTCAGTGTGTGTACAGGAGGTATAGGTACAGAGTGTGTGTGTGAGAGGGTCAGTGTGTGTACAGGAGGTATAGGTACAGAGTGTGTGTCTGTGTGAGAGGATCAGTGTGTGTACAGGAGGTATAGATACAGAGTGTGTGTGTGTGTGTGAGAGGATCAGTGTGTGTACAGGAGGTATAGGTACAGTGTGTGTGTGTGTGAGAGGGTCAGTGTGTGTACAGGAGGTATAGGTACAGAGTGTCTGTGTGAGAGGATCAGTGTGTGTACAGGAGGTATAGGTACAGAGTGTGTGTGTGAGAGGATCAGTGTGTGTACAGGAGGTATAGGTACAGAGTGTGTGTGTGAGAGGGTCAGTGTGTGTACAGGAGGTATAGGTACAGAGTGTGTGTCTGTGTGAGAGGATCAGTGTGTGTACAGGAGGTATAGATACAGAGTGTGTGTGTGTGTGAGAGGATCAGTGTGTGTACAGGAGGTATAGGTACAGTGTGTGTGTGTGAGAGGGTCAGTGTGTGTACAGGAGGTATAGGTACAGAGTGTCTGTGTGAGAGGATCAGTGTGTGTACAGGAGGTATAGGTACAGAGTGTGTGTGTGAGAGGATCAGTGTGTGTACAGGAGGTATAGGTACAGAGTGTGTGTGTGAGAGGGTCAGTGTGTGTACAGGAGGTATAGGTACAGAGTGTGTGTGTGAGAGGGTCAGTGTGTGTACAGGAGGTATAGGTACAGAGTGTGTGTGTGAGAGGATCAGTGTGTACAGGAGGTATAGGTACAGAGTGTGTGTGTGAGAGGATCAGTGTGTACAGGAGGTATAGGTACAGAGTGTGTGTGTGTGTGTGAGAGGATCAGTGTGTGTACAGGAGGTATAGATACAGAGTGTGTGTGTGTGAGAGGATCAGTGTGTACAGGAGGTATAGGTACAGAGTGTGTGTGTGAGAGGATCAGTGTGTACAGGAGGTATAGGTACAGAGTGTGTGTGTGAGAAGATCAGTGTGTGTACAGGAGGTATAGGTACAGTGTGTGTGTGTGAGAGGATCAGTGTGTACAGGAGGTATAGGTACAGAGTGTGTGTGTGAGAGGATCAGTGTGTACAGGAGGTATAGGTACAGAGTGTGTGTGTGTGTGAGAGGATCAGTGTGTGTACAGGAGGTATAGGTACAGAGTGTGTGTGTGAGAGGATCAGTGTGTACAGGAGGTATAGGTACAGAGTGTGTGTGTGAGAGGATCAGTGTGTGTACAGGAGGTATAGGTACAGAGTGTGTGTGTGAGAGGATCAGTGTGTGTACAGGAGGTATAGGTACAGAGTGTGTGTGTGAGAGGATCAGTGTGTGTACAGGAGGTATAGGTACAGAGTGTGTGTGTGAGAGGATCAGTGTGTGTACAGGAGGTATAGGTACAGAGTGTGTGTGTGAGAGGTGCAGAGTGTGTACAGGAGGTATAGGTACAGTGTGTGTGTGTGTGTGTGTGTGTGAGAGGATCAGTGTGTGTACAGGAGGTATAGGTACAGAGTGTGTGTGTGAGAGGATCAGTGTGTACAGGAGGTATAGGTACAGAGTGTGTGTGTGAGAGGATCAGTGTGTGTACAGGAGGTATAGGTACAGAGTGTGTGTGTGAGAGGATCAGTGTGTGTACAGGAGGTATAGGTACAGAGTGTGTGTGTGAGAGGATCAGTGTGTGTACAGGAGGTATAGGTACAGTGTGTGTGTGTGTGAGAGGATCAGTGTGTGTACAGGAGGTATAGGTACAGAGTGTGTGTGTGAGAGGATCAGTGTGTGTACAGGAGGTATAGGTACAGAGTGTGTGTGTGAGAGGATCAGTGTGTGTACAGGAGGTATAGGTACAGAGTGTGTGTGTGAGAGGTGCAGAGTGTGTACAGGAGGTATAGGTACAGTGTGTGTGTGTGTGTGTGTGTGTGAGAGGATCAGTGTGTGTACAGGAGGTATAGGTACAGAGTGTGTGTGTGAGAGGATCAGTGTGTGTACAGGAGGTATAGGTACAGAGTGTGTGTGTGAGAGGATCAGTGTGTGTACAGGAGGTATAGGTACAGAGTGTGTGTGTGTGAGAGGATCAGTGTGTGTACAGGAGGTATAGGTACAGAGTGTGTGTGTGAGAGGATCAGTGTGTACAGGAGGTATAGGTACAGTGTGTGTGTGAGAGAGGATCAGTGTGTGTACAGGAGGTATAGGTACAGAGTGTGTGTGTGAGAGGATCAGTGTGTGTACAGGAGGTATAGGTACAGAGTGTGTGTGTGAGAGGATCAGTGTGTGTACAGGAGGTATAGGTACAGAGTGTGTGTGTGAGAGGATCAGTGTGTGTACAGGAGGTATAGGTACAGAGTGTGTGTTTGAGAGGATCAGTGTGTGTACAGGAGGTATAGGTACAGTGTGTGTGTGTGAGAGGATCAGTGTGTGTACAGGAGGTATAGGTACAGAGTGTGTGTTTGAGAGGATCAGTGTGTACAGGAGGTATAGGTACTGAGTGTGTGTGTGTGAGAGGATCAGTGTGTGTACAGGAGGTATAGGTACAGAGTGTGTGTGTGAGAGGATCAGTGTGTACAGGAGGTATAGGTACAGAGTGTGTGTGTGTGAGAGGATCAGTGTGTACAGGAGGTATAGGTACAGAGTGTGTGTGTGAGAGGATCAGTGTGTGTACAGGAGGTATAGGTACAGAGTGTGTGTGTGAGAGGATCAGTGTGTGTACAGGAGGTATAGGTACAGAGTGTGTGTGTGAGAGGATCAGTGTGTGTACAGGAGGTATAGGTACAGAGTGTGTCTGTGTGAGAGGATCAGTGTGTGTACAGGAGGTATAGGTACAGAGTGTGTGTGTGAGAGGTGCAGAGTGTGATGTATTTGGTGTATAAGTGCTGTTTTATTTGAACTATTTTATATCACAATTCCTCATATATATCATTTTGAATACAAATGACTTATATACTGTGGTATTAATTGCATCTGATAACTGCTGTATTATTATTGTATGTTCGATGTTCTTTTACTTTCTGTCGCTTTTACGTCTTTTCACCTATAAAAGGAAGGTCTGCGCCCTGGAATATTACCATATACTGTAGATCGCTTTATAACTAGCAGAGGATCCTGTTACAATTCTTACATTGTACTTTACACTAATATTGTGCAGATAATCAGAAACCACTATCTATGAATTTATTAAATATAAAATGTGATATTTATTGTAATCTAACTGTAATCGACAAAGATTTTACACAAAGACGTGAAAAAGTACATTCTCCAATAAATATACACATATCTACTCTATACAGCGATTCACGCTCTCCCTGCGGCTGAACAAGGTTTATCGTCCCTGCTCCTGAGAATCTACAAAGGAGAAGCTGCGATACCAGAATACAAGCTACGAGGTAGGAGACTGACACCCTAATTGTATACGTTCCTCTAGCTCTACAGTAATGTGGAACTACAAATCACAGAATGTCCTTCCGGAGGGCAAGCTGGAATTTGTAGTTCCAAAATAGCTAGGGAGCCATAGGTGCACTGGTATACAGCCATCCACAGAACACCTACACACACACACCCACACCCTACACACACACTCTACACACACACACACACCCTACACACACACAC
This sequence comes from Taudactylus pleione, assembly GCA_031769625.1. NCBI lineage: Eukaryota > Metazoa > Chordata > Amphibia > Anura > Myobatrachidae > Taudactylus > Taudactylus pleione. Next base: position 6,454 of record JAUIMM010001080.1, read on the forward strand.
CCACACCCTACACACACTACACACACCCCACACACACACACACACACACACACACACACACCCACACCCTACACACACACACACCCACACCCTACACATCCTACACACACACACACACCCTACACACACACAGCCCCTACACACACACCCTACACCTACACACACACACCCACACCCTACACACACTACACACACACCCTACACACACACACACCCTACACACACACACCCACACCCTACACACACTACACACACCCTACACACACCCTACACACACACACACCCTACACACACACACCCCCTACACACACACACCCCCTACACACACACCCTACACCTACACACACACCCTACACACACACACACCCCCTACACACACGCCTTCACACACCCCCTACACACACACACCCTACACACACACACCCTACACACACACACCCACACCCCCTACACACACTACACACACACACTACACACACACACCCACACCTCCTACACACACTACACACACACACTACACACACACACCCACACCTCCTACACACACTACACACACACACCCTACACACACACACCCACACCCCCTACACACACTACACACACACACTACACACACACACCCACACCCCCTACACACACTACACACACACACTACACACACACACCCACACCTCCTACACACACTACACACACACACTACACACACACACCCACACCCCCTACACACACTACACACACACACTACACACACACACCCTACACACACACACCCTACACACACACACCCACACCCCCTACACACACTACACACACACACTACACACACACACCCACACCTCCTACACACACTACACACACACACTACACACACACACCCACACCTCCTACACACACTACACACACACACCCTACACACACACACCCACACCCCCTACACACACTACACACACACACTACACACACACACCCACACCCCCTACACACACTACACACACACACTACACACACACACCCACACCTCCTACACACACTACACACACACACTACACACACACACCCACACCCCCTACACACACTACACACACACACACTACACACAGGCCCGCTGAGAGCCAAATCGGGTTTTTTTTTTTTTTTGGGAAGGGGGCGTGGCCACATCTCCTGCGATAAGGCCACGCCCCCTCCCCCCCCCAAAAAAAGATTTGCAGTTCTGCTGGGGGAGGGGGCGCTCTGGGCCCCCTCAGCCCTGCTCAAAGCCAGGGGGGACGCGATCAGTGTGATCACTCCCCCCACAGGCATAGGAGACTGCACACGCTGTGTGCTGGGCTGCTGTGAGGGAGGGGGGAGCGGCGCCGGACCCGGGCCCCCGCCGGGCCCCTCAGGAAGCCCGGGCCCAGGTAATCTGTACCCACTCCCCCCCCCTCTCGGCGCCCCTGTACACACACACACTCTACACCACACACACTACACACACACCTATACACACACTACACACACACACACACTACACACACACCCTACACATACCTAAACACACACCTACACACACAACCCACACACACACACCCTATATACTCGAGTATAAGCCAACCCGAATATAAGCCGAGGTACCTACTTTTACCCCAAAAAACTGGGAAAACTTATTGACTCGAGTATAAGCCTAGGGTGGGAAATGGCAGCAGCTGGTAGTGCCCCCAGTGGTAATCCCCCCTTTCAGTGCCTCCAGTAGTAATCCCCCCCTGGTAGTACCCCCAGTGGTAATCCCCCCTTTTAGAGCCCCCTGTAGTAATCCCCCCCTGTAGTAATCCCCCACTGGTAGTGCCCCCTGTAGTAATTCTCCCCTGGTAGTTCCCCCAGTGGTAATCCCCCCTTTTAGTGCCCCCTGTAGTAATCCCCCCCTGTAGTAATCCCCCCCTGGTAGTGCCCCCTGTAGTAATCCCCCCTGGTAGTTCCCCCAGTGGTAATCCCCCCTTTTAGTGCCCCTGTAGTAATCCCCCCCTGTAGTAATCCCTCCTGGTAGTGCCCCCTGTAGTAATCCCCCCCTGGTAGTTCCCCCAGTGGTAATCCCCCCTTTTAGTGCCCCTCTATCAATCGCCCCCTGATAATGCCCCCTGTAGTAATCGCCCCCTAGTAGAGAGAGACGTGGTAAGAATAAAAAAAAAATAAACACTTACCTTAAACTCCCGCTCCTGGTCCCGCCGCTGTCCGCTCCTCCGGCCGCTTTGCATGGGAGAGACGTCGTCTTGACGACATGTCTCCCATCACCCACTGCGGGAGCCGGAAGATGGCTCCCTCAGTGGGAGCAGCAGCAGCAGCTGAGAGTCTGACAGACTCTAAGCGGCTGCTGATTACAGCAAACACGCAGCTGCCGGCTCCGGCGGCTGTGTGTTTGGCAGTGTGTAGCGCTGACCGAACTCCGTCCGGTCAGCGCTACACTTGACTCGAGTATAAGCCGAGGGGGTACTTTTTCAGCACACCCTACTCACACACACACCCTACTCACACACACACCCTACTCACACACACACCCTACGCACACACACACCCTACTCACACACACAACCTACTCACACACACCCTACTCACACACACACCCTACTCACACACACCCTACTCACACACACACCCTACTCACACACACACCCTACTCACCACACACCCTACTCACACACACACCCTACTCACACACACCCTACTCACCACACACCCTACTCACACACACACCCTACTCACACACACACCCTACTCACCACACACCCTACTCACACACACACCCTACTCACACACACACCCTACTCACCACACACCCTACTCACACACACACCCTACTCACACACACACCCTACGCACACACACACCCTACTCACACACACACCCTACTCACACACACACCCTACTCACACACACACCCTACTCACCACACACCCTACTCACACACACACCCTACTCACACACACACCCTACTCACCACACACCCTACTCACACACACACCCTACTCACACACACACCCTACGCACACACACACCCTACTCACACACACCCTACTCACCACACACCCTACTCACACACACACCCTACTCACACACACACCCTACTCACACACACACCCTACTCACCACACACCCTACTCACACACACACCCTACTCACACACACACCCTACTCACCACACACCCTACTCACACACACACCCTACTCACACACACACCCTACGCACACACACACCCTACGCACACCTTTAAAAAAACAAACTAACACAAAAACATTTGTTTTACAGTTGTGTGTTGTGTGAGTGGCAAAGTACTAACATCTCTCATCGAATGAAAAACAAAACAAGATGACCCCACACAGAAACATTGTAAAGAATTGTACAACCAACAATTATTGTATTATATTATTTTAACAAAAGCAATAATGTAATGTGTTGGTAGTGCTCCCTGGGATAAAGTATATAACATACTCAACATTAAGCAAAGAAACCTCTAGATTGAAGCTAGAGAAGAAATTCCCTTTCTGGGGCACTCTTCAAAATTTATATATATATATATATATATACAGTATATATACACACACACACACATATGTATGTGTATATTATAGCATGAACTGATTAATGTATTAAAACATAACCTTTATTTGTTTATATAACTAAACAAAAAGTGATGAGTATTGACTCAAAATAATCTATTCAACATGATAGTGACTCTCCCAATATTTACAATTCACCTGGTGAAAATAATTGTCAGCACTCACTGTGGTTTATAAATAACAGGAGCTCCATTGTCTCCCAAAAAGTGCTGTGGTTTATTGGGGTTGGTTATGTTTAAACACAGAAGTGATCTATCTACTTGGAATTGATGGAGTTTGAAATGAGGTGGTTTGGATAAGAGGAATTTTCCATCCAAGGTTTTCCCTTTTTGTAATTCTAAAATTTCCGTGGTATTCAGCGGAAATGGCACCAACCCTACGTTATGCTGCCCCTGGGGTACATGTGAACACACCCAACAATCAGTCTGATTTATAACTTTGCCTACCATGCTATGATAATCCTCTAAAGGATACCCACGCCAGTACGGGTTATATTTAGGCTGGCACCGTTGAATACATTTTTCATCAACTAGGGACCCACAAAGCTCACAAATACAGGAATCCTCAGACGATAAACCTCCACACCGTTCCTGAGTATCCAGAATAGCAGATCTCTTAACAATTACAGTACTAAGATTGGTCAGACACTCCCCTGATTGGCATTGCACTCCTCCTCTTGACTCCACTCCATCTGCACTGCCATCAGCTCCCATCTCCTCTGTCGGTCCCCCGTGACAGAAACCACGTATCCCCGAGCAAACCAGGATGATGGAAACTCTGGAAGAGAATATGAAAATTAACACAGCAGACCAGTCGATCTCCACAACAACGACCTGCAAATTTCTTTTAGCTCAGGTATCTCACTACAACCTTTTAATCCTCCTGAAACAAGCTCGCGATCGACAGGTCCACGTTATCAGCCTTGTCTCCGCCTTGTTTCTCCACCGGTTGGTTGACCTTTTAGCAGTGAGTGGAATGGACCCAGGTATCACTTTCGGTCACCTTCAAAGATGTAGTACTCGTCAGCAGCACCTGATATGGACACTCCCACCGATCAGTCAAACAACCTGAACGTAAGAAATTTCTGATCATAACATATTCTCCTGGTTCAACATCATTAGACAACAATTTCAGTTTCTGCTGTTGCTGTTTTAACTGTTTACTCATTGATATAAGATACTTTCCAGTTACCTCGTTGTTACCCTTCAAATCTTCCTGTGGACTTATAATCAAATGAGGTTGTTTACCAAACAGTATTTCAAAGGGGGACAGATTTAGAGGGGGTCTAGGAGTGGTCCTTATGCTATGTAGGACCAACGGTAATGCTTCTGGCCATCCTAGTCCAGTCTCTGTCATGATTTTACTTATCTTATTTTTAATAGTCCCGTTCATCCTCTCTACCTTGGCGCTGGCTTGTGGTCGGTAGGGGGTGTGAATTCGGCTATTAATACCCATCAGTTTACACATTTTGAAAAACATCACCTGTGAAATGAGTACCCCTATCACTCTCGATAATTTTAGGGATACCATATCTGCATACAAACTCCTGTACAATTTTCTTGGCAGTAAACGCAGCAGTATTAGTGGCAGCTGGATATGCCTCAACCCAATTAGAAAACACATCAGTGCACACTAATACATACTTGAGATTCCTGCAGGGTGGCAATTGGATGAAATCAATTTGTTTTATCTGGAAAGGTCCGTCAGTCGGTGGAATGTGGGATGGTTCGGTAGGGGTCGTTTTCCCAATGTGTTTCCTCAAGCAGGTCAGACAGGACATTACTCTCTTTTCCGCTTGAGAAGAAAACCCATGTGTGCACCAGTATGCTCTCACCAATTTGCACATACCCTGCTTTCCCAAGTGAGTCAGACCGTGCACTGCCTCAGTCAGGCTGGGGTAATATGCCTTGGGAACTACTGGCTTACCTTGTCCGTCCCTCCAGAGTCCAGAGGACTCCTACTGACATTCTTTGGACTTCCAGACTGACTTTTCCTGGATTGAACACAAATTTTGCATCTCAATTAATTTCAGCATATCAATTGTTTGAAAAGACATAGGCCCTGATTCAGAGCAGTACGCTCTGACCAGAGCGCTCGCTCTGAATCAGGGCCCTCCTCCATTAATATGGAGCATCCTCCTGGACGCTCATATAGCTGTGGGTCACCACCCACAGCATATACGAGCGTGCAACAAGATGGTCACGATGGTCTTGACCATCGCGACCATCGGACTTGCGAGTGAAACCCTGTGGTCGGGTTTCTCAACCACAAGCCCTGGAGTGATTTTGGCTCTATCAGAGCCAAAATCACTCCCACTGACATCACTAGTGATGTCAGTGGGGCCGGCTTCAGATGGTAGGCGTTCCCATGGGAACGCCTCCGTCTGGCAGGCACGCCCCCGGCACGCCCACCAAAGGGGGCGTGCTGTCGATCAACATCGACAGCACGCCCCCTTTGGTGCGAGACCCGGAGCGATGGAAAGTCCTTCGCTCGCCAGGTCTTGCGCATGAACACAACAGAGCTCCCTCCGTCGTGCGCATGCGCAGTGGGGACCATCAACCCACTTGCGAGCGTACTGCCGCTCGCGAGTGGGTCTGAATGACCCCCATAATTTGTTCCATTGGTATATTCATTTTTAACCCTGCTGCCCATTTTGCAGCTTCGTCTGCTCTGTTGTTGCCCAGTGACACCGGGTCATCCTCACATGTATGGGCTTTACACTTAATTACCGTCACTGTTTTGGGCAGTTGAATTGCTTTTAGTAATTGTTTTATGTGTCTGGAATGTGCAACTGGTGTGCCTGCTGCTGTCATAAAGTTTCTCAGACGCCATAGAGCTACAAAATCGTGTACCACTCCGAACGCATACCTCGAGTCAGTGTAAATGTTAGCAGATTTGCCTGCTGCCAGTTCACATGCTCTTTTTAGTGCTACTAACTCTGCCACCTGGGCTGAGTGAGGAGGACCAAGGGGTTCAGCTTCTATGATGTCTGTGTCATTTACAACAGCATAACCTGTAAATAATTCACCTGTGACTGTTTGACTATGACAACTCACGTCCGTGTAAAATGTCATATCCACATTCTCTAAAGGTGTGTTACATATGTCAGGTCTTGCAGTAAAGGTCTGGTTTAGATATTCCATACAATCATGTGTATCACTATGTCCGATGAACTCACTTCCTGCCAGCAACTCGTCTCCTTCCACCCTTTGTACATCACGTTGTAAATATGGTAAATACGTTGCTGGGTTCAGCATATTGCATCGTTTAACAGTGATGTTTGCAGGTGCTATTAGAGGTAGTTCCCATTTGGTAAACCTAGCTGAAGAGACGTGTCTGGTTTGGGCAGAGTTCAGAAGAGCAGATACAGCATGGGGAGTATGGACAATCATATCATGGCCCAATACTACATCCTCACTTTTACTCACCAATAGAGCCATTGCTGCTACACTTCTTAAACACGTTGGGAGTGATGTTGCCACAGTGTCCAGTTAGGCACTGTAGTATGCTACGGGCCTACTGGCATCACCATGTTTTTGTGTGAGGACTCCTGCTGCGCAACCATCGGCTTTCGTACAATACAAATCAAAAGGTTTTTCATAGTCAGGTATTCCCAATGCAGGTGCTTTTGTCAGACTATCCTTAAGATTAAGGAAAGCCTGCTCTGTTTCCTCTGTGTGTATGACACGGTCGGGCTTTGAAGAAGAGACCAAGTCCTGTAATGGTAAGGCCAAAATAGAAAAACCTGGGATTCACATTTGCCAGTATCCACACATTCCCAAGAAGGTACGAATTTGCTGTTGGTTATGCGGCAGTGTCATGTTCTGTATGGCCTGGATTCGATCAGTAGTTAGATGTCGTAACCCCTGGGTTAGGCAGTGTCACAAGTATTTTACTCTGTATTGGTACGGCTGTAGTTTGTCCTTAGCACCCTTGGGTCCTGTTTGTGAGAGATGAAGCAACAAAAGTTTAGTATCATTTAAACATGACGTAAACAAATCAGAACATAGCAATAAATCGTCTACATATTGTAATAGAACAGATCCATTGGCAGGTTGAAAAGATTGTAAACAGTCGTGTAAGGCCTGGGTAGGGATACTAGGGCTGTCTATGAAACCCTGGGGCAATTGTGTCCATGTATATTGTACACCCCTGTATGTAAAGCGAATAAGTACTGACAGGATGAAGAGGCACAGAGAAGAGGGGAAAGGGTGAGGGTATGGGTAAGGATATTGAGGGAAAGGATATTGTGGGGGATATGGGGTTTGTGGATAGTATGGGACCTGTGGCTGTGTGTGATAAGTGGGGCAGGGCTGCATTTGTGTTGGTGTAGGATTAGTGAGGACGTGTAGCTGTGCAGGTGTAGGTGCGAGTGCAGGTGTAGGTGCGAGTGTGTCTGTTGGCTGTAATGTTACCGTCATTCCTTCTAGAGCTTGAATACTGACAGCCATTAATTTCTCGCTCTGTGTCTCTCTCTTTTTAGGGATGTTTTTGTCATGTTCAATTGCAGATTCTATGAGGGTGTCTATTGTGACCCCTCCAGAGTGCTATCTTTAATATCTTCTAACCCAGTGTACTGGGTGATAGCCTGCAGAGCCCGGTCACAATAATCTTCTGCAGATTCACTCTTTTTGAAGATTTTGTTCCAGTTAACTACTACTGGAAAATATGCACCCAATTGAGTTACAATGCGGGAAATGTTATCTTGATTAATTTGGTCTGTTAAGGGAACATCTCCATCCAATACACAATCCGTGATAAATTTTGTCATGTCGATATTGCGTGGAAAACAGGCCCTTAACACCACATGCCAGTCTTTGTTAGTGGGCTCGTGGGAACTACCCAAATTTCTCAAAAATCTTTGACATTTGGCTAATTCCTTTTTGGGATCGGGGAAATCATTCATTATGGAATTTAGCTCCGGTCTTTTCCAAGGACAATGCATTACTACCTCCCTTGTGGGCACTACTCGTTTGCATCCACATTCCCATTTGGAACAGTTATTGTCCGGATGGGACGCAGACCGGCCGCACTACTACTTTTGACCTTATTACCTGGCTGAGGATTTATGGCCTAATTCAGACCCGCTTGCGAGCGCTGAGAACTTGCAAGCAGGTCGATGGTGCCCTAATGTGCATGCGCACGACGGAGGGAGCTCCGTCGTGCGCATGCGCGAAACCCGCATAGCGACAGCCAAGCTGTCGCTATGGGTCTCGCACCAGAGGGGGCGTGCTGTCGATGGTGAGTGACAGCACGCCCCCTTTGGTGGGCGTGCCGGGGGCGTTGATGCCCAGACGGAGGCTTTCACATGGGAACGCCTACCGTCTGGGGCCAGCCCCACTGACATCACTCGTATAGAGGCGAAAGCACTCCTGTGCTTGCGGCAGCAAAACCCTACCGCAGGGTCTCATCGCAAGCCCAATGGTCGCGATGGTCTTGACCATCGCGACCATCTTTTTGGGCACTCGCATAAGCTGTGGGTGGTCACCCACAGCTATGCGAGCGGCCAGGAGACCGCTCCATTTTTAGGTAGGAGGGCACTGATTCAGGCCCTTAGTGTGTTACTGCAAAGTATAGGGTTAACAAATTCCTCTAAAGGTGCAGTGGATGTTAACACTTCCTGTACTACCACTGACGAAGAAGGCGGCGCCACTTGTGATTGTCGTGGTGGAGCATCTAACATGTGCACAGCATGGGAAATGGCAGACATGACAATAGGCTCATCATCCACATCATAAACATTTTCTTTATGGTTACTCAAGAGAGGGTACAAATTACTTGTTACATTTTTATGGGTTTTTTCAATAACTGTACCTGCACCTCCATCCACATAAGATGGTGGTGGTGCGCGTGAACCACTGGCAATACCTTCCACAACACTACTTTGCTGCACGTGGGCACTATTTTGTAGCTCTCACGCCTTGCAATTTAGCGTTGCAGATGTATTCTCTGGCAATGCGTTCGCAACAGCAGTTTGCGTCGCTTGTACACCTTTAAGCCACGCATCCCCTTCATGCTGCCACAATTTTAAACATTCATTATGTTTTACATTTTTCACTCAAGAACGCATCAGACTGATGTGATCTCGGACATTATCCAATACATCTTTATCAAAACTACCAATTCTGGGAAACGGTCTAACACTCTTCATCATTATCTTAAACCATACATCACAATACCTTATTGCATAAGCACCATACTTAGTATGCATAATACGACGGGCCGATCCAAGCAGCGCTTCCATTAGTAGCACATCTTTGTCTAACATCTCTATTGTTTGCGTGGCTCCCATCTTGGGACAACTCCTACGTTTTTCAATAAAGATTTAAACTGGTCAAAGACAGTCAAGATACTTTCACTTACCTGCGGACGCCTTGGAATAAGGGTGTATCCACGAACCCTATGGAAGACCTCTAGATGCCTCCACTCACCTATGATAGAAAGGCCGCTTCCACGCAGCAATCCTTTTTTGACTACGTTTCAACCACTAGGGGGCAGCAAAGTACCCTTTGTTTTTCAGTTGATTCGTCCACCCTCTCACCAGCTCACTATCATTGTTTAGCCAAAACTATGTGGTTATTTATAGTGCTCAAATAAGCCTAACAGATCACACACATTGATTACTGAATCATGCTGGGAGCCGAACCCTAACAAAAATAGCAACCCATACACCTGCCTTGTGTAAAGTAAATGGTAAGCTGCTACTTCGTTACGCCTAGCACTTAAGGGTCCTACGATGCCCTTAACATTTAGGACCCATGTTACACCCTAAACAAGTACTCACAGTTACACACTTTATCCTGCGCAGAATAATACCCGTTAACCCAGTTATTGGCAAAAATTGATAATGTAATCTCAACGGCTTTGTTTAAAACATGTGGCAGCAAGACCAGAAATACGTATACGCTATTGTGCGACTAGTCACATACACAATAATGCGACTACTACACAACCATATGACTGTTACCCTTAACTGCATACGCAAAAATGAGTCTCTGCTGCGTACGTAAAAATGCGACCCAGCCGTGTACACAATACTGCGGCACCACTTTTAGCGTGCAATTCTATCAACAAAGCAAAACAAACTTTATCCTTTCTTGTCCCTAGATTCTAGTCAGCGTACCTTGACTCACACGATAACGGATAGCGATCTCTCAGCATCAAGTGGTTGCTGGTAAACCCTGCGTGTGGCCACTCCACCCTTTGTTGAGAGATTGATAACCGTATATTTATCGTGTAAATTGGTATCGTGACTTCACAAGATGAGCCCCCAACTAACGATACTGACTTTAAACCTCTGTACAATCCTGCCTATACCTTCTAAACCTTTATACGCTTCTTCCTATACCTTCTAAGTTGACGCTATTTGCGTACGCAGTCTTACAGTAAAATAAAAACCTTCAGATATTGAAATGTGTTTCCAACGCACAAAGTGTAATACTCACAGTTACACACTTTATCCTGCGCAGAATAATACCCGTTAACCCAGTTATTGGCAAAAATTGATAATGTAATCTCAACGGCTTTGTTTAAAACATGTGGCAGCAAGACCAGAAATACGTATACGCTATTGTGCGACTAGTCACATACACAATAATGCGACTACTACACAACCATATGACTGTTACCCTTAACTGCATACGCAAAAATGAGTCTCTGCTGCGTACGTAAAAATGCGACCCAGCCGTGTACACAATACTGCGGCACCACTTTTAGCGTGCAATTCTATCAACAAAGCAAAACAAACTTTATCCTTTCTTGTCCCTAGATTCTAGTCAGCGTACCTTGACTCACACGGTAACGGATAGCGATCTCTCAGCATCAAGTGGTTGCTGGTAAACCCTGCGTGTGGCCACTCCACCCTTTGTTGAGAGATTGATAACCGTATATTTATCGTGTAAATTGGTATCGTGACTTCACAAGATGAGCCCCCAACTAACGATACTGACTTTAAACCTCTGTACAATCCTGCCTATACCTTCTAAACCTTTATACGCTTCTTCCTATACCTTCTAAGTTGACGCTATTTGCGTACGCAGTCTTACAGTAAAATAAAAACCTTCAGATATTGAAATGTGTTTCCAACGCACAAAGTGTAATATTCAACATAAAAACAGTCAGTTACATGCTGTGATCTAAAGACAATTTAGCGCAAAGGAATCATACAGACCCAAGGTACAGTTATACATACGCACGCGCCCTGGAACCAGTTACCGGCATCAGCAAGAAACCTCCGTCAACAGCATCAGCAAGAAGACTCCAGATTGGAGTAGGTATGCACATTTATATACTTACAGGGATAAGCAACACAATAGAAGAGTGTGGCATGGTTCCATTGGTTCCCAGTGTGGGTGCATCTGTTACAGGACATTTAACAGGTTGATTCAAATGGACACAGATCAGCCTCCGGCAGCCTTTTGTCTCCTTTTTCCCGCCGCATGCAAATCTAAGCTGCTAACATTACAAAGTACATTTTGGTGTTTTAACTCTCTACAGTCCATAAGTTGAGAATGCATGTTGCGATCTTCTCACCGATGACACCAGAAAGCTGTTGAGACAGAGTAGATCAGTACAACACCAAACACGGTTTGCTTATCATGTACTAAACCTTAGTTGCAGAAAACAGTCATTTCTTTACACGCTGGCATTGTGAATGAATCATGTAATAATAATCCTTTTGCGCTACGGAACTATTGCCTTAAGTGTATGTATGCAAGGGAGAACGACACTAAATAGCATTGTGCGTCTGGGGGTCTGTGGGGTACTTAGCGATCAGCACTAATCTGGAAAGGTATCTCTGAGTGTATGGGACTAAGGGCCTGATTCAGAGCCGGACGCTATTTGCGGATGGTCGTTCCAAAAAAGGGGCCGGGTATTTAAATTGAGCGCTCGCTATTTGCGGTTTGTTGATGCCCTTATGTCTGTGCGAATGAACGAAAAATGCGCTCTCTATTTTGTAAAGACCCAGAAAGATAATTTCTTCTCTTGCTTCAATCTAGAGTTTTCTTTGATCTCTCACATCGTGTCACATTTCTACAGGAATGCTGAATTCTCAGAATTATCAGCAAATATTAGCGCTACCAGTATCAGAGTATAACACACCAGTATTTTCACCAGGACCGGCCCTCGGAGATTTAGGGCCAAATATAACACGGTGAGAGTTTAGAAAATGTGAGAGTTTAGCAGGAACCTCTGACACTATTTCATTTCACCCTTAGAGTTTGTACTTTATACTAATATTGCGCAGATAGTCGTCCAGCTATAACCAAGCACTGACTATGAACAAATTAAATATAAAAATGTGATATTTATTGTAATCTAACTGTAAATCGACAAAGATTTTACACAAAGACGTGAAAAAGTACATTCTCCAATAAATATACACATATCTACTCTATACAGCGATTCACGCTCTCCCTGCGGCTGAACAAGGTTTATCGTCCCTGCTCCTGAGAATCTACAAAGGAGAAGCTGCGATACCAGAATACAAGCTACGAGGTAGGAGACTGACACCCTAATTGTATACGTTCCTCTAGCTCTACAGTAATGTGGAACTACAAATCACAGAATGTCCTACCGGAGGGCAAGCTGAAAATTTGTAGTTCCAACATAACTAGGGAGCCACAGGTGCACTGGTATACAGCCATCCACAGAATATACTTAAGGTGGATCTGCCCTCATATACAGATGCACCCATGATCATTGTGGCTGATCGCGCCACAAACATGTGCATGCATCGCGCTATGTGCCATGGTATGCTATGATGCATCCCCAATCGCGGGAGCGTGTCTCCATTCTAACCTTACAAGATGTGCCCCTATGGTGTGCTTGCCCCATCCAAAATTTCCCAGCCAGTCCCTGTGCCCACGTGTGATACCCCCTAATGCATGGTACCAACTTACCTGGTTGCCGGCAGCTCCACTGGCCATATTGCAGGATGCCCACATGGCATGTGACTACATTTCCCAGGAGGCACAGGGAAAGAGAGGCCAGTATGAGAGGTGGATGTGTGTAAAAGTAACAGCGAAGGGTACAGAGTGAAACTGGGAGAATATAGTAATAGGCATGAAACTCAAAAGATAGATGAAGAGAGGTTAATTTGTAAAAGTACTGTGGCAAAGAGGGTTCCTTGCCATGTTCTGCTATAAAGAACATGAGTCATTCTCTAGAACAAAGAATAGACATGGGTAAAGATGTTGCTGTTCCCTGTTGAATACCTTTAAAACACAGCTGCACCACATGGGTCTGATTGCTGTGTGTGTGTGAAGCATAAAGGATGGTGGGATTCAGGGGGAAAGAGCTCCTGATGCTGAATTAGTTGGCCAGGTGATAGAGAGCTGGTCATGTTAGCTTAGTGTTAGGGAGCCATATGCTGTTTGGGAAATGTGAAGTTATAACATTTTCATAAGTAAACAGCATCTGACAAGGACAACTGCTATTATGCATGTTTCTTTGTAAGGAGAATCTTACAGAGTGGTGCCATTCGTGGGATCCTTCTGCTAGCCACGATCCATGTGGCAGAGACCAGATGCTGTGTTGTTGGGTCAGTGAGGGAAGTTAACCGGCCTGTAAAAATCAGTTTATTTGCACATTTGAAAAAGTTGTTCTGGCTGTAAATGTATAAAGTTTATGCTGTGTTATTTGTAAAAAGAAACAAATGTATATACAGTGTGATTATCTCCAAACAAACTCAACTGTTTCTGAATTTGTTGCAGCAGGAAAGGTCGTTATCTGGCTGAAAAACACCAAATGTATTTTCTTTGTGTTTTTTCTTGGCCTTGTTAAGTTTGGGTGTGGTACAGATATCTAAGCACAGGCTGCTAATGCTGGGCATACACTATACAATTATCTGTCAGATATCTGTCTGGTGGGAAGGAAAATCTGGTCCATTTTCTAGCGTTTGGGAGCAAATTTCTATTGTCATTTGCTCCCATGCATTGCCAGGTTTTCATTCCAACCAGCCAGATTGGACAGATATCTGATAGATAATTGCATATGCTGGCCATACACACTACAATTATCGGGACGATCCGCCCGATATCGGCAGATCGCCGCGATAATTGTAGCGTGTGGGGGGGCGACCGAGGGTTAAATATTGCTCGGTCGGGCATGCTGGATTGTCCAGCATGCCCGTCCGATGCGATATTTACCCGGTAACTGTCGGCCGCATCGGGCAGTGTATGCCCAGCGCAGCCGACAGACAGACATTTCCTGTGTTCCTTCCTACGGAAGGAACAGGGAAATGTCTCCTCCCCCGGGGGGCGGAGCGCGGATGTCGGGCTATACACTGTGAGATTTCTCTCACAGTGTATGCCGCGGACATCTGCGGCTGGCAGCCGGCCAGATAAAATGTCTGTCTGTCTCACAGACATTTTATCTGGCAGTGTATGGCCAGCATTAGTGTGTGCCCAGCATAAGGAAAGGTATATGTGTTAGACTATATAAGCCCAATTACAGAGACAGAGCTATGATTACTGCTGGTTATTGAAGTGACACATGAAGAAATGTTTTGACTGTATTAAAAACACAATGTGGTACAAGTAAACCAGGGAAGTTGTTCCTGTGTGTATAGTGAACAAACAATTAATTTGCCAGACTGTTTACACCCTCTTAAAGGTGAAGATTTTTTTTTTGGTGCTCTGTGTCTCTTTAGTAAGTAATACGCAGTGGCCGCTGGCAGCTACAGTATATTATATTACCATCAAAACACTGGATTGCCGAGGTGCCGAGGTATAATAAGGGAGGCCCAACTTCGGTACTCAGTCAGCTCAGAGAGCAAGATGAAGGAAATCCTCAGAGCCTTAACTAATGTAGCTGCGGCACTACAGACTCAGCAAGCCCAGGTGCCGGCAGTGGCTGAGGCCCAGGTGCCGGCAGTGGCTGAGGCCCAGGTGCCGGCAGTGGCTGAGGCCCAGGTGCCGGCAGTGGCTGAGGCCCATGTGTCGGCAGTGGCTGAGGCCCAGGTGGAGAGCAACAAACAGCTGTGGGCAGAACTCAGTCAGCTGTGAATGAGTGAATGCAGGCCGGCCGTGATACAAAGATGACCCCATCAGACAATGTTGAGGCATTTCTGTTGTCCTTTGAGAGGACAGCAACTCGGGTTAAATGTCCCAGGGAGGAGTGGGTGGCACAATTGGCTCCTTATTTGATGGAAGACCATTGTTTGCGGAACCTAAAGCAGGAGCTGCAAAGATGGGTTCTGCAGAGCAATCCGCAGTCACTTGAGGAGCTTGCGGTAGCCATTGAGTGATTGTTATGAATGTATCTGCACTATTTACAGGAGACCCCCTAGAGCTCGCTGATGGGGCTCATGCAATAGGCAGGGATCCACAGAGAATAATTTACCTGGAGTAAAGCAGCCAGCAAGGTAGGGGTTAATAGCAGAGGTAACAGCTGCAGGTGTGTACTAGAGTCTGCTGCTGGGAAACTGGCCTGATGGTCTGAAGACTTGCAACTGGCACAGAAAGGATGTGTACAGTAGATCTAGATAGTAGCAGGCCAGCTTTTCTGGATGCAGGCTGGAATTATGCTGAAGCAGTAATGCTAGATATGGACTTGGTTATGGCAGGCCAGCTACTCAGGATGCAGGTGAGAATACTGTGGAACCTGCAATGCTAGAAATGGATTTGATTGTGGCAGACCAGCTACTCAGGATGCAGGTGGGAGTTTGTAACAGCACCAGTACTTGCTATAGTTGAACTGACAGGTGAATGCAAGTTGGAGCTTGTAACCAGGGCCGGCGCTAGGCTGTGCTGTGCCCAGCGCCGTCCTGTGTTGCTGCCCCTTCCCTCCTCCGCTCCCTCCCCGTGAGCTTAAATATATCCTAAAGCACTGGGAGGGAGGTGGGCGTTTCCTGCGCCCTCCGGAAACAGTAGCGCTCCGGGCGACGGACCTGCTTGCCCGTGCCTGGAGCCGCTACTGCTTGTAACAGAGGGCCTGATTCAGACACAGACGCTATTTGCGGACGCTCGTTCTTAAAAAGGGGCCGGATATTTAAATTGAGCGCTCGCTCTTTGCGGTGTGTTGACGCTTCTGTGTCTGAGCGAACGTCCGAAAAATGCACTTGCTATTTTGTAAAGACGCCCCTTTGTCGTTGCAAGTGACGTGGTCGATGACGCTCCTTTACTAATTATGCACTCCCATTAAACGCCCTTTTGACCGTTTGGCACGCCTGCGTTCGGATCTCCACTCCCCCGTTTTCAACCACCTTCCCCTGTTACCACCCACAAACGGTACATTCTGTCAATCAAATTAGCAGCCCCTCGCTGTTTTACGAGCGCACGATTTCCGACCGCAATGACTGGTTTGCACATGCGCATTGCGAACCATACGCATGCGCAGTTGTGCGAACATCGCTCAGAGCACACGAGCGGCCGCTTACGAGCGGCTCTGAATCAGGCCCTGAATCAGTACTTGAAATGGATGAACTGACAGATGCACAGGTACACGCTGGACTGAACACAAACCGGAGGTGACACAAAAGGTAAGCTGGAGGGTCTTGGCAAGGTACAAACACGTAGCAGGAATGGACACGGGAACAGGCAGAATCCAGTAGGACACAGGAGTAGGACTGGCAGGGACAGGACAGGGACAGGACTCTGATGACAGACTCTATGAGCAAAGGTATACAGTGGCAGGATGAAGGAACTGCACAGCATGCAGCGACCACGTGAGCCTCCACTAGGTGCAGGAATTAGTAATATCACCGGCAGGCAGGAACTGACTTGAATCCCTAACGAAGGCAGAGGTCTCCTATGATTGGTCCACCAGGCTGAGGTCAGGTAACGAGACTACCAACCGGTGAGTAGCTGCACATAGCATCCAGAGACCACGCAGCTAGGATAGCATCTAGGAGCCAATCAGGCAGAGAGCCGCAGCGGCACATGTAACACTGATGTTACCGCACTGGGATATATGGCCCAGACAGCAAAGAAGGTTGTCAGCCCGAAATGCAGAAAAGAATCAGCACAAGATGTTGGCACAGAGCAGAGGGTGACCCAGAAGGAGGCTTTAAGGACCTCATTCAGAGCTGCTCGCAAAATGCGAGCGCTCGCTCTGAATGAGGGCGGCCGCTTCTTCTTTAAAATCCGGCCCCCTGGCCACTCGCTAAGCTGTGGGTGACCACCACAGCTTTAGCGAGTGACCAGGTGATGGTCGCGATGGTTGAGACCATCGCGACCATCGGGGCTTGCAACAAGACCCTGGGGGTCGGGTCTCGTATCCCACAAGCCCCACTGATTGCGCCCCCCTCTGGCTTTGTGCCAGGCTGAGGGGCTCACAGTGCCCCTTCCCCGGTGCGCAGAGCCTAGTTTTTTTTAAATTATTCTTCAAGGGGGCGTGGCCATGCCTCCCGCGATTAGGCCACACCACCTCTTTACCGGGGCCCGGCGACGCTCTCTACGGCCCTGGCCTTACATTGTATAAACAGAACATGCACACTAACAAACCAATCATTTCAGCGCCAGGGTCTGCCACATGACTGTGGCTGAAATGATTAGTTTGTTTGGACTACAGATGAGCGGGGCTGGTTCCCTGAGAACCGGACCCACCCGAACTTAGGGGAACCGGGGCGATCCGAGGCGCCCCTCGGATTTCTCCTCCTGCACCAGATCCCTAATTGACGCAAAACCTGACAATCCTCTGTGTCGGATCTCGAGGTTTTGCCTTGAGCAGCCATTTTTAAAAATGCCTTGTGCTACTTGCATCTGTGTCACTGACTGCTCCCTACATGTGTGGCCTCCCTGCCATGCCGCTGCCCCCTACATGTGTGACCTCCCTGCCACGCCGCTGCTCACTACATGTGTGACCTCCCTGCCAGGCTGCTGCTCCCTACATGTGACCTCCCTGCCATGCTGCTGCTCCCTACATGTGTGACCTCCCTGCCATGCTGCTGCTCCCTACATGTGTGACCTCCCTGCCATGCCGCTGCCCCCTACATGTGTGACCTCCCTGCCACGCCGCTGCTCCCTACATGTGTGACCTCCCTGCCACGCTGCTGCTCCCTACTTGTGTGACCTCCCTGCCACGCCGCTGCTCCCTACATGTGTGACCTCCCTGCCATGCTGCTGCTCCCTACATGTGTGACCTCCCTGCCATGCTGCTGCTCCCTACATGTGAGGCCTCACTGCCATGCTGCTGCTTCCTACATGTGTGACCTCCCTGCCATGCCGCTGCTCCCTACATGTGTGGCCTCCCTGCCATGCCGCTGCCCCCTACATGTGTGACCTCCCTGCCACGCCGCTGCTCACTACATGTGTGACCTCCCTGCCAGGCTGCTGCTCCCTACATGTGACCTCCCTGCCATGCTGCTGCTCCCTACATGTGTGACCTCCCTGCCATGCTGCTGCTCCCTACATGTGTGACCTCCCTGCCATGCCGCTGCCCCCTACATGTGTGACCTCCCTGCCACGCCGCTGCTCCCTACATGTGTGACCTCCCTGCCACGCTGCTGCTCCCTACTTGTGTGACCTCCCTGCCACGCCGCTGCTCCCTACATGTGTGACCTCCCTGCCATGCTGCTGCTCCCTACATGTGTGACCTCCCTGCCATGCTGCTGCTCCCTACATGTGAGGCCTCACTGCCATGCTGCTGCTTCCTACATGTGTGACCTCCCTGCCATGCCGCTGCTCCCTACATGTGTGGCCTCCCTGCCATGCCGCTGCTCCCTACATGTGTGACCTCCCTGCCATGCTGCTGCTCCCTACATGTGTGACCTCCCTGCCATGCTGCTGCTCCCTACATGTGTGACCTCCCTGCCATGCTGCTGCTCCCTACATGTGTGACCTCCCTGCCGGGGGTATATTTACTGAAAGTCGATTTGGGTGTAAATCACACAGAAATTTTTAAATTATATTTTGACATTGTATAAAAAACAAAAAAGATGTCAAAAATCATGTTAGTAAATGTGTCTCTCCAGGTATTCCCTGGATTTGGAAACCCTTTTGAAAAGAGGATGAAAGGGAGCTCAAAGGATGGTCTGGGAGTCTCAGCTTCTGTCAGTGTGCTGAGGATTGTGCCTGGGAGTACTGTGGCTGCTGGTGTGGGGGTCTCAGCTTCTGTCAGTGTGCTGAGGACTGTGCCTGGGAGTACTGTGGCTGCTGGTGTGGGGGTCTCAGCTTCTGTCAGTGTGCTGAGGATTGTGCCTGGGAGTACTGTGACTGCTGGTGTGGGAGTCTCGGCTTCTGTCAGTGTGCTGAGGACTGTGCCTGGGAGTACTGTGGCTGCTGGTGTGGGGGTCTCAGCTTCTGTCAGTGTGCTGAGGACTGTGCCTGGGAGTACTGTGGCTGCTGGTGTGGGAGTCCCGGCTTCTGTCAGTGTGCTGAGGACTGTGCCTGGGAGTACTGTGACTGCTGGTGTGGGAGTCTCAGCTTCTGTCAGTGTGCTGAGGATTGTGCCTGGGAGTACTGTGACTGCTGGTGTGGGAGTCCCGGCTTCTGTCAGTGTGCTGAGGACTGTGCCTGGGAGTACTGTGACTGCTGGTGTGGGAGTCTCGGCTTCTGTCAGTGTGCTGAGGATTGTGCCTGGGAGTACTGTGACTGCTGGTGTGGGGGTCTCAGCTTCTGTCAGTGTGCTGAGGATTGTGCCTGGGAGTACTGTGACTGCTGGTGTGGGAGTCTCAGCTTCTGTCAGTGTGCTGAGGATTGTGCCTGGGAGTACTGTGACTGCTGGTGTGGGAGTCTCGGCTTCTGTCAGTGTGCTGAGGACTGTGCCTGGGAGTACTGTGACTGCTGGTGTGGGAGTCCCGGCTTCTGTCAGTGTGCTGAGGACTGTGCCTGGGAGTACTGTGACTGCTGGTCTGGGAGTCTCAGCTTCTGTCAGTGTGCTGAGGATTGTGCCTGGGAGTACTGTGACTGCTGGTGTGGGAGTCTCAGCTTCTGTCAGTGTGCTGAGGATTGTGCCTGGGAGTACTGTGACTGCTGGTGTGGGAGTCCCGGCTTCTGTCAGTGTGCTGAGGATTGTGCCTGGAAGTACTGTGACTGCTGGTGTGGGAGTCCCGGCTTCTGTCAGTGTGCTGAGGATTGTGCCTGGGAGTACTGTGGCTGCTGGTGTGGGGGTCTCAGCTTCTGTCAGTGTGCTGAGGATTGTGCCTGGAAGTACTGTGACTGCTGGTGTGGGAGTCCCGGCTTCTGTCAGTGTGCTGAGGACTGTGCCTGGGAGTACTGTGGCTGCTGGTGTGGGAGTCCCGGCTTCTGTCAGTGTGCTGAGGACTGTGCCTGGGAGTACTGTGACTGCTGGTCTGGGGGTCTCAGCTTCTGTCAGTGTGCTGAGGATTGTGCCTGGGAGTACTGTGACTGCTGGTGTGGGAGTCTCAGCTTCTGTCAGTGTGCTGAGGATTGTGCTTGGGAGTACTGTGACTGCTGGTGTGGGAGTCTCGGCTTCTGTCAGTGTGCTGAGGACTGTGCCTGGGAGTACTGTGACTGCTGGTGTGGGAGTCCCGGCTTCTGTCAGTGTGCTGAGGACTGTGCCTGGGAGTACTGTGACTGCTGGTCTGGGAGTCTCAGCTTCTGTCAGTGTGCTGAGGATTGTGCCTGGAAGTACTGTGACTGCTGGTGTGGGAGTCCCGGCTTCTGTCAGTGTGCTGAGGATTGTGCCTGGGAGTACTGTGACTGCTGGTGTGGGAGTCTCAGCTTCTGTCAGTGTGCTGAGGATTGTGCCTGGGAGTACTGTGACTGCTGGTGTGGGAGTCTCGGCTTCTGTCAGTGTGCTGAGGACTGTGCCTGGGAGTACTGTGGCTGCTGGTGTGGGAGTCCCGGCTTCTGTCAGTGTGCTGAGGATTGTGCCTGGAAGTACTGTGACTGCTGGTGTGGGAGTCCCGGCTTCTGTCAGTGTGCTGAGGATTGTGCCTGGAAGTACTGTGACTGCTGGTGTGGGAGTCCCGGCTTCTGTCAGTGTGCTGAGGATTGTGCCTGGGAGTACTGTGGCTGCTGGTGTGGGGGTCTCAGCTTCTGTCAGTGTGCTGAGGATTGTGCCTGGAAGTACTGTGACTGCTGGTGTGGGAGTCCCGGCTTCTGTCAGTGTGCTTAGGATTGTGCCTGGGAGTACTGTGGCTGCTGGTCTGGGGGTCTCAGCTTCTGTCAGTGTGCTGAGGATTGTGCCTGGGAGTACTGTGACTGCTGGTGTGGGGGTCTCAGCTTCTGTCAGTGTGCTGAGGACTGTGCCTGGGAGTACTGTGGCTGCTGGTGTGGGGGTCTCAGCTTCTGTCAGTGTGCTGAGGGTTGTGCCTGGGAGTACTGTGGCTGCTGGTGTGGGGGTCTCAGCTTCTGTCAGTGTGCTGAGGATTGTGCCTGGGAGTACTGTGACTGCTGGTGTGGGAGTCCCGGCTTCTGTCAGTGTGCAGAGGACTGTGCCTGGGAGTACTGTGACTGCTGGTGTGGGAGTCCCGGCTTCTGTCAGTGTGCAGAGGACTGTGCCTGGGAGTACTGTGACTGCTGGTGTGGGAGTCCCGGCTTCTGTCAGTGTGCTGAGGATTGTGCCTGGGAGTACTGTGACTGCTGGTGTGGGAGTCCCGGCTTCTGTCAGTGTGCTGAGGATTGTGCCTGGGAGTACTGTGGCTGCTGGTCTGGGGGTCTCGGCTTCTATCAGTGTGCTGAGGACTGTGCCTGGGAGTATTGTGGCTATTGAATTACAAGCTTTCCTCGGGACTGCAGTCCTGTTTGCTATGTCTGGCTTGTTCTATAATTATATTACGTCTGAGTCGTTGGACATTAATCATGGACTGTGTGGGAAAGTTCTGGGGAGTCTAATCTGGCCACACATCTAAAGATTATCTGTCCAACCAGCCAACTAGTTGATGGGTTGGAATGAGAATCTGGTAACGTATGGGAGTAACTGATGATCAGCTATTTGCTCCCAAACACCGGAAAATGGACAAAAAATGTTGTTTGAACAAATTGTTTAAATCAAACATTTAACAAACTTGTCTGACGTCATTTTCATCTGTTTTCTGTAGAGATGAGCGGGTTCTGATCTAAGAGAACTGAACCTACCCGAACTAAGGGGATCCGAGTCAAATCCAAACGGGCTCGGATATTTCTCGCCGACTCGGATCTCCAAATCGAGGGAAAACTATAGAGGCTGAAATCTCACAGTTCGCGAGCTTTCATCTCTTTGATCAATGTAGTATATAATGGACCACGCGACGGATGCCATTTCACTCCGGCTGTGTCCTGGGCTGGTTCTGATCCATTCTGGGCTGGTGCTGTCACTGTGCTGTCTGCTGTGTCCATCTGGACTGGTGCAGATACATCTGGGTTGGTGCTGTGTCCATCTGGGCTGTCTGTGCTGTCTGCTGTGTCCATCTGGGCTGTTGCTGATCCATCTGGGCTGTCTGGGCTGTTGCTGATCCATCTGGGCTGTCTGGGCTGTTGCTGATCCATCTGGGCTGGTTCTCATCCATTCTTGGCTGGTGCTGTCACTGTGCTGTCTGCTGTGTCCTCCTGGGCTGGCTGGTGCTTTGCTGTCTGCTGTGTCCATCTGGACTGGTGCAGATTAGGGATGTGCGCCGGACCATTTTTGCCGGCTTTGGATTTGGATTTGCCAAACTGCGGTGACTGGCTTTGGATTTGGATTTGGATTTTTTTTACAAAAATTGACAAAAAAAGCTAAAATCACATAAATTGGTCTTTTTTTTTCTTCCTAGAGTATTATTAACCTCAATAACATTAATTTCCAGTCAATTTAGACCATATCACAGCTTATAATATTGTTTTCAACATTATTGGCCAAAGGTTGCAGTGAGCTCACTGGTTACTAAGCGACAAAGCAGCGGCACAATGACACAGACACCACAGTATAAAGCACATCTATGACACATTGCCACACAGCAGTGGCAGAAATGAAAAGTAGTGCACCCACCCAGTGGGTACGGCCAGCAGAGTCACAGTACTTGTTTACATAGTGGGCTACGGCCCTAGGAGTCACAGTGCACAATCTTATTCACATTACACCACACATAGGGCCTGATTCACATTACACCATAAAGTAGTGTCTCTTATTTATGTTACGACACACAGTAGTGCCCCTTTTACACAATGCCCACAGTAGTGCCCCTTTTACACAATGCCCACAGTAGCGGTGTCCCTTACACAATGCCCCCAGCAGTGGTGCCCCCTATGCAGTCCCCTCCCTATGCAGTCCCCTTAGTAGTAGGGTCCCCTATACAGTTCCCCCAGTAGTATGCCCCCCATTAGCATGCCACCCAGTAGTATGCCCCCCATTAGCAGCCCCCCCAGTAGTATGCCCCCCATTAGCGGCCCCCCCAGTAGTAGGCTGCCCCAGTAGCAGGCCCCCCTCAGTAGTAGGCTGCCCCAGTAGTAGCCCCCCTGTAGTATGGCCCCCCCAGTAGTATGCCCCCACAGTAGTATGGCCCCCCCAGTAGCAGGCCCCTCAGTAGTATGGCCCCCCCAGTAGCGGACCCCCCCAGTAGTATAGCCCCCCCCCAGTAGCAGGCCCCTCAGTAGTATGGACGCCCAGTAGCAGACCCCCCAGTAGTATAGCCCCCCCAGTAGTATAGCCCCCCCAGTAGTATAGCCCCCCCAGTAGTATAGCCCCCCCAGTAGCAGACCCCCCCAGTAGCAGACCCCGCCAGTAGCGCCCCCGGCCCTTGCACAACTTTCACAAGTTAAAAAAAAAAAAAACTTACCTGATTCCTGATTCCCCGCTCCCGCGCCGTCCGCTCTGCTGAGCCTGTCACACACTGCGGAGGGAGCCGGAAGACTGAGCTCATGTGTGAGCTCCAGCCGGCTCCCTCCGTGCAGCAGCCAATGAGAGTCTGTGTGACTCTCATTGGCTGCTGTAACAAACACACAGCTGCCTTTTATCCTATCACCACACCCTCACACATTACACGCCCCCTAACCTCTAATCCTAGAACCACACCCTCTCACATAACACGCCCCCTAACCTCTCATCCTATCACCACACCCTCTCACATAACACGCCCCCTAACCTCTCATCCTATCACCACACCCTCTCACATAACACGCCCCCTAACCTCTCATCCTATCACCACCCCCTCTCACATAACACGCCTTCTAACCTCTCCTCCTATCACAACACCCTCACACATTACATGCCCCTAACCTCTAATCCTATCACCACACCCTCTCACATAACACACCCCCTAACCTCTCATCCTATCACCACACC
Organism: Taudactylus pleione; assembly: GCA_031769625.1. Classification (NCBI taxonomy): domain Eukaryota; kingdom Metazoa; phylum Chordata; class Amphibia; order Anura; family Myobatrachidae; genus Taudactylus; species Taudactylus pleione. The sequence continues at coordinate 31,189 of JAUIMM010001080.1, forward strand.
CTCTCACATAACACACCCCCTAACCTCTCATCCTATCACCACACCCTCTCACATAACACACCCCCTAACCTCTCATCCTATCACCACACCCTCTCGCATAACACACCCCCTAACCTCTCCTCCTATCACCACACCCTCTCACATAACACACCCCCTAACCTCTCATCCTATCACCACACCCTCTCACATAACACGCCCCCTAACCTCTCATCCTATCACCACACCCTCTCACATAACACTCCCCCTAACCTCTCATCCTATCACCACACCCTCTCACATAACACACCCCCTAACCTTTTATCCTATCACCACACCCTCACACATTACATGCCCCCTAACCTCTCCTCCTATCACCACACCCTCTCACATAACACACCCCCTAACCTCTCATCCTATCACCACACCCTCTCACATAACACACCCCCTAACCTCTCATCCTATCACCACACCCTCTCACATAACACACCCCCTAACCTCTCATCCTATCACCACACCCTCTCGCATAACACACCCCCTAACCTCTCCTCCTATCACCACACCCTCTCACATAACACACCCCCTAACCTCTCATCCTATCACCACACCCTCTCACATAACACGCCCCCTAACCTCTCATCCTATCACCACACCCTCTCACATAACACTCCCCCTAACCTCTCATCCTATCACCACATCCTCTCACATAACACGCCCCCTAACCTCTCATCCTATCACCACCCCCTCTCACATAACACGCCTTCTAACCTCTCCTCCTATCACAACACCCTCACACATTACATGCCCCTAACCTCTAATCCTATCACCACACCCTCTCACATAACACACCCCCTAACCTCTCATCCTATCACCACACCCTCTCACATAACACACCCCCTAACCTCTCATCCTATCACCACACCCTCTCACATAACACACCCCCTAACCTCTCATCCTATCACCACACCCTCTCGCATAACACACCCCCTAACCTCTCCTCCTATCACCACACCCTCTCACATAACACACCCCCTAACCTCTCATCCTATCACCACACCCTCTCACATAACACGCCCCCTAACCTCTCATCCTATCACCACACCCTCTCACATAACACTCCCCCTAACCTCTCATCCTATCACCACACCCTCTCACATAACACACCCCCTAACCTTTTATCCTATCACCACACCCTCTCACATAACACACCCCCTAACCTCTCATCCTATCACCACACCCTCTCACATAACACACCCCCTAACCTCTCATCCTATCACCACACCCTCTCGCATAACACACCCCCTAACCTCTCCTCCTATCACCACACCCTCTCACATAACACACCCCCTAACCTCTCATCCTATCACCACACCCTCTCACATAACACTCCCCCTAACCTCTCATCCTATCACCACACCCTCTCACATAACACACCCCCTAACCTTTTATCCTATCACCACACCCTCTCACATAACACACCCCCTAACCTCTCATCCTATCACCACACCCTCTCACATAACACACCCCCTAACCTCTCATCCTATCACCACACCCTCTCGCATAACACACCCCCTAACCTCTCCTCCTATCACCACACCCTCTCACATAACACACCCCCTAACCTCTCATCCTATCACCACACCCTCTCACATAACACGCCCCCTAACCTCTCATCCTATCACCACACCCTCTCACATAACACTCCCCCTAACCTCTCCTCCTATCACCACACCCTCTCACATAACACACCCCCTAACCTCAATAAATAAACAATTTTTATTGTGTGCATGTCAGCCAGACATAGTTGTCACTGTCATCGGCGTAGGTGCGCAGGGGTGCTGTGCTGCTGTCTGTCAATGGGCTGCATGAATATTGCAATGAAAACTTTTTTATTTAAGTTATTGGGCCACAAAAAGTTTTTTTTTTTTATTATCTTAAACATAGCTTATAAAGTTATATGCTCTCAAAAACTAAAGCCTATATTTATTTACAAACCTATACAGAGTAGATATCCTAAATTCGAAAACTGCTCTATTCAAAAACGTAAAAACAAAAGTCAGGAGAGACCTCAGAGAACATGAAAAAAGATGCTCTAGGTGCTGAACTTCAAGGGGTATCTCCATCATGTTCTGCAGTGTGGAAAGGTTTCATTCACATGTTTTCTATAAAGCAGTTCAAAGTTACAGTCTTCAAAGTGTCTGGCTATAACACCCACCTTTTCCAGGAATTACCAAAGATTATTACAAGCAAATGATTCATCTGTCCAGAATCTGTCTGGGAATTCATGGATCGTATTTGGGCTGAATGCACTAAGACATCCAGTGATTCTGTGTTCTGTAGCCGACTATATTCCAAACTGAAATATGGAATAGTAAGCACAGACAACATGGAGGCCTTTGTTATTCCGCTGCCTGCATGCCAACCAACACCTTCCAGACTACACACATTGGGGGGACAAGGTCTTGATAATGACCATCCCCATCTATTGCTAGGCCTTCTTCTTCCAAACCATCCATCCTGGACTTCCTCTCCAACAAGGGTGAGCAGGGTACAGAAAGAGGAGCTAGATGTGCCCGATGACATTTTTTTTCTTCTATATTAGATGATGTGGAGAGATAAGAGCTTCAGATGTTGAAAAAGGTGTTCCCACCTATTTGGCTTCCCTCCAGAGAACAGAGCTCTGTTCCTCAGGAAGTGTCTATGCCTGAGCTGATAGGTAGGTAGTCTGTCTATTTGTAAATAAACACCCTTCAGGAGATGGCAACCCAAAATAACAACAACTATAATAATGTGTCCACTGATGATAACAGCCTTATCCCTTAAGAGCAACATAGCCCATATGGCCAACTCATAACATGACACCCAGTTTGCAGCCTCCTCTTCCTTATGACACTAATCCAGTCACCATGGTTGATCAATCAGTCCACCCAATTTTTGGCCTTCTACATTCTAACATTCACATATCTAAGAAGTGGACAGTGGGAACAATCACAATTTGACGGCCACTAACTAACTCTGCTTTTTTAATGTCCCTGTACAGGTTGGGAAATTCCGTTACAGAATAGAAGGTTTGCAAAGGATTATTTAAGTCAATTGTTTATTTATTTTTGGATCGCACACTTCCTGGTCCCCTTCTGGGATGAAAAAAATCAACTCCCAGCAAGCAGGCATGGCGCTCAAGAAAGAATTCCCAAGAAAGACACAACGTAATACTTAAACCTTAAGTCTGAAATGTTGCATTTGATGCTCTTTTCTGCTTGTTCACAATATCTCATATGGTTAAGTGGACAGTGGGAACCGCAGTTTGAAGGCCACTAACTATGGTTTTTTTTTTATGTCCCTCTACAGGTTGGGAATACCTTTATAGAAGCAAAGCATTATTTAAGGCAATTGTTTATTTATTTTTGGAAAGCACGCTTCCTGGTCCCCTTCTGGGATGAAAAAAATCAACTCCCAGTAGCAGCAGCCATGCTCAAGGATTCTTCTGTGGCAAGGACTTATGTAAATGTACTGTATCAAAATTTATTTGTAAATGCCTCCTCCCCTCCCCTTCTCCCTCATAAATTTTCTTTGGTAGTACATTTCGTTTTTTGATTCCAATCAACCCTTCCTGTCCATGCCCTACCTTCAAATACATACTCCAACTTCCTCAGGCCTCTCTTGAATAATAAAAGTGTTTCCTGATGTGCCATGTTTGAAGTTGAACTGCCATGTGTTTGTGCCGCCCACTGCTGCAGCTTAGCTTAGTCAACCAGCTATCTTGGTGCAAATTTTGGGCCTAAACTAGATGAACAAATCAATATTTTGAGCTGTGAGGTGGTCAAAACTGACTGGAAATGAGTGGAAATAAATGTTATTGAGGTTATTAATACTGTAGGAACAAAAAAAGGCCAATTTTATGTGATTTTTAGCTGTTTTTTTTTTTTTTTTTTCAAGAAAAAATCCAGATCCAAAACACGAAAACAAAACACGGAGGTGAGATTTTGGTAAAACCAGTCCAGATCCAAAACCAGGGGACATCCAAAACCAAAACACGGGGGTCGGCGCACATCTCTAGTTTTCTGGCATTTAGGAGCAAATTGCTGATCATCAGTTACTTCCAAATGTTACCAGATTATCATTCCAACCAATCACCTAGTTGGCTGGTTGGACAGAGAATCTTTACGTGTGTAGCAGCTTTACAGTAAACTGATGTTATTGGGACTTGTATGTTTGGTTTTACTTTCAATTGTGTTTATCCTCTCGCTGACTTATTAAGCAAATCTCTAATAAAGATATTGTATCTTTATCTGTCTCCTATCTGTATGACCTGACCCAGAAGTCTCAGGGTAACAATCCCATAGTGCTAATCCCTACCTTCCAACATGACCCCTCCCATCAGGTACACAATGCTCTGCTCCTGGACTTGCACCTAATATATAATTGCAGCCTCCTGTGCTGAACTAGGTCATTGATGAGACAGGTGTTTCACCACAGGAGACTGCAATCAATTAAGAAGGAAGTCCAGAAGCAGAGCATTTTGTACCTAATGGAACGGGTCATGTCGGGGGGTCTGCTAATTCCATATACATGAGCTGCAACAAGCTATCTATGTTGTACTACAGTCATTCCCAACCTCGGTCCTCACGGCACACTACCAGTCCTGGTTTTAGTGATGTCCATGCTAAAGCACAGATGGTTAAATCAAAATAGCTGAGGTACTAATTAAGTCACCTGTGCTCAAGTATGGCTATCCTTAAAACCTGGACTGGGACCGTGGTTGGGAACCCCTGTTGTACTATGTTGCTGCTACAGTATCTTGGAAAGTTTGTTCCACCTTTAAGTCAAGGAACCAATTGTGCAGATACAACTAAAGTTAAATGGATGTAAATGTGCTAAATGTCTGAGCAGAATGATGATGTGTTTTATAGAACATTTTACCCTGTAACACAATTATTTGCTGTTTCATTTAGCATTGCAGGAACCCTCACTTACCACTGATAAGGGCCAGTTATCTACACTAGATCCTAATTGTGTGAAGATTCTGGAAAAGCTGTTTGGTGCCAACAACCTGAGGAAAGTTTGATGTCTCCTGCGGAGGCTGCATCTCCACCTATTACTGTAGTTCTGTAACTAATGATACAAACCTGGAAACACAGGATTAGCTAGTGCTGCGGGGAGATTTAGCCAGGGCAGATGTTGTGCATGCATAAAAATATCAACAGTATCAATAAAAAGGACAGCTAAGACAACTGCTGGTCATATAAGTACAGCTGAGGCAACAACCGGTCATATAATAAGTACAGCCGAGGCAACAACCAGTCATATACTAAGTACAGCCAAGGCAACAACCCGTCATATAATAAGTACAGCCGAGGCAACAACCCGTCATATACTAAGTACAGCCAAGGCAACAACCCGTCATATAATAAGTACAGCCGAGGCAACAACCCGTCATATACTAAGTACAGCTGAGGCAACAACCAGTCATATAATAAGTACAGCCAAGGCAACAACCCGTCATATAATAAGTACAGCTGAGGCAACAACCTGTCATATACTAAGTACAGCCGAGGCAACAACCAGTCATATACTAAGTACAGCCAAGGCAACAACCCGTCATATAATAAGTACAGCCGAGGCAACAACCCGTCATATAATAAGTACAGCCGAGGCAACAACCCGTCATATAATAAGTACAGCCGAGGCAACAAACCGTCATATAGTAAGTACAGCCGAGGCAACAACCCGTCATATAATAAGTACAGCCAAGGCAACAACCGGTTCATATAAGTACAGCCGAGGCAACAACCGGTCGTATAATAAGTACAGCCGAGGCAACAACCGGTCATATAATAATTACAGCCGAGGTAACAACCGGTCATATAATAAGTACAGCCAAGGCAACAACCGGTCATATAATTACAGCTGAGGCAACAACCCGTCATATAATAAGTGCAGCCGAGGCAACACCCGGTCATATATTAAGTACAGCCGAGGCAACAACCCATCATATAATAAGTACAGCCGAGGTAACAACCCATCATATAATAAGTACAGCCGAGGCAACAACCCGTCATATAATAAGTACAGCCGAGGCAACAACTGGTTCATATAAGTACAGCCGTGGCAACAACCGGTGATATAATAAGTACAGCCGAGGCAACAACCGGTCATATAATAAGTTCAGCCGAGGCAACAACCCGTCATATAATAAGTACAGCCGAGGCAACAAACCGTCATATAGTAAGTACAGCCGAGGCAACAACCCGTCATATAATAAGTACAGCCAAGGCAACAACCGGTTCATATAAGTACAGCCGAGGCAACAACCGGTCATATAATAAGTACAGCCGAGGCAACAACCGGTCATATAATAATTACAGCCGAGGTAACAACCGGTCATATAATAAGTACAGCCAAGGCAACGACCGGTCATATAATTACAGCTGAGGCAACAGCCGGTCATATAATAAGTACAGCCGAGGCAACAACCGGTCATATATTAAGTACAGCCGAGGCAACAACCCATCATATAATAAGTACAGCCGAGGTAACAACCCATCATATAATAAGTACAGCCGAGGCAGCAACCCGTCATATAATAAGTACAGCCGAGGCAACAACTGGTTCATATAAGTACAGCCGTGGCAACAACCGGTGATATAATAAGTACAGCCGAGGCAACAACCGTTCATATAATAAGTACAGCTGAGGCAACAATCGGTCATATAATAAGTACAGCCGAGGCAACAACCGGTTCATATAATAAGTACAGCCGAGGCAACAACCCGTCATATAATAAGTACAGCTGAGGCAACAACTGGTTCATATAATAAGTACACCCGAGGCAACAACCGGTCATATAATAAGTACAGCCGAGGCAACAACCGGTCATATATTAAGTACAGCCGAGGCAACAACCCGTCATATAATAAGTACAGCCGAGGCATCAACCGGTCATATATTAAGTACAGCCGAGGCAACAACCCATCATATAATAAGTACAGCCGAGTCAACAACCCATCATATAATAAGTACAGGCGAGGCAACAACCCGTCATATAATAAGTACAGCCGAGGCAACAACTGGTTCATATAAGTACAGCCGAGGCAACAACCGGTGATATAATAAGTACAGCCGAGGCAACAACCGGTCATATAATAAGTACAGCCGAGGCAACAATCGGTCATATAATAAGTACAGCCGAGGCAACAACCGGTTCATATAATAAGTACAGCCGAGGCAACAACCCGTCATATAATAAGTACAGCTGAGGCAACAACTGGTTCATATAATGAGTACACCCGAGGCAACAACCGGTCATATAATAAGTACAGCCGAGGCAACAACCGGTCATATATTAAGTACAGCCGAGGCAACAACCCGTCATATAATAAGTACAGCCGAGGCAGCAACCCGTCATATAATAAGTACAGCCGAGGCAACAGCCGGTCATATAATAAGTACAGCCAAGGCAACAACCAGTCATATAATAAGTACAGCTGAGGCAACAGCCGGTCATATAATAAGTACAGCCAAGGCAACAACCCGTCATATAATAAGTACAGCCGAGGCAACAACCGGTTCATATAATAAGTACACCCGAGGCAACAACCGGTCATATAATAAGTACAGCCGAGGCAACAACCCGTCATATATTAAGTACAGCCGAGGCAACAACCCGTCATATAATAAGTACAGCCGAGGCAGCAACCCGTCATATAATAAGTACAGCCAAGGCAACAACCGATTCATATAAGTACAGCCAAGGCAACAACCGGTCATATAATTACAGCTGAGGCAACAACCCGTCATATAATAAGTGCAGCCGAGGCAACAACCGGTCATATATTAAGTACAGCCGAGGCAACAACCCATCATATAATAAGTACAGCCGAGGTAACAACCCATCATATAATAAGTACAGCCGAGGCAACAACCCGTCATATAATAAGTACAGCCGAGGCAACAACTGGTTCATATAAGTACAGCCGTGGCAACAACCGGTGATATAATAAGTACAGCCGAGGCAACAACCGGTCATATAATAAGTACAGCCGAGGCAACAACCCGTCATATAATAAGTACAGCCGAGGCAACAAACCGTCATATAGTAAGTACAGCCGAGGCAACAACCCGTCATATAATAAGTACAGCCAAGGCAACAACCGGTTCATATAAGTACAGCCGAGGCAACAACCGGTCATATAATAAGTACAGCCGAGGCAACAACCGGTCATATAATAATTACAGCCGAGGTAACAACCGGTCATATAATAAGTACAGCCAAGGCAACGACCGGTCATATAATTACAGCTGAGGCAACAGCCGGTCATATAATAAGTACAGCCGAGGCAACAACCGGTCATATATTAAGTACAGCCGAGGCAACAACCCATCATATAATAAGTACAGCCGAGGTAACAACCCATCATATAATAAGTACAGCCGAGGCAACAACCCGTCATATAATAAGTACAGCCGAGGCAACAACTGGTTCATATAAGTACAGCCGTGGCAACAACCGGTGATATAATAAGTACAGCCGAGGCAACAACCGTTCATATAATAAGTACAGCTGAGGCAACAATCGGTCATATAATAAGTACAGCCGAGGCAACAACCGGTTCATATAATAAGTACAGCCGAGGCAACAACCCGTCATATAATAAGTACAGCTGAGGCAACAACTGGTTCATATAATAAGTACACCCGAGGCAACAACCGGTCATATAATAAGTACAGCCGAGGCAACAACCGGTCATATATTAAGTACAGCCGAGGCAACAACCCGTCATATAATAAGTACAGCCGAGGCAACAACCGGTCATATATTAAGTACAGCCGAGGCAACAACCCATCATATAATAAGTACAGCCGAGTCAACAACCCATCATATAATAAGTACAGGCGAGGCAACAACCCGTCATATAATAAGTACAGCCGAGGCAACAACTGGTTCATATAAGTACAGCCGAGGCAACAACCGGTGATATAATAAGTACAGCCGAGGCAACAACCGGTCATATAATAAGTACAGCCGAGGCAACAATCGGTCATATAATAAGTACAGCCGAGGCAACAACCGGTTCATATAATAAGTACAGCCGAGGCAACAACCCGTCATATAATAAGTACAGCTGAGGCAACAACTGGTTCATATAATGAGTACACCCGAGGCAACAACCGGTCATATAATAAGTACAGCCGAGGCAACAACCGGTCATATATTAAGTACAGCCGAGGCAACAACCCGTCATATAATAAGTACAGCCGAGGCAGCAACCCGTCATATAATAAGTACAGCCAAGGCAACAACCGGTCATATAATAAGTACAGCCGAGGCAACAGCCGGTCATATAATAAGTACAGCCAAGGCAACAACCAGTCATATAATAAGTACAGCTGAGGCAACAGCCGGTCATATAATAAGTACAGCCAAGGCAACAACCCGTCATATAATAAGTACAGCCGAGGCAACAACCGGTTCATATAATAAGTACACCCGAGGCAACAACCGGTCATATAATAAGTACAGCCGAGGCAACAACCCGTCATATATTAAGTACAGCCGAGGCAACAACCCGTCATATAATAAGTACAGCCGAGGCAGCAACCCGTCATATAATAAGTACAGCCAAGGCAACAACCGATTCATATAAGTACAGCCAAGGCAACAACCCATCATATATTAAGTACAGCCGAGGCAACAACCCGTCATATAATAAGTACAGCCGAGGCAGCAACCCGTCATATAATAAGTACAGCCAAGGCAACAACCGATTCATATAAGTACAGCCGAGGCAGCAACCGGTCATATAATAAGTACAGCCAAGGCAACAACCGGTCATATAATTACCGCTGAGGCAACAGCCAGTCATATAATAAGTACAGCCGAGGCAACAACCCGTCATATAATAATTGCAGCCGAGGCAACAACCCGTCATATAATAAGTACAGCCGAGGCAACAACCGGTTCATATAATAAGTACAGCCGAGGCAACAACCGGTCATATATTAAGTACAGCCGAGGCAACAACCAGTAAATTCTCAGCTGTAATAACCAACAATGAATGTACCCTATAATGCCAAGAGATGTCCTTCATATAAAAAGAACATTTAATCCAAGTCTGCCATTAGGAGATGTCCTTACCAAAGCACCTGTTCTGTACTGCAATGACTTTGGCTTTACACATGGATGGGTCACCCAATGCATTTGAACACGCATGCCTACCCTAAGCATTGGGAGATGTCTGCCAAGAAGTGTTCCTAGGTGCGCACAGTGGCTGGAAATTCTGAAAAGGACGAGCACATGAGTGTCCATCACAACCCAACCTTCTACCCCCTAGTTATACTCCTGTCACTAAATAAACTTCTCCAAAATTCAGACAAAATATAATTGTATCACAAGAGAAGGGACTTTGGAACTGTCGTCATTACATTTGCCATATTTATGTATGTGTATAAAAAGTTTTATTACATTAGGTCTAAATTCACTTCTACACCAAAGTGAATTTAAACCTAATGTAACATGTTGGTGCAAACTGAGTCCCATAATAAGTATCGGCTGCCAATATAGAACCACTAGCCCATATATCATGTCATTCTGCAGAGTGGAAGAGTCCGTTGGGTAATCCTGTCTTGTCCTCCCCTTACCCTATGAATGCAGTCACCTGGTTTGGTAATCCTGTCTTGCCCTTCCATCCCTCTGTGAATGCAGTCACCTGGTTGGGTAATCCTGTCTTGCCCTCCCCTCTCCCTAAAGAATGCAGTCACCTGGTTGGGTAATCCTGTCTTGCCCTCTCCTCTCCCTGTGAATGCAGCCACCTGGTTGGGTAATCATGTCTTGCCCTCCCATCCCTCTGTGAATGCAGCCACCTGGTTGGGTAATGCTGTCTTGCCCTCCCCTCTCCCTATGAATGCAGTCACCTGGTTTGGTAATCCTGTCTTGCCCTCCCATCCCTCTGTGAATGCAGTCACCTGGTTGGGTAATCCTGTCTTGCCCTCCCCTCTCCCTAAGGAATGCAGTCACCTGGTTGGGTAATCCTGTCTTGCCCTCTCCTCTCCCTGTGAATGCAGCCACCTGGTTGGGTAATCCTGTCTTGCCCTCCCATCCCTCTGTGAATGCAGCCACCTGGTTGGGTAATCCTGTCTTGCTCTCCCCTCTCCCTGTGAATGCAGTCACCTGGTTGGGTAATCCTGTCTTGCCCTCCCATCCCTCTGTGAATGCAGCCACCTGGTTGGGTAATCCTGTCTTGCCCTCCCATCCCTCTGTGAATGCAGTCACCTGGTTGGGTAATCCTGTCTTGCTCTCCCCTCTCCCTATGAATGCAGTCACCTGGTTGGGTAATCCTGTCTTGCCCTCCCCTTTCCCTATGAATGCAGTCACCTGGTTGGGTAATCCTGTCTTGCCCTCCCCTCTCCCTATGAATGCAGCCACCTGGTTGGGTAATCCTGTCTTGCCCTCCCCTCTCCCTATGAATGCAGTCACCTGGTTGGGTAATCCTGTCTTGCCCTCCCATCCCTCTGTGAATGCAGCCACCTGGTTGGGTAATCCTGTCTTGCCCTCCCATACCTCTGTGAATGCAGCCACCTGGTTGGGTAATCCTGTCTTGCTCTCCCCTCTCCCTGTGAATGCAGTCACCTGGTTGGGTAATCCTGTCTTTCCCTCCCATCCCTCTGTGAATGCAGCCACCTGGTTGGGTAATCCTGTCTTGCCCTCCCATCCCTCTGTGAATGCAGTCACCTGGTTGGGTAATCCTGTCTTGCTCTCCCCTCTCCCTATGAATGCAGTCACCTGGTTGGGTAATCCTGTCTTGCCCTCCCCTTTCCCTATGAATGCAGTCACCTGGTTGGGTAATCCTGTTTTACCCTCCCCTCTCCCTATGAATGCAACCACCTGGTTGGGTAATCCTGTCTTGCCCTCCCATCCCTCTGTGAATGCAGCCACCTGGTTGGGTAATCCTGTCTTGCCCTCCCCTCTCCCTATGAATGCAGTCACCTGGTTGGGTAATCCTGTCTTGCTCTCCCCTCTCCCTATGAATGCAGCCACCTGGTTGGGTAATCCTGTTTTGCCCTCCCCTCTCCCTATGAATGCAACCACCTGGTTGGGTAATCCTATGAGTCCAGGAAAAGATTAAGACGCAGACTGGCGCACAGCTAATACCGCAGTTCGCCATTTTGCATTGTGTAAATGACTCTTCTCAGCCTCCTCAGATATTTTTCTATAAACTGATTTACAGGAATGTATCTCTAATGATAAGAAATATATATTGAAGTATAATATTGTGTTGGGTTTGATTAAATGTTGATTTATTAGAAAAGGAAAGCACCAGATACTGGGGGGGATTAGAGCACAAGACCAATGGGTGTAAGATTATTGGGGAAGTCACCTGTATGTAGACAATTGTAGGTACGGATAACATAATGTATAACAATAAACGTGTGCGACATTCACCATTTACTCTCACGTCCCCATCTTATTGTACATAACGTAGCGCATATTCTGTGGCCTATAAATCTCTATGCTTGGAATCCGGTCGTGTTACTGGCAGCTATAATCTGAACTACGACCTCCGACATTTATGCAACTTTAATAAAACTGTCCAAGAACATTAAACCACTCTAGATGCATTTTCCCGTCCTATCTGTCCCCCCCCCCCCGGCTATATCTCCAGAATCTAGACCTTGACTCTTTGATATGTTCCTATGAGTGGCCGGTAAGGGTGGGGTCTCTTATTCAGCGCTGGGTAATGGCTGTATGTGATTAGGCACCACTGACATGAGGGTTTCTTAATGTGGTCAGCCATGTCAGGGTGGTCAGGAAGCGGTGCTATGGTCAGCGCTACATGGACATATGATGACTGTGCACCAGTACAGAGGCTGCTTGTCATGTTCCCGCTGTAGCCAACATGAGTTTCACCCCCACTGCTGGGGCTTGTTAGGTTTTAATAGCATAAATGATCATGTGATAATAGTGCCCAGTAGGTGCAATCTCCATCCTGCTGGACGACGTCCCGTCACACTTCCATGGCAGTTTGCATTCTGTATGTTATAGTAAGATAGTATATAGGAAGATAATAAATGATGCACAGCTGGGGTTATGTCTAGATAATGGTCCTGGTTACTATACTACAAAACTGAGGAGATTAAAAATGTTTAATTATTGTCACTAAATCTGATAACTTACATTTTTTTCTGGAGTTCTGGCTGAAAATCACCAGTATAGGACGTGACTGTGATGTCCCGCACATTGGGCGTTATTCAGAGATGGACAGAATTACACAGCCGCACACAAACCTAACACAAGCCACACACAAGCCTAACACAAGCCGCACACAAGCCTAACACAAGCCGCACACAAACCTAACACAAGCCACACACAAGCCGCACACAAACCTAACACAAGCCTAACACAAGCTGCACACAAGCCACACACAAGCCGCACACAAGCCGCACACAAGCCTAACACAAGCCTAACACAAGCCGCACACAAGCCTAACACAAACCTAACACAAGCCGCACACAAACCTAACACAAGCCACACACAAGCCTAACACAAGCCTAACACAAGCCGCACACAAGCCTAACACAAGCCTAACACAAGCCTAACACAAGCTGCACACAAGCGGCACACAAGCCTAACACAAGAGGTACACAAGCCTAACACAAGAGGTACACAAGCCTAACATAAGCAGCACACAAGCCGCACACAAGAGGTACACAAGCCGCACACAAGTGGCACGCAAGCCTAACACAAGCGGTACACAAGCAGCACACAAGCCTAACACAAGCCTAACACAAGCTGCACACAAGCCTAACACAAGAGGTACACAAGCCTAACATAAGCAGCACACAAGCCGCACACAAGTGGCACGCAAGCCTAACACAAGCGGTACACAAGCAGCACACAAGCCTAACACAAGCCGCACACAAGCCTAACACAAGAGGTACACAAGCCTAACATAAGCAGCACACAAGCCGCACACAAGTGGCACACAAGCTGCACACAAGCCTAACACAAGCCTAACACAAGCCGCACACAAGCCTAACACAAGCGGCACACAAGCCTAACACAAGCGGCACACAAGCGGCACACAAGCTGCACACAAGCCGCACACAAGCGGTACACAAGCTGCACACAAGCCTAACACAAGCCGCACACAAGCCTAACACAAGCGGCACACAAGCCTAACACAAGCGGCACACAAGCGGCACACAAGCCTAACACAAGTAGCTGTGTAATTAATCTAAACTGCAAATGCAGAAGGAGGTGTCAGACACCTTTCTGCATCTGCGTGATCCCAGGCTGCGATTGAGGTCGCAGCCTGGGATCACCATTGGAACAATCATGACCATTGGTCGCAATTGTTTTCCCTCTGGCCAGGCTGCGGTAGCTGAATCTTACCGCAGCCTGACCGGGTCCTGGCAGCTTGCGAGGCCAGGAAGTCTGCATCTATGGATGCAGACCCTGGCCTCATCTCTCCCGGAAAATGGGGGCATCATGCCCCCATTTCCAGAAACACTGCTCAGGAACGCCCCCGCTCCACCTTTCAAACCCTGCAGCCTGTCAATCAGGCTGCAGCTGGGAAGCTCTGCGAGCGAACTCCAAGATGGAGGGCTGCACATACGTAGTACACATCCTGCGCAGACGCTGTCCTCCCACCATTGGGTTAGCGTATATCTCTGAATCAGGCCCATTGTGGATAATACGGATTGTCCCACCCATCTGTACAACAAACACACATACAGGTAGCTCTGCTGGTCACATACACAGCACTGGTCACATTATTACAGAGTGGATATAATTGCAGAGACTGCGGCAATCACCAGGTCACCACAATAATGGATATAGGGATTGTATGGCTCATGTAGAAATGTATGGCTCATGTAGGGATTGTATGGCTCATGTAGGGTCATGTAGGGATTGTATGGGTCATGTAGGGATTGTATGGCCCATGTAGGGATTGTATGGCTCATGTAGGGTCATGTAGGGTCTTGTAGGGAATGTATGGCTCATGTAGGGATTGTATGGCTCATGTACGGTCATGTATGGAAAGTATGGCTCATGTAGGGAATTTATGGCTCATGTAGGGATTGTATGGCTCATGTAGGGAATTTATGGCTCATGTAGGGATTGTATGGCTCATGTAGGGAATGTGTGGCTCATGTAGGGATTGTATGGCTCATGTAGGGAATGTGTGGCTCATGTAGGGATTGTATGGCTCATGTAAGGAATGTGTGGCTCATGCAGGGATCGTATGGCTCATGTAGGGTCATGTAGGGATTATATGGCTCATGTAGAAATGTATGGCTCATGTAGGGTCATGTAGGGATTGTATGGCTCATGTAGGGATTGTATGGCTCATGAAGGGTCATGTATGGAATGTATGGCTCATGTAGGTAATTTATGGCTCATGTAGGGAATTTATGGCTCATGTAGGGATTGTATGGCTCACGTAGGGAATTTATGGCTCATGTAGGGATTGTATGGCTCATGTAGGGAATGTATGGCTCATGCAGGGATTGTATGGCTCATGTAGGGAATGTGTGGCTCATGTAGGGATTGTATAGCTCATGTAAGGAATGTGTGGCTCATGCAGGGATTGTATGGCTCATGTAGGGTTATGTAGGGATTATATGGCTCATGTAGAAATGTATGGCTCATGTAGGCATTGTATGGCTCATGTAGGGTCATGTAGGGAATGTATGGCTCATGTAGGGATTGTATGGCTCATGTGGGGTCATGTAGGGATTGTATGGCTCATGTAGGGTCATGTAGGGAATGTATGGCTCATGAAGGGATTGTATCGCTCATGTGGGGTCATGTAGGGATTGTATGGCTCATGTAGGGTCATGTAGGGAATGTATGGCTCATGTAGGGATTGTATGGCTCATGTAGGGCCATGTAGGGATTGTATGGCTCATGTAGGGATTGTATGGCTCATGTAGGGATTTATGGCTCCTGTAAGGAATGTGTGGCTCATGTAGGGATTGTATGGCTCATGTAGGGATTGTATGGCTCATGTAGGGAATATGTGGCTCATGTAGAGATTTATGGCACATGTAGGGAATGTGTGGCTCATGTAGGGATTGTATGGCTCATGTAGGGAATGTGTGGCTCATGTAGGGAATGTGTGGCTCATGTAGGGATTGTATGGCTCATGTAGGGAATGTGTGGCTCATGTAGGGATTGTATGGCTCATGCAGGGATTGTATGGCTCATGTAGGGTCATGTAGGGATTGTATGGCTCATGTAGAAATGTATGGCTCATGTAGGGATTGTATGGCTCATGTAGGGTCATGTAGGGATTGTATGGCTCATGTAGGGTTATGTAGGGAATGTATGGCTCATGTAGGGATTGTATGGCTCATGTAGGGTCATGTAGGGATTGTATGGCTCATGTAGGGTCATGTAGGGAATGTATGGCTCATGTAGGGATTGTATGGCTCATGTAGGGTCATGTAGGGATTGTATGGCTCATGTAGAGAATTTATGGCTCATGTAGGGATTTATGGCTCATGTAAGGAATGTGTGGCTCATGCAGGGATAGTATGGCTCATGTAGAAATGTATGGCTCATGTAGGGAATGTATGGCTCATGTAGAAATGTATTGCTCATGTAGGGATTGTATGGTTCATGTAGGGATTGTATGGCTCATGTAGGGTCATGTAGGGATTGTATGGCTCATGTAGGGATTGTATGGCTCATGTAGGGTCATGTATGGAATGTATGGCTCATGTAGGGAATTAATGGCTCATGTAGGGAATTTATGGCTCATGTAGGGATTGTATGGCTCATGTAGGGAATTTATGGCTCATGTAGGGATTGTATGGCTCATGTAGGGAATTTATGGCTCATGCAGGGATTGTATGGCTCATGCAGGGATTGTATGGCTCATGTAGGGAATGTGTGGCTCATGTAGGGATTGTATGGCTCATGTAGGGATATGTAGGGATTATATGGCTCATGTAGAAATGTATGGCTCATGTAGGCATTGTATGGCTCATGTGGGGTCATGTAGGGATTGTATGGCTCATGTAGGGTCATGTAGGGAATGTATGGCTCATGTAGGGATTGTATGGCTCATGTAGGGTCATGTAGGGATTGTATGGCTCATGTATGGATTGTATGGCTCATGTATGGATTGTATGGCTCATGTAGGGATTGTATGGCTCATGTAGGGAATTTATGACTCATGTAGGGATTTATGGCTCCAGTAAGGAATGTGTGGCTCATGTAGGGATTGTATGGCTCATGTAGGGATTGTATGGCTCATGTAGGGAATATATGGCTCATGTAGAGATTTATGGCTCATGTAGGGAATGTGTGGCTCATGTAGGGATTGTATGGCTCATGTAGGGAATGTGTGGCTCATGTAGGGTATGTGTGGCTCATGTAGGGATTGTATGGCTCATGTAGGGAATGTGTGGCTCATGTAGGGATTGTATGGCTCATGTAAGGAATGTGTGGCTCATGCAGGGATTGTATGGCTCATGTAGGCTCATGTAGGGATTGTATGGCTCATGTAGAAATGTATGGCTCATGTAGGGATTGTATGGCTCATGTAGGGTCATGTAGGGATTGTATGGCTCATGTAGGCTCATGTAGGGAATGTATGGCTCATGTAGGGTCATGTAGGGATTGTATGGCTCATGTAGGGTCATGTAGGGAATGTATGGCTCATGTAGGGATTGTATGGCTCATGTAGGGTCATGTAGGGATTGTATGGCTCATGTAGGGAATTTATGGCTCATGTAGGGATTTATGGCTCATGTAAGGAATGTGTGTCTCATGCAGGGGTTGTATGGCTCATGTAGAAATGTATGGCTCATGTAGGGAATGTATGGCTCATGTAGGGTCATGTAGGGATTGTATGGCTCATGTAGGGTCATGTAGGGAATGTATGGCTCATGTAGGGAATGTATGGCTCATGTAGAAATGTATGGCTCATGTAGGGATTGTATGGCTCATGTAGGGATTGTATGGCTCATGTAGAAATGTATGGCTCATGTAGGGATTGTATTGCTCATGTAGGGTCATGTAGGGATTGTATGGCTCATGTCGTGTCATGTAGGGAATGTATGGCTCATGTAGGGATTGTATGGCTAATGTAGGGTCATGTAGGGATTGTATGGCTCATGTAGGGTCATGTAGGGAATGTATGGCTCATGTAGGGATTGTATGGCTCATGTAAAGATTGTATGCTCATGTAGGGATTTATGTCTCATGTAGGGATTGTATGGCTCATGTAGAGAGTGTATTTTTCATGTAGGGATTGTATTTCTCATGTAAAGATTGTATGCTCATGTAGGGATTTATGTCTCATGTAGGGATTGTATGGCTCATGTAGAGAGTGTATGGCTCATGTAGGGATTGTATGGCTCATGTAAAGATTGTGTGGCTCATGTAGGGAATGTATGGCTCATGTAGAGATTGTATGGCTCATGTAGGGATTGTATGGCTCATGTAAAGATTGTATGCTCATGTAGGGATTTATGTCTCATGTAGGGATTGTATGGCTCATGTAGAGAGTGTATGGCTCATGTAGGGATTGTATGGCTCATGTAAAGATTGTATGCTCATGTAGGGATTTATGTCTCATGTAGGGATTGTATGGCTCATGTAGAGAGTGTAAGGCTCATGTAGGGAAAATATGGCTCATGTACGGATTGTATGGCTCATGTAGGGAATGTATGGCTCATGTAGAGGTTGTATGGCTCATGTAGAGATTGTATGGATCATGTAGAGAATGTATGGTTCATGTAGAGATTGTATGGAACATGTAGAGATTGTATGGCTCATGTAGGGATTGTATGGATCATGTAGGGATTGTATGGCTCATGTAGGGATTGTATGGCTCATGTTGGGTCATGTGGGGATTGTGTGGCTCATGTAGGGATTGTATGGCTCATGTAGGGTCATGTGGGGATTGTGTGGCTCATGTAGGGATTGTATGGCTCATGTAGGGTAATGTTGGGATTGTATGGCTCATGTAGGGATTGTATGGCTCATGTAGGGATTTATGGCTCATGTATGGATTGTATGACTCATGTAGGGATTGTATGGCTCATGTATGGATTGTATGACTCATGTAGGGATTGTATGGCTCATGTAGGGTCATGTAGGGATTTTATGGCTCATATAGGCTCATGTAGGGATTGTATGGCTCATGTAGGGAATGTATGGCTCATGCAGGGAATGTATGGCTCATTTAGGCTCATGTAGGGATTGTATGGCTCATGTAGGCTCATGTAGGGATTGTATGACTCATGTAGGGATTGTATGGCTCATGTAGGGTCATGTAGGCATTGTATGGCTCATGTAGGGTCATGTAGGGATTTATGGCTCATGTAGGGAATGTATGGCTCATGCAGGGAATGTATGGCTCATGTAGGCTCATGTAGGGATTGTATGGTTAATGTAGAATTGTATTTGAATTTGTGTCCTGAACATAAGTAAGTTGTGTGCAGGAGAAGGTGCCTGTGGGAAGCATTATTATCTTATGTCAGTTACGTAATGGTAATAGGCGGCTGTGACTTCATATATTATAGCCGCAGTGTTTTCTGACAGCCTGAGAGTTATTCCATAGTCAACCAATCAGAACCTGGATAAATAATGACGCTCATTTTATGGTTTCTTCTTTACTCCATAAATATATAATAGATAAATAAACATCTTCATAGCTGCCGTAGGTGCGTCACTGGCAGGAAGCGTCTAGTGTAATAGGCGCCTCCTGCCGGCTCCTGGGAAGCACTGCTCTGTGCGAGGG
This sequence comes from Taudactylus pleione, assembly GCA_031769625.1. Classification (NCBI taxonomy): domain Eukaryota; kingdom Metazoa; phylum Chordata; class Amphibia; order Anura; family Myobatrachidae; genus Taudactylus; species Taudactylus pleione. Next base: position 50,919 of record JAUIMM010001080.1, read on the forward strand.
CGCAGCCACGGGTCACCATCGGGCGGCCACAGGTCACCATCGGGCAGCCATCGGCCTTCTGAGTAAGCCTAAGCCTCATCTTCAGTGATATTCCACATCAGTCACCACTAACCTGAGGCTCTGACAGAACGTAGCTAAGTGCAGTGACTGGGGTGCGTTTTAGGCATCAAACAAAGAAATGAAGCAGAATGAATCGACTTAATAAAGTATAAAAAGAATTTTCTAAGATACATTTAGGTGTAAATCTACTAAAACGTTGATATTTAACTGTTTTGCATTTTTTTGCAATTTGCTGTCTAGTTTGCAAAGCGCAGATTTACTGAAGTCAAAACCGACCAAAAATCAGACTTCAGAACAGTTTAGAGCAGGGGCTGCCAACCCTGGTCCTCGTGAGCTACCAACAGTGCATGTTTTCCAGGTCTCCTCACAGAATCACAAGTGAAATAATTAGCTTCCATGCTATCTTTTCTAATGTGTTAGTGAGCAATGAATACACCTGTGCACCTGCTGGGTGACCTGGGAAATGTGTCAGTGAGTAATGAGTACACCTGTACACCTGCTGGGTGACCTGGGAAATGTGTCAGTGAGTAATGAATACACCTGTGCACCTGCTGGGTGACCTGGGAAATGTGTCAGTGAGTAATGAATACACCTGTGCACCTGCTGGGTGACCTGGGAAATGTGTCAGTGAGTAATGATTACACCTGTGCACCCGCTGGGTGACATGGGAAATGTGTCAGTGAGTAATGATTACACCTGTGCACCTGCTGGGTGACCTGGGTAATGTGTCAGTGAGTAATGAATACACCTGTGCACCTGCTGGGTGACCTGGGAAATGTGTCACTGAGTAATTAGTACACCTGTGTACCTGCTGGGTGACCTGGGAAATGTGTCAGTGAGTAATAAATACACCTGTGCACCTGCTGGGTGACCTGGAAAATGTGTCAGTGAGTAATGACTACACCTGTGCAGCTGCTGGGTGACCTGGGAAATGTGTCAGTGAGTAATGAATACACCTGTACACCTGCTGGGTGACCTGGGAAATGTGTCAGTGAGTAATGAATACACCTGTGCACCTGCTGGGTGACCTGGGAAATGTGTCAGTGAGTAATGAATACACCTGTGCACCTGCTGGGTGACCTGGGAAATGTGTCAGTGAGTAATGATTACACCTGTGCACCCGCTGGGTGACTTGGAAATGTGTCAGTGAGTAATGATTACACCTGTGCACCTGCTGGGTGACCTGGGTAATGTGTCAGTGAGTAATGAATACACCTGTGCACCTGCTGGGTGACCTGGGAAATGTGTCAGTGAGTAATGATTACACCTGTGCACCCGCTGGGTGACTTGGAAATGTGTCAGTGAGTAATGATTACACCTGTGCACCTGCTGGGTGACCTGGGTAATGTGTCAGTGAGTAATGAATACACCTGTGCACCTGCTGGGTGACCTGGGAAATGTGTCAGTGAGTAATAAATACACCTGTGCACCTGCTGGGTGACCTGGAAAATGTGTCAGTGAGTAATGACTACACCTGTGCAGCTGCTGGGTGACCTGGAAAATGTGTCAGTGAGTAATGACTACACCTGTGCTCCTGCTGGGTGATCTGGGAAATGTGTCAGTGAGTAATAAATACACCTGTGCACCTGCTGGGTGACCTGGGAAATGTGTCAGTGAGTAATGAATACACCTGTGCACCTGCTGGGTGACCTGGAAAATGTGTCAGTGAGTAATGACTACACCTGTGCTCCTGCTGGGTGATCTGGGAAATGTGTCAGTGAGTAATGATTACACCTGTGCACCTGCTGGGTGACCTGGGAAATGTGTCAGTGAGTAATGAATACACCTGTGCACCTGCTGGGTGACCTGGTAAATGTGTCAGTGAGTAATGAGTACACCTGTGCACCTGCTGGGTGACCTGGGAAATGTGTCCGTGAGTAATGAGTACACCTGTGCACCTGCTGGGTGACCTGGTAAATGTGTCAGTGAGTAATGAATACACCTGTGCACCTGCTGGGTGACCTGGGAAATGTGTCCGTGAGTAATGAGTACACCTGTGCACCTGCTGGGTGACCTGGTAAATGTGTCAGTGAGTAATGAATACACCTGTGCACCTGCTGGGTGACCTGGGAAATGTGTCAGTGAGTAATGAATACACCTGTGCACCTGCTGGGTGACCTGGTAAATGTGTCAGTAAGTAATGAGTACACCTGTGCACCTGCTGGGTGACCTGGTAAATGTGTCAGTACGTAATGAGTACACCTGTGCACCTGCTGGGTGACCTGGGAAATGTGTCAGTGAGTAATGAATACACCTGTGCACCTGCTGGGTGACCTGGTAAATGTGTCAGTACGTAATGAGTACACCTGTGCACCTGCTGGGTGACCTGGGAAATGTGTCAGTGAGTAATGAATACACCTGTGCACCTGCTGGGTGACCTGGTAAATGTGTCAGTAAGTAATGAGTACACCTGTGCACCTGCTGGGTGACCTTGGAAATGTGTCAGTGAGTAATGAGTACACCTGTGCACCTGCTGGGTGACCTTGGAAATGTGTCAGTAAGTAATGAATACACCTGTGCACCTGCCGGGTGACCTGGGAAATGTGTCAGTAAGTAATGAATACACCTGTGCACCTGCTGGGTGACCTGGGAAATGTGTCAGTAAGTAATGAATACACCTGTGCACCTGCTGGGTGACCTGGGAAATGTGTCAGTAAGTAATGAGTACACCTGTGCACCTGCTGGGTGACATGGAAAATGTGTCAGTGAGTAATGAGTACACCTGTGCACCTGCTGGGTGACCTGGGAAATGTGTCAGTGAGTAATGAATACACCTGTGCACCTGCTGGGTGACGTGGTAAATGTGTCAGTGAGTAATGAGTACACCTGTGCACCTGCTGGGTGACCTGGGAAATGTGTCAGTGAGTAATGAATACACCTGTGCACCTGCTGGGTGACCTGGTAAATGTGTCAGTGAGTAATGAGTACACCTGTGCACCTGCTGGGTGACCTGGGAAATGTGTCAGTGAGTAATGAATACACCTGTGCACCTGCTGGGTGACCTGGGAAATGTGTCAGTGAGTAATGAATACACCTGTGCACCTGCTGGGTGACCTGGTAAATGTGTCAGTGAGTAATGAGTACACCTGTGCACCTGCTGGGTGACCTGGGAAATGTGTCAGTGAGTAATGAATACACCTGTGCACCTGCTGGGTGACCTGGTAAATGTGTCAGTACGTAATGAGTACACCTGTGCACCTGCTGGGTGACCTGGGAAATGTGTCAGTGAGTAATGAATACACCTGTGCACCTGCTGGGTGACCTGGTAAATGTGTCAGTAAGTAATGAGTACACCTGTGCACCTGCTGGGTGACCTGGTAAATGTGTCAGTGAGTAATGAGTACACCTGTGCACCTGCTGGGTGACCTGGGAAATGTGTCAGTGAGTAATGAATACACCTGTGCACCTGCTGGGTGACCAGGTAAATGTGTCAGTGAGTAATGAGTACACCTGTGCACCTGCTGGGTGACCTGGGAAATGTTTCAGTGACTAATGAATACACCTGTGCACCTGCTGGGTGACCTGGGAAATGTGTCAGTGAGTAATGAATACACCTGTGCTCCTGCTGGGTGACCTGGAAAATGTTTCAGTGAGTAATGAGTACACCTGTGCACCTGCTGGGTGACCTGGGAAATGTTTCAGTGACTAATGAATACACCTGTGCACCTGCTGGGTGACCTGGGAAATGTTTCAGTGACTAATGAATACACCTGTGCACCTGCTGGGTGACCTGGGAAATGTGTCAGTGAGTAATGAATACACCTTTGCACCTGCTGGGTGACCTGGGAAATGTGTCAGTGAGTAATGACTACACCTGTGCACCTGCTGCGTAACCTGGTAAATGTGTCAGTAAGTAATGAGTACACCTGTGCACCTGCTGGGTGACCTGGGAAATGTGTCAGTGAGTAATGACTACACCTGTGCACCTGCTGCGTAACCTGGTAAATGTGTCAGTAAGTAATGAGTACACCTGTGCACCTGCTGGGTGACCTGGTAAATGTGTCAGTGAGTAATGAGTACACCTGTGCACCTGCTGCGTGACCCGGGAAATGTGTCAGTGAGTAATGAGTACACCTGTGCTCCTGCTGGGTGACCTGGGAAATGTGTCAGTGAGTAATGAGTACACCTGTGCACCTGCTGGGTGACCTGGTAAATGTGTCAGTGAGTAATGAATACACCTGTACACCTGCTGCGTGACCCGGGAAATGTGTCAGTGAGTAATGAGTACACCTGTGCTCCTGCTGGGTGACCTGGGAAATGTGTCAGTGAGTAATGAGTACACCTGTGCACCTGCTGGGTGACCTGGTAAATGTGTCAGTGAGTAATGAATACACCTGTACACCTGCTGCGTGACCCGGGAAATGTGTCAGTGAGTAATGAGTACACCTGTGCTCCTGCTGGGTGACCTGGGAAATGTGTCAGTGAGTAAGGAATACACCTGTTCACCTGCTGGGCATTCTGGAAAACGTGAACTGTTAGTAGCTCTCGAGGACTGAGGTTGGCTACCCCTGGTTTAGAGCGTCAGACAAACAATCAATACTTTCACAGCCAATCAGCTCCCAACTGTCATCTCATAGGCTGTGTTTGAAAAATGACAGTTGGGAGCTGATTGGCTGGCACCTTATCACTTTCTTATCACTTTTCACTCTGGGGGAGATGTATTAACGGCAAAATGCGGTAAAACCCCCGAAAATGCAGTTTTCGGTGGTTTTACCGCATTCCCCGTATGTATTAAGCAGCAGAATGCGCTGCATTCTGCTGCTTCGCGTCGCTAGGAAACGCCACCTTCACGTGGCGTTACACAATAGAAGCCTATGGGTTTTTAGCGCGATGCTCGGGGCTGGGAGGGATCCGATCGGATCCCTCCCATGAGCCCCCGCGGCCCGCGGCCTTCTGCGCATGCGCAGAAGGACTTCTGGGTGTTCAACCCGGAAGTCCCTCTGCCCGGCAGCATTGCAAAGGACAGCTCCCATCGAGAGAGCTGTCCTTTGCGAAATCCTTGGTACATACCGCGATAATGAACCGCGGTATGTACGCGAAGTCGGGGGGGATGTACCGCAACGGCGATGTCGCCGTTAATACATCTCCCCCTCTGTCTCCTAACACTGCTTAGTAAATAGACCCCTAAATCTGAAGTCTCTCCTCGTCTCTTGGGTCGTCGATGAGCAGCTAACAGCCGCCTCAGGTACCTGCAGCACAACGGGGTCTTGCTTTGCAACCGTTACCTCGAGTAACTGCATAGTAATCATGCGTACAGGGCCTTTTATCAACTTGCTCTCTTCCTCATGGCCATTCCAAAATAGCCCCTGGTCTCACACGTTGGCTTCCTACTGTATATCCCCCAATGAATAACAGGGCTGCTTCTCCCTTATTTAAGGCCCTGTTGTAAAGTCTTGTTCTCATGACCCAAAAGGGCCATTCTGCCTGGATGGAGCCATAATTTCCCCATTACAGGGACAGTTCATACAGACCTATACCAGCGAAACTACATGGTCTAAAAGCACTTTTTTTCTAATAAAATACATTTGTTTATAAATTGAGACATTCATGACTTTTATTACTGGCACAGATTTCTCAAAAGACGGGAGCACCTAATTCCGAAGTACCACACCTGCCATTGGTCCTAATACGCACAGTGACGGAAATGCTGTGTCCTAAGATGCTGTGAGTGGGCGTCTCAGATGCTGCAATAACATAAAGATGTACACACGATTGCGGCAAATGGTGCAGCTCCGGCCGTGGCTGTGTCCACCTCAAAATCAGGCCCACAATGTCTTCTGGGGTTATTCTGTAGTGTGATTGACATGATCATTAAGAAACGGCTGGTATATAGCGGGTAAAAAGCGGCTGGTATATAGCAGGTAAGAAGCAGTTGGTATATAGCGGGTAAGAAGCGGCTGGTATATAGCGGGTAAGAAGCGGTTGGTATATAGCAGCTAAGAAGTGGCTGGTATATGGCTAGCTAAGAAGCGGGTGGTATATAGCTGGCTAAGAAGCGGCTGGTATATGGCTAGCTAAGAAGCGGGTGGTATATGGTGGGTAGGAATCGGCTGGTATATAGAGGCTAAGAAGCGGTTGGTATATAGAGGCTAAGATGTGGTTGCTATATAGCGGGTAAGAAGCGGCTGGTATATAGCGGCTTAGAAGCGGCTGGTATATAGCGGGTAAGAAGCGGTTGGTATATAGCGGGTAAGAAGCGGTTGGTATATAGAGGCTAAGAAGCAGTTGGTATATAGAGGCTAAGAAGCGGTTGGTATATAGAGGCTAAGAAGTGGTTGCTATATAGCGGGTAAGAAGCGGCTGGTATATAGCGGCTTAGAAGCGGCTGGTATATAGCGGGTAAGAAGCGGTTGGTATATAGCGGGTAAGAAGCGGTTGGTATATAGAGGCTAAGAAGCAGTTGGTATATAGCGGGTAAGAAGCGGTTGGTATATAGCGGGTAAGAAGCAGTTGGTATATAGCGGGTAAGAAGCGGTTGGTATATAGCGGGTAAGAAGCGGTTGGTATATAGAGGCTAAGAAGCGGTTGGTATATAGAGGCTAAGAAGCGGTTGGTATATAGCTGGCTAAGAAGTGGTTGGCGAGTTATACTGTATATATGTTATACAGAGTCCGGCAGCGATGAGGATCAGGGGGATTGGAACACTCTGACTCCCTCTGACAGTCCCGTCTGTGCACAGGGTGAGAGTCCTCTGCTGGGGGTCAATGTTGCAGACCGTCTTAGTCGCACACCCGGCCATAGAGATGGACACTGAGGGGAGAGAATTCAGAGATTCAGCATTGGGAGGTTCTTACAGTATATTGTGCTCCAGCCGCATTATAGGAAGCCCTCTCTATCCAATGGTTACAGTATATCAGTGTATCCAATGGTAAGATATATCAGTGTATCCAATAGTAACAGTATATCAGTGTATCCAATGGTAACAATATATCAGTGTATCCAATAGCAACAATATATCAGTGTATCCAATGGTAACAATATATCAGTGTATCCAATGGTAACAGTATATCAGTGTATCCAATGGTAACAATATATCAGTGTATCCAATGGTAACGGTACATCAGTGTAGCCAATGGTAACGGTACATCAGTGTAGCCAATGGTAACGGTATATCAGTGTATCCAATGGTAACAGTATATCAGTGTATCCAATGGTAACGGTATATCAGTGTATCCAATGGTTACAGTATATCAGTGTAGCCAATGGTTACAGTATATCTGTGTATCCAATGGTTACAGTATATCAGTGTATCCAATGGTAACAGTATATCAGTGTATCCAGTGGTTACAGTATATCAGAGTATCCAGTGGTTACAGTATATCAGTGTATCCAATGTTAACAGTATATCAGTGTATCCAATGGTAACAGTATATCAGTGTATCCAATGGTAACAGTATATCAGTGTATCCAGTGGTTACAGTATATCAGTGTATCCTATGGTGACAGTATATCAGTGTATCCAATGGTGACAATATATCAGTGTATCCAATGGTAACAGTATATCAGTGTATCCAATGGTTACAGTATATCAGTGTATCCAATGGTTACAGTATATCAGTGTATCCAGTGGTAACAGTATATCAGTGTATCCAATGGTTACAGTATATCAGTGTATCCTATGGTGACAGTATATCAGTGTATCCAATGGTAACAGTATATCAGTGTATCCAATGGTAACAGTATATCAGTGTATCCAATGGTTACAGTATATCAGTGTATCCAGTGGTAACAGTATATCAGTGTATCCAATGGTAACAGTATATCAGTGTATCCAATGGTAACAGTATATCAGTGTATCCAGTGGTTACAGTATATCAGAGTATCCAATGGTTACAGTATATCAGTGTATCCAATGGTTACAGTATATCAGTGTATCCAATGGTAACAGTATATCAGTGTATCCAGTGGTTACAGTATATCAGTGTATCCTATGGTGACAGTATATCAGTGTATCCAATGGTAACAATATATCAGTGTATCCAATGGTAACAGTATATCAGTGTATCCAATGGTTACAGTATATGAGTGTATCCAATGGTTACAGTATATCAGTGTATCCAGTGGTAACAGTATATCAGTGTATCCAATGGTTACAGTATATCAGTGTATCCTATGGGGACAGTATATCAGTGTATCCAATGGTAACAATATATCAGTGTATCCAATGGTAACAGTATATCAGTGTATCCAATGGTTACAGTATATCAGTGTATCCAATGGTTACAGTATATCAGTGTATCCAGTGGTAACAGTATATCAGTGTATCCAATGGTTACAGTATATCAGTGTATCCAATGGTTACAGTATATCAGTGTATCCAATGGTAACAGTATATCAGTGTATCCTATGGTAACAGTATATCAGTGTATCCAATGGTAACAGTATATCAGTGTATCCAATGGTAACAGTATATCAGTGTATCCAATGGTAACAGTATATCAGTGTATCCAATGGTTACAGTATATCAGTGTATCCAATGGTAACAGTATATCAGTGTACCACATTACCACATCCCATCCTGGCTGAGCTGTTACTGGAACGGATGCATGAAATACAATAATACAGCCATAACATTAATAACATTCATATATTTCCATTGTAGGACACATAGATTCTCAGTCACAGGCTCAGGGGCTGCCGGCAGCCGTGGAACCACATTTACTACAGTCTGCTAATGTGAGATCAAGCGGAGGCTCCTACCCTCTTATATACGGGGGGGGGGGGGCTGTAAATGTGTAAAATGTAATTTGAAAGCTCTCCATTGTATCTGTGCAAAGAGATCCATCAGAATCAGCCCCATTGTTCCAAAATGTTGACGTATTTCAGTCAGTAATGTAGTTATTGAATTTGCGCATTTGGTGGCAGCTAAGCTGAGAGATCAGCATTACACAGACAGTGACCGGCTTCAGTGATGGACGGCTGTGCAATATTGTCCATCTCCGATACAAATGCAGAAGGAGGCGTGAGGCATGAGGAGGAGTCCGGCAGAAAGAGGAGTCCGGCAGAAAGAGGAGTCCGGCAGAAGGAGGTGTCAGGCAGAAGGAGGTGTCAGGCATGAGGAAGAGTCAGGCAGAAGGAGGTGTCAGGCAGAAAGAGGAGTCAGGCAGAAAGAGGAGTCAGGCATGAGGAAGAGTCAGGCAGAAGGAGGTGTCAGGCAGAAGGAGTTGTCAGGCAGAAAGAGGAGTCAGGCAGAAAGAGGAGTCAGGCATGAGGAAAAGTCAGGCAGAAAGAGGAGTCAGGCAGAAAGAGGAGTCAGGCAGAAGGAGGAGTCAGGCACAAAGAGGAGTCAGGCAGAAAGAGGAGTCAGGCAGAAGGAGGAGTCAGGCATGAGGAAGAGTCAGGCACAAAGAGGAGTCAGGCAGAAAGAGGAGTCAGGCAGAAGGAGGAGTCAGGCATGAGGAAGAGTCAGGCACAAAGAGGAGTCAGGCAGAAAGAGGAGTCAGGCAGAAGGAGGAGTCAGGCATGAGGAAGAGTCAGGCAGAAAGAGGAGTCAGGCATGAGGAAGAGTCAGGCAGAAAGAGGAGTCAGGCAGAAAGAGGAGTCAGGCATGAGGAAGAGTCAGGCAGAAAGAGGAGTCAGGCAGAAAGAGGAGTCAGGCATGAGGAAGAGTACGGCAGAAGGAGGAGTCAGGCATGAGGAAGAGTCCGGCAGAAGGAGGAGTCAGGCAGAAGGAGGTGTCTGACACCTCATTGCTGCATCTGTGTGATTCCAGCACTGCGACTGCCGTCATAGGTGGGGGATCACCATAGCAACTGTTACATCCAATGATCACGATGGTTGCTCCTTAGGTCAGGCTGCGTGTGCTGGTCATTTAAAAGGCCAGAAATCTGTGTCCGCCGATACAGACCCTGGCCTTGTCCCTCCCATAAAATGGTGAAAAGGCACGCCATCGCTCCACCCCCCAAACACCACAGTATGTCAACCATTCTGCACATGTGCCACTAAATAAACCACTAAATAGACCGTAACCAGATACACCACAAAATAAACTGTATCACTAAATACACCCCACCACTAAATACACCCCACCACTAAATACACCACTAAATACACCCACTACTAAATACACCACTAAATACACCCCACCACTAAATACACCACAAAATACACCACTAAATACACCACTAAATACAACATGTCACTACATACACTACAAAATAAACTATCACTAAGTACACTTCACCACTAACTACACCACTAAATACACTGTGCTACTAAATACATCCCACCTATGACATCAATACGTTAGGTAAAGAGGGAAATCAGGGAAACGCTGGGAGACCTGAGCAGAGGTGCGTTGGAATTGATCCGAAATGTATATCAATATATATGTAATAATGCTATAGTTATCCACAATCGCAGAGGAAATTACTATGAATAAACAATAGTCCCTCATATGGAGGTGCTCCCCTGAGTGTACATATGGAGGTGCTCCCCTGAGTGTACATATAGAGGTGCTCCCCTGAAGGTACATATAGAGGTGCTCCCCTGAGTGTACATATGGAGGTGCTCCCCTGAGTGTACATATAGAGGTGCTCCCCTGAAGGTACATATAGAGGTGCTCCCCTGAGTGTACATATGGAGGTGCTCCCCTGAGTGTACATATGGAGGTGCTCCCCTGAGTGTACATATGGAGGTGCTCCCCTGAGGGTACATATGGAGGTGCTCCCCTGAAGGTACATATAGAGGTGCTCCCTTGAGTGTACATATGGAGGTGCTCCCCTGAGGGTACATATGGAGGTGCTCCCCTGAGTGTACATATGGAGGTGCTCCCCTGAGTGTACATATGGAGGTGCTCCCCTGAGTGTACATATGGAGGTGCTCCCCTGAGTGTACATATGGAGGTGCTCCCCTGAGTGTACATATGGAGGTGCTCCCCTGAGTGTACATATGGAGGTGCTCCCCTGAGTGTACATATGGAGGTGCTCCCCTGAGTGTACATATGGAGGTGCTCCCCTGAGGGTACATATGGAGGTGCTCCCCTGAGTGTACATATGGAGGTGCTCCCCTGAGTGTACATATGGAGGTGCTCCCCTGAGTGTACATATGGAGGTGCTCCCCTGAGTGTACATATGGAGGTGCTCCCCTGAGTGTACATATGGAGGTGCTCCCCTGAGTGTACATATGGAGGTGCTCCCCTGAGTGTACATATGGTAATGTTAAGAAGACAAAAGAAGAAAAGGAACTCTCATCTTTGCTGGGGGCACTCTTAGACAAAATAATCAAATATAACTTTTATTATGTATGATAAAATTATCTTAACAACAAACAACGTACAACACATAAAGTATCAAACTATGATACAGCGAAAATATGAATAATAAATAGTATGATATTACTGAGTGTTAATAATCAGTAGTATAGGCAGCTCTCTGTATATAATCCGTAGTAAGAAAATATATAATACCTGGTAATTGCTTAGTTACCTAGTATAGTCTTCTAATAGACCAACATGTAGTCTCTTTAGCGCTCACTACTTCTTATCTCCAACATATAACTACATATACATTTATATACAATAAAATATAGTGATAGCATCCACCAATGGTACAATATGTATTGCCGTCCATTAATACCTGCAATAAATCAATACAAATAAATGTTTCAGCAGAACATACTGTGGTATAGGTTATTAGTACAGGTAATTGTATGTCTGCTACACAATATCAGCCTATAGCCACAAAAACAATTTATATACCAATCAGAGCGGATCAATAGATGACATTGCAAACAATGCAAAAAGGATGGTCTAATGTATCAAAGTATCATGTAATAGTTATGGTGGTTGCTATACAAAAATAGTTATTGGTTATATATATATATATATATATATATATATATATATACATATATATATAGAAAAATAGCTTTTGCCAAAAATATGGTAGTGTGTAGAGGTCCATCATTTGATACTTTATTACGTATTGTACATTGTTTGTTTGTTGTTAGGATCACTTTAACATTCATAATAAAAGTTACATTTGATGATTTTGTCAAAGAGTGCCCCCAGCAAAGATGAGAGTTCCTTTATTTCTTTTGTCTTCTTAGCCCTATAGAGTACATCAGGTCTGTACAGGAGCTTTATGTTATAATAGAATTATGCACTTACCATCCCCTAGGAGATGCTGTACTCACCATTTTCATCCATGTGCTTGTTGGAGTATAAGAAACAGTGCGACTCGTTGCCCCTGCAATGTACAGGTATAAAATCCTTGCAAGAGTCAGACGTGAGCTGAAAACAGCCAGGACAAATGAGGCCATTCTCAGAGGCTTCAGGAACAACTAAGAAATGAGAGAAATACACAGGGGTGACGTTACAGCACAGCGACTCACAGTGAGGAGAGAGAAATACGCAGGGGTGATGTTACAGCACAGCGGCTCGCAGTGAGGAGAGAGAAATACACAGGGGTGACATTACAGCACAGCGGCTCACAGTGAGGAGATAGAAATACACAGGGGTGACGTTACAGCACAGCGACTCACAGTGAGGAGAGAGAAATACACAGGGATGACGATACAGCACAGCGGCTCACAGTAAGGAGAGAGAAATACACAGGGATGACGTTACAGCACAGCGGCTCACAGTGAGGAGAGAGAAATACACAGGGGTGAGGTTACAGCACAGCGGCTCACAGTGAGGAGAGAGAAATACACAGGGATGACGTTACAGCACAGCGGCTCACAGTGAAGAGAGAGAAATACACAGGGGTGACTTTACAGCACAGCGACTCACAGTGAGGAGAGAGAAATACACAGGGATGACGTTACAGCACAGCGGCTCACAGTGAAGAGAGAGAAATACACAGGGGTAACGTTACAGCACAGCGGCTCACAGAGAGGAGAGAGAAATACACAGGGGTGACATTACAGCACAGCAACTCACAGTAAAGAGATGGAAATACACAGGGGTGAGGTTACAGCACAGCGCTCACAGTGAGGAGAGAGAAATACACAGGGGTGACGTTACAGCACAGCGGCTCACAGTGATTAGAGAGAAATACACAGGGATGACGTTACAGCACAGCGGCTCACAGTGAAGAGAGAGAAATAGACAGGGCTAACGTTACAGCACAGCGGCTCACAGAGAGGAGAGAGAAATACACAGGGGTGACATTACAGCACAGCAACTCACAGTAAGGAGAGAGAAATACACAGGGGTGAGGTTACAGCACAGCGCTCACAGTGAGGAGAGAGAAATACACAGGGGTGACATTACAGCACAGCGGCTCACAGTGAGGAGAGATAAATACACAGGGGTGACTTTAAAGCTCAGCAGCTCACAGTGAGGAGAAAGAAATACACAGGGGTGAGGTTACAGCACAGCGGCTCACAGTGAGGAGAGAGAAATACACAGGGCTGACGTTACAGCACAGCGGCTCGCAGTGAGGAGAGAGAAATACACAGGGGTGACATTACAGCACAGCGGCTCGCAGTGAGGAGAGAGAAATACACAGGGGTGACGTTACAGCACAGCGGCTCACAGTGAGGAGAGAGAAATACGCAGGGGTGATGTTACAGCACAGCGGCTCGCAGTGAGGAGATAGAAATACACAGGGGTGACGTTACAGCACAGCGGCTCACAGTGAAGAGAGAGAAATACACAGGGGTAACGTTACAGCACAGCGGCTCACAGTGAGGAGAGAGAAATACACAGGGGTGACGTTACAGCACAGCAACTCACAGTAAGGAGAGAGAAATACACAGGGGTGACGTTACAGCACAGCAACTCACAGTAAGGAGAGAGAAATACACTGGGGTGAGGTTACAGCACAGCGCTCACAGTGAGGAGAGAGAAATACACAGGGGTGACGTTACAGCACAGCGGCTCACAGTGATTAGAGAGAAATACACAGGGGTGACATTACAGCACAGCGGCTCACAGTGAGGAGAGAAAAATACACAGGGGTGACTTTAAAGCTCAGCGGCTCACAGTGAGGAGAGAGAAATACACAGGGGTGAGGATACAGCACAGCGGCTCACAGTGAGGAGAGAGAAATACACAGGGGTGACGTTACAGCACAGCGGCTCGCAGTGAGGAAAGAAAAATACACAGGGGCGACATTACAGCACAGCGGCTCACAGTGAGGAGAGAGAAATACACAGGGGTGACGTTACAGCACAGCGGCTCACAGTGAGGAGAGAGAAATACGCAGGGGTGATGTTACAGCACAGCGGCTCGCAGTGAGGAGAAAGAAACACACAGGGGTGACATTACAGCACAGCGGCTCGCAGTGAGGAGAGAGAAATACACAGGCGTGACGTTACAGCACAGCGGCTCACAGTGAGGAGAGAGAAATACGCAGGGGTGATGTTACAGCACAGCGGCTCGCAGTGAGGAGAAAGAAATACACAGGGGTTACATTACAGCACAGCGGCTCGCAGTGAGGAGAGAGAAATACACAGGGGTGACGTTACAGCACAGCGGCTCACAGTGAGGAGAGAGAAATAGACAGGGGTGATGTTACAGCACAGCGGCTCACAGTAAGGAGAGAGAAATACACAGGGATGACGTTACAGCACAGCGGCTCACAGTGAGGAGAGAGAAATACACAGGGGTGAGGTTACAGCACAGCGGCTCGCAGTGAGGAGAGCGAAATACACAGGGATGACGTTACAGCACAGCGGCTCGCAGTGAGGAGAGAGAAATACACAGGGGTGAGGTTACAGCACAGCGGCTCGCAGTGAGGAGAGAGAAATACACAGGGGTGACGTTACAGCACAGCGGCTCACAGTGATTAGAGAGAAATACACAGGGGTGACATTACAGCACAGCGGCTCACAGTGAGGAGAGAAAAATACACAGGGGTGACTTTAAAGCTCAGCGGCTCACAGTGAGGAGAGAGAAATACACAGGGGTGAGGATACAGCACAGCGGCTCACAGTGAGGAGAGAGAAATACACAGGGGTGACGTTACAGCACAGCGGCTCGCAGTGAGGAAAGAAAAATACACAGGGGCGACATTACAGCACAGCGGCTCACAGTGAGGAGAGAGAAATACACAGGGGTGACGTTACAGCACAGCGGCTCACAGTGAGGAGAGAGAAATACGCAGGGGTGATGTTACAGCACAGCGGCTCGCAGTGAGGAGAAAGAAACACACAGGGGTGACATTACAGCACAGCGGCTCGCAGTGAGGAGAGAGAAATACACAGGCGTGACGTTACAGCACAGCGGCTCACAGTGAGGAGAGAGAAATACGCAGGGGTGATGTTACAGCACAGCGGCTCGCAGTGAGGAAAGAAAAATACACAGGGGCGACATTACAGCACAGCAGCTCACAGTGAGGAGAGAGAAATACACAGGGGTGACGTTACAGCACAGCGGCTCACAGTGAGGAGAGAGAAATACGCAGGGGTGATGTTACAGCACAGCGGCTCGCAGTGAGGAGAAAGAAACACACAGGGGTGACATTACAGCACAGCGGCTCGCAGTGAGGAGAGAGAAATACACAGGCGTGACGTTACAGCACAGCGGCTCACAGTGAGGAGAGAGAAATACGCAGGGGTGATGTTACAGCACAGCGGCTCGCAGTGAGGAGAAAGAAATACACAGGGGTTACATTACAGCACAGCGTCTCGCAGTGAGGAGAGAGAAATACACAGGGGTGACGTTACAGCACAGCGGCTCACAGTGAGGAGAGAGAAATAGACAGGGGTGATGTTACAGCACAGCGGCTCACAGTAAGGAGAGAGAAATACACAGGGATGACGTTACAGCACAGCGGCTCACAGTGAGGAGAGAGAAATACACAGGGGTGAGGTTACAGCACAGCGGCTCGCAGTGAGGAGAGCGAAATACACAGGGATGACGTTACAGCACAGCGGCTCGCAGTGAGGAGAGAGAAATACACAGGGGTGAGGTTACAGCACAGCGGCTCGCAGTGAGGAGAGAGAAATACACAGCGGTGATATTACAGCACAGCGACTCACAGTGAGGAGAGAGAAATACACAGGGGTGACATTACAGCACAGCGGCTCACAGTGAGGAGAGAGAAATACACAGGGGTGAGGTTACAGCACAGCGACACACAGTGACGAGATAGAAATACACAGGGGTGATGTTACAGCCCAGCGGCTCGCAGTGAGGAGAGAGAAATACACAGGGGTGACGTTACAGCACAGCGGCTCGCAGTGAGGAGAGAAAAATACACAGGGGTGACTTTACAGCACAGCGACTCACAGTGAGGAGAGAGAAATACACAGGGATGACGTTACATCACAGCGGCTCACAGTGAAGAGAGAGAAATACACAGGGGTAATGTTACAGCACAGCGTCTCACAGAGAGGAGAGAGAAATACACAGGGGTGACATTACAGCACAGCGGCTCACAGTGAGGAGAGAGAAATACACAGGGGTGACGTTACAGCACAGCAACTCACAGTAAGAAGAGAGAAATACACAGGGGTGACGTTACAGCACAGCAACTCACAGTAAGGAGAGATAAATACACAGGGGTGAGGTTACAGCACAGCGCTCACAGTGAGGAGAGAGAAATACACAGGGGTGACGTTACAGCACAGCGGCTCACAGTGATTAGAGAGAAATACACAGGGGTGACATTACAGCACAGCAGCTCACAGTGAGGAGAGAGAAATACACAGGGGTGAGGTTTCAGCACAGCGGCTCACAGTGAGGAGAGAGAAATACACAGGGCTGACGTTACAGCACAGCGACTCGCAGTGAGGAGAGAGAAATACACAGGGGTGAGGTTACAGCACAGCGGCTCGCAGTGAGGATAGAGAAATACACAGGGGTGACGTTACAGCACAGCGGCTCACAGTGAGGAGAGAGAAATACGCAGGGGTGATGTTACAGCACAGCGGCTCGCAGTGAGGAGAAAGAAATACACAGGGGTTACATTACAGCACAGCGGCTCGCAGTGAGGAGAGAGAAATACACAGGGGTGACGTTACAGCACAGCGGCTCACAGTGAGGAGAGAGAAATACACAGGGGTGACGTTACAGCACAGCGGCTCACAGTAAGGAGAGAGAAATACACAGGGATGACGTTACAGCACAGCGGCTCACAGTGAGGAGAGAGAAATACACAGGGGTGAGGTTACAGCACAGCGGCTCGCAGTGAGGAGAGCGAAATACACAGGGATGACGTTACAGCACAGCGGCTCGCAGTGAGGAGAGAGAAATACACAGGGGTGACATTACAGCACAGCGGCTCACAGTGAGGAGAGAGAAATACACAGGGGTGAGGTTACAGCACAGCGACACACAGTGACGAGATAGAAATACACAGGGGTGATGTTACAGCCCAGCGGCTCGCAGTGAGGAGAGAGAAATACACAGGGGTGACGTTACAGCACAGCGGCTCGCAGTGAGGAGAGAAAAATACACAGGGGTGACTTTACAGCACAGCGACTCACAGTGAGGAGAGAGAAATACACAGGGATGACGTTACATCACAGCGGCTCACAGTGAAGAGAGAGAAATACACAGGGGTAATGTTACAGCACAGCGTCTCACAGAGAGGAGAGAGAAATACACAGGGGTGACATTACAGCACAGCGGCTCACAGTGAGGAGAGAGAAATACACAGGGGTGACGTTACAGCACAGCAACTCACAGTAAGGAGAGAGAAATACACAGGGGTGACGTTACAGCACAGCGACTCGCAGTGAGGAGAGAGAAATACACAGGGGTGAGGTTACAGCACAGCGGCTCGCAGTGAGGATAGAGAAATACACAGGGGTGACGTTACAGCACAGCGGCTCACAGTGAGTTGAGAGAAATACACAGGGGTGAGGTTGCAGCACAGCGGCTCACAGTGAGGAGAGAGAAATACACAGGGTTGAATTTAAAGCTCAGCAGCTCACAGTGAGGAGAGAGAAATACACAGGGGTGAGGTTTCAGCACAGCGGCTCACAGTGAGGAGAGAGAAATACACAGGGCTGACTTTACAGCACAGCGACTCGCAGTGAGGAGAGAGAAATACACAGGGGTGAGGTTACAGCACAGCGGCTCGCAGTGAGGATAGAGAAATACACAGGGGTGACGTTACAGCACAGCGGCTCACAGTGAGTTGAGAGAAATACACAGGGGTGAGGTTGCAGCACAGCGGCTCGCAGTGAGGAGAGAGAAATACACAGAGGTGAGGTTACAGCACAGCGACTCACAGTGAGGAGAGAGAAATACACAGGGGTGACGTTACAGCACAGCGGCTCGCAGTGAGGAGAGAGAAATACACAGGGATGACGTTACAGCACAGCGGCTCACAGTGAGGATAGAGAAATACACAGGGCTGACTTTACAGCACAGCGACTCGCAGTGAGGAGAGAGAAATACACAGGGGTGACGTTACAGCACAGCGACTCACAGTGACGAGAGAGAAATACACAGGGGTGACGTTACAGCACTGCGGCTCGAAGTGAGGAGAGAGAAATACACAGGGGTGACGTTACAGCACAGCGGCTCACAGTGAGGAGAGAGAAATACACAGAGGTGAGGTTACAGCACAGCGGCTCACAGTGACGAGAGAGAAATACACAGGGGTGACATTACAGCACAGCGGCTCACAGTGAGGAGAGAGAAATACACAGGGGTGACGTTACAGCACTGCGGCTCGCAGTGAGGAGAGAGAAATACACAGGGGTGATGTTACAGCACTGCGGCTCGCAGTGAGGAGAGAGAAATACACAGAGGTGATGTTACAGCACAGCGGCTTGCAGTGAGGAGAGAGAAATACACAGGGTTGACATTACAGCACAGCGGCTCACAGTGAGGAGAGAGAAATACACAGGGGTGATGTTACAGCACGGTAGCTCACAGTGAGGAGAGAGAAATACACAGGGTGATGTTACAGCACAGCGGCTCGCAGTGAGGAGTGAGAAATACACAGGGGTGACATTACAGCACAGCGGCTCACAGTGAGGAGAGATAAATACACAGGGGTAACGTTACAGCACAGTGACTCACATAGAGGAGAGAGAAATACACAGGGGTAACGTTACAGCACAGCGGCTCACAGTGAGGAGAGAGAAATACACAGGGCTGACGTTACAGCACAGCGACTCGCAGTGAGGAGAGAGAAATACACAGGGGTGAGGTTACAGCACAGCGGCTCACAGTGAGTTGAGAGAAATACACAGGGGTGAGGTTGCAGCATAGCGACTCACAGTGACAAGAGAGAAATACACAGGGGGGACGTTACAGCACAGCGGCTCGCAGTGAGGAGAGAGAAATACACAGGGATGACGTTACAGCACAGCGACTCACAGTGAGGAGAGAGAAATACACAGGGGCGACGTTACAGCACAGTGGCTCACAGTGAGGAGAGAGAAATACACAGGGGTTAGGTTACAGCACAGCGACTCGCAGTGAGGAGAGAGAAATACACAGGGGTGACGTTAGAGCACAGCGGCTCACAGTGAGGAGAGAGAAATACACAGAGGTGAGGTTACAGCACAGCGAGTCACAGTGATGAGAGAGAAATACACAGGGGTGACTTTACAGCACAGCGGCTCACAGTGAGGAGAGAGAAATACACAGGGGTGACGTTACAGCACAGCGGCTCGCAGTGAGGAGAGAGAAATACACAGGGGTGACGTTACAGCACAGCGGCTCACAGTGAGGAGAGAGAAATACACAGAGGTGAGGTTACAGCACAGCGGCTCACAGTGACGAGAGAGAAATACACAGGGGTGACATTACAGCACTGCGGCTCGCAGTGAGGAGAGAGAAATACACAGGGGTGATGTTACAGCACTGCGGCTCGCAGTGAGGAGAGAGAAATACACAGGGGTGACGATACAGCACAGCGGCTCACAGTGAGGAGAGAGAAATACACAGGGGTGATGTTACAGCACGGTAGCTCACAGTGAGGAGAGAGAAATACACAGGGGTGATGTTACAGCACAGCGGCTCGCAGTGAGGAGAGAGAAATACACAGGGGTGACATTACAGCACAGCGGCTCACAGTGAGGAGAGATAAATACACAGGGGTAACGTTACAGCACAGCGACTCACATAGAGGAGAGAGAAATACACAGGGGTGACTTTACAGCACAGCGGCTCACAGTGCGGAGAGAGAAATACACAGGGATGATGTTACAGCACAGCGGCTCGCAGTGAGGAGAGAGAAATACACAGGTGTGTTTTTACAGCACAGCGGCTCGCAGTGAGGAGAGAGAAATACACAGGGGTGACGTTACAGCACAGCGGCTCGCAGTGAGGAGAGAGAAATACACAGGGGTGACGTTACAGCACAGCGGCTCGCAGTGAGGAGAGAGAAATACACAGGGGTGATGTTACAGCACAGCAGCTCACTGTGAGGAGAGAGAAATACACAGGGGTGACGTTACATCACAGCGGCTCACAGTGAGGAGAGAGAAATACACAGAGGTGAGGTTACAGCACAGCGGCTCGCAGTGAGGAGAGAGAAATACACAGGGGTGACGTTACAGCACAGCGGCTCACAGTGAGGAGAGAGAAATACACAGGGGTGACTTTACAGCACAGCGGCTCGCAGGGAGGAGAGAGAAATACACAGGGGTGACGTTACAGCACAGCGGCTCACAGTGAGGAGAGAGAAATACACAGGGGTGAGGTTACAGCACAGCGGCTCGCAGTGAGGAGAGAGAATTACACAGGGATGACATTACAGCACAGCGGCTCGCAGTGAGGAGAGAGAAATACACAGGGATGACATTACAGCACAGCGGCTCATAGAGAAGAGAGAGAAATACACAGGGGTAACTTTACAGCACAGTGGCTCACACTGCGGAGAGAGAAATACACAGGGATGACGTTACAGCACAGCGCTCACAGTGAGGAGAGAGAAATACACAGGGGTGACGTTACAGCACAGCGGCTCATAGTGAGGAGAGAGAAATACACAGGGGTGACGTTACAGCACAGCGGCTCACAGTGAGGAGAGTGAAATACACAGGGATGAGGTTACAGCACAGTGGCTCACAGAGAGGAGAGTGAAATACACAGGGATGACGTTACAGCACAGCGCTCACAGTGAGGAGAGAGAAATACACAGGGGAGACGTTACAGCACAGCGACTCCCAGTGAGGAGAGAGAAATACACAGAGGTGAGGTTACAGCACAGCGGCTCACAGTGACGAGAGAGAAATACACAGGGGTGACGTTACAGCACTGCGGCTCGCAGTGAGGAGAGAGAAATACACAGGGGTGATGTTACAGCACTGCGGCTCGCAGTGAGGAGAGAGAAATACACAGGGGTGACGATACAGCACAGCGGCTCACAGTGAGGAGAGAGAAATACACAGGGGTGATGTTACAGCATGGTAGCTCACAGTGAGGAGAGAGAAATACACAGGGGTGATGTTACAGCACAGCGGCTCGCAGTGAGGAGAGAGAAATACACAGGGGTGACATTACAGCACAGCGGCTCACAGTGAGGAGAGATAAATACACAGGGGTAACGTTACAGCACAGCGACTCACATAGAGGAGAGAGAAATACACAGGGGTGACTTTACAGCACAGCGGCTCACAGTGCGGAGAGAGAAATACACAGGGATGACATTACAGCACAGCGGCTCATAGAGAAGAGAGAGAAATACACAGGGATAACTTTACAGCACAGTGGCTCACACTGCGGAGAGAGAAATACACAGGGATGACGTTACAGCACAGCGCTCACAGTGAGGAGAGAGAAATACACAGGGGTGACGTTACAGCACAGCGGCTCACAGTGAGGAGAGTGAAATACACAGGGATGAGGTTACAGCACAGTGGCTCACAGAGAGGAGAGTGAAATACACAGGGATGTGGTTACAGCACAGCGGCTCGCAGTGAGGAGAGAGAAATACACAGGGGAGACGTTACAGCACAGCGACTCCCAGTGAGGAGAGAGAAATACACAGGGGTGACGTTACAGCACAGCGGCTCACAGTGAGGAGAGAGAAATACGCAGGGGTGATGTTACAGCACAGCGGCTCGCAGTGAGGAGAAAGAAATACACAGGGGTGACATTACAGCACAGCGGCTCGCAGTGAGGAGAGAGAAATACACAGAGGTGACGTTACAGCACAGCGGCTCACAGTGAGGAGAGAGAAATACGCAGGGGTGATGTTACAGCACAGCGGCTCGCAGTGAGGAGAAAGAAATACACAGGGGTGACGTTACAGCACAGCGGCTCACAGTAAGGAGAGAGAAATACACAGGGATGACGTTACAGCACAGCCGCTCACAGTGAGGAGAGAGAAATACGCAGGGGTGATGTTACAGCACAGCGGCTCGCAGTGAGGAGAAAGAAATACACAGGGGTGACGTTACAGCACAGCGGCTCACAGTGAGGAGATAGAAAAACACAGGGGTGACGTTACAGCACAGCGGCTCGCAGTGAGGAGAGAGAAATACACAGGGATGACGTTACAGCACAGCGGCTCACAGTAAGGAGAGAGAAATACACAGGGATGACGTTACAGCACAGCGGCTCACAGTGAGGAGAGAGAAATACACAGGGGTGAGGTTACAGCACAGCGGCTCGCAGTGAGGAGAGAGAAATACACAGGGGTGACGTTACAGCACAGCGACTCACAGTGAGGAGATAGAAATACACAGGGATGACGTTACAGCACAGCGGCTCACAGTGAAGAGAGAGAAATACACAGGGGTAACGTTACAGCACAGCGGCTCACAGAGAGGAGAGAGAAATACACAGGGGTGACATTACAGCACAGCAACTCACAGTAAGGAGAGAGAAATACACAGGGGTGTCGTTACAGCACAGCAACTCACAGTAAGGAGAGAGAAATACACAGGGGTGAGGTTACAGCACAGCGCTCACAGTGAGGAGAGAGAAATACACAGGGGTGACGTTACAGCACAGCGGCTCACAGTGATTAGAGAGAAATACACAGGGGTGACATTACAGCACAGCGGCTCACAGTGAGGAGAGATAAATACACAGGGGTGACTTTAAAGCTCAGCAGCTCACAGTGAGGAGAAAGAAATACATAGGGGTGAGGTTACAGCACAGCGGCTCACAGTGAGGAGAGAGAAATACACAGGGCTGACATTACAGCACAGCGACTCGCAGTGAGGAGAGAGAAATACACAGGGGTGAGGTTACAGCACAGCGGCTCGCAGTGAGGAGAGAGAAATACACAGGGGTGACGTTACAGCACAGCGGCTCACAGTGAGGAGAGAGAAATACACAGGGGTGAGGTTACAGCACAGCGACTCACAGTGACGAGAGAGAAATACACAGGGGTGACGTTACATCACTGCGGCTCGCAGTGAGGAGAGAGAAATACACAGGGGTGACGTTACAGCACAGCGGCTCACAGTGAGGAGAGAGAAATACACAGAGGTGAGGTTACAGCACAGCGGCTCACAGTGAGGAGAGCGAAATACACAGGGGTGATGTTACAGCACTGCTGCTCGCAGTGAGGAGAGAGAAATACACAGGGGTGATGTTACAGCACAGTGGCTTGCAGTGAGGAGAGAGAAATACACAGGGTTGACATTACAGCACAGCGGCTCGCAGTGAGGAGAGAGAAATACACAGGGGTGACGTTACAGCACAGCGGCTCACAGTGAGGAGAGAGAAATACACAGGGGTAACGTTACAGCACAGCGACTCACATAGAGGAGAGAGAAATACACAGGGGTGACTTTACAGCACAGCGGCTCACAGTGCGGAGAGAGAAATACACAGGGATGATGTTACAGCAAAGCGGCTCGCAGTGAGGAGAGAGAAATACACAGGGGTGACGTTACAGCACTGTGGCTCGCAGTGAGGAGAGAGAAATACACAGGGGTGACGTTACATCACAGCGGCTCACAGTGAGGAGAGAGAAATACACAGAGGTGAGGTTACAGCACAGCGGCTCGCAGTGAGGAGAGAGAAATACACAGGGGTGACGTTACAGCACAGCGGCAAACAGTGAGGAGAGAGAAATACACAGGGGTGACTTTACAGCACAGCGGCTCGCAGTGAGGAGAGAGAAATACACAGGGATGACATTACAGCACAGCGGCTCGCAGTGAGGAGAGAGAAATACACAGGGATGAATTTACAGCACAGCGGCTCATAGAGAAGAGAGAGAAATACACAGGGGTGACGTTAAAGCACAGCGACTCGCAGTGAGGAGAGAGAAATACACAGGGGTGACGTTACAGCACAGCGACTCCCAGAGAGGAGAGAGAAATACACAGGGGTGATGTTACAGCACAGCGGCTCACAGTGAGGAGAGAAAAATACACAGGGGTGACGTTACAGCACATCGCTCACAGTGAGGAGAGAGAAATACACAGGGGTGACGTTACAGCACAGCGGCTCACAGTGAGGAGAGAGAAATACACAGGGGTGACGTTACAGCACAGCGGCTCACAGTGAGGAGAGTGAAATACACAGGGATGAGGTTACAGCACAGTGGCTCACAGAGAGGAGAGTGAAATACACAGGGGTGACGTTACAGCACAGCGCTCACAGTGAGGAGAGAGAAATACACAGGGGAGACGTTACAGCACAGCGACTCCCAGTGAGGAGAGAGAAATACACAGGGGTGACGTTACAGCACTGCGGCTCGCAGTGAGGAGAGAGAAATACACAGGGGTGATGTTACAGCACTGCGGTTCGCAGTGAGGAGAGAGAAATACACAGGGGTGACGATACAGCACAGCGGCTCACAGTGAGGAGAGAGAAATACACAGGGGTGATGTTACAGCACGGTAGCTCACAGTGAGGAGAGAGAAATACACAGGGGTGATGTTACAGCACAGCGGCTCGCAGTGAGGAGAGAGAAATACACAGGGGTGACATTACAGCACAGCGGCTCACAGTGAGGAGAGATAAATACACAGGGGTAACGTTACAGCACAGCGACTCACATAGAGGAGAGAGAAATACACAGGGGTGACTTTACAGCACAGCGGCTCACAGTGCGGAGAGAGAAATACACAGGGATGATGTTACAGCACAGCGGCTCGCAGTGAGGAGAGAGAAATACACAGGTGTGTTTTTACAGCACAGCGGCTCGCAGTGAGGAGAGAGAAATACACAGGGGTGACGTTACAGCACAGCGGCTCGCAGTGAGGAGAGAGAAATACACAGGGGTGACGTTACAGCACAGCGGCTCGCAGTGAGGAGAGAGAAATACACAGGGGTGATGTTACAGCACAGCAGCTCGCAGTGAGGAGAGAGAAATACACAGGGGTGACGTTACATCACAGCGGCTCACAGTGAGGAGAGAGAAATACACAGAGGTGAGGTTACAGCACAGCGGCTCGCAGTGAGGAGAGAGAAATACACAGGGGTGACGTTACAGCACAGCGGCTCACAGTGAGGAGAGAGAAATACACAGGGGTGACTTTACAGCACAGCGGCTCGCAGGGAGGAGAGAGAAATACACAGGGGTGACGTTACAGCACAGCGGCTCACAGTGAGGAGAGAGAAATACACAGGGGTGAGGTTACAGCACAGCGGCTCGCAGTGAGGAGAGAGAATTACACAGGGATGACATTACAGCACAGCGGCTCGCAGTGAGGAGAGAGAAATACACAGGGATGACATTACAGCACAGCGGCTCATAGAGAAGAGAGAGAAATACACAGGGGTAACTTTACAGCACAGTGGCTCACACTGCGGAGAGAGAAATACACAGGGATGACGTTACAGCACAGCGCTCACAGTGAGGAGAGAGAAATACACAGGGGTGACGTTACAGCACAGCGGCTCACAGTGAGGAGAGAGAAATACACAGGGGTGACGTTACAGCACAGCGGCTCACAGTGAGGAGAGTGAAATACACAGGGATGAGGTTACAGCACAGTGGCTCACAGAGAGGAGAGTGAAATACACAGGGATGTGGTTACAGCACAGCGGCTCGCAGTGAGGAGAGAGAAATACACAGGGGAGACGTTACAGCACAGCGACTCCCAGTGAGGAGAGAGAAATACACAGGGGTGATGTTACAGCACAGCGGCTCGCAGTGAGGATAGAGAAATACACAGGGGTGACGTTACAGCACAGCGGCTCACAGTGAGGAGAGAGAAATACGCAGGGGTGATGTTACAGCACAGCGGCTCGCAGTGAGGAGAAAGAAATACACAGGGGTTACATTACAGCACAGCGGCTCGCAGTGAGGAGAGAGAAATACACAGGGGTGACGTTACAGCACAGCGGCTCACAGTGAGGAGAGAGAAATACACAGGGGTGACGTTACAGCACAGCGGCTCACAGTAAGGAGAGAGAAATACACAGGGATGACGTTACAGCACAGCGGCTCACAGTGAGGAGAGAGAAATACACAGGGGTGAGGTTACAGCACAGCGGCTCGCAGTGAGGAGAGCGAAATACACAGGGATGACGTTACAGCACAGCGGCTCGCAGTGAGGAGAGAGAAATACACAGGGGTGACATTACAGCACAGCGGCTCACAGTGAGGAGAGAGAAATACACAGGGGTGAGGTTACAGCACAGCGACACACAGTGACGAGATAGAAATACACAGGGGTGATGTTACAGCCCAGCGGCTCGCAGTGAGGAGAGAGAAATACACAGGGGTGACGTTACAGCACAGCGGCTCGCAGTGAGGAGAGAAAAATACACAGGGGTGACTTTACAGCACAGCGACTCACAGTGAAGAGAGAGAAATACACAGGGGTAATGTTACAGCACAGCGTCTCACAGAGAGGAGAGAGAAATACACAGGGGTGACATTACAGCACAGCGGCTCACAGTGAGGAGAGAGAAATACACAGGGGTGACGTTATAGCACAGCAACTCACAGTAAGGAGAGAGAAATACACAGGGGTGACGTTACAGCACAGCGACTCGCAGTGAGGAGAGAGAAATACACAGGGGTGAGGTTACAGCACAGCGGCTCGCAGTGAGGATAGAGAAATACACAGGGGTGACGTTACAGCACAGCGGCTCACAGTGAGTTGAGAGAAATACACAGGGGTGAGGTTGCAGCACAGCGGCTCACAGTGAGGAGAGAGAAATACACAGGGTTGAATTTAAAGCTCAGCAGCTCACAGTGAGGAGAGAGAAATACACAGGGGTGAGGTTTCAGCACAGCGGCTCACAGTGAGGAGAGAGAAATACACAGGGCTGACTTTACAGCACAGCGACTCGCAGTGAGGAGAGAGAAATACACAGGGGTGAGGTTACAGCACAGCGGCTCGCAGTGAGGATAGAGAAATACACAGGGGTGACGTTACAGCACAGCGGCTCACAGTGAGTTGAGAGAAATACACAGGGGTGAGGTTGCAGCACAGCGGCTCGCAGTGAGGAGAGAGAAATACACAGAGGTGAGGTTACAGCACAGCGACTCACAGTGAGGAGAGAGAAATACACAGGGGTGACGTTACAGCACAGCGGCTCACAGTGAGGAGAGAGAAATACACAGAGATGACGTTACAGCACAGCGGCTCACAGTGAGGATAGAGAAATACACAGAGGTGAGGTTACAGCACAGCGACTCACAGTGAGGAGAGAGAAGTACACAGGGGTAACATTACAGCACAGCGCTCACAGTGAGGAGAGAGAAATACACAGGGGTGACGTTACAGCACAGCGACTCACAGTGACGAGAGAGAAATACACAGGGGTGACGTTACAGCACTGCGGCTCGAAGTGAGGAGAGAGAAATACACAGGGGTGACGTTACAGCACAGCGGCTCACAGTGAGGAGAGAGAAATACACAGAGGTGAGGTTACAGCACAGCGGCTCACAGTGACGAGAGAGAAATACACAGGGGTGACATTACAGCACAGCGGCTCACAGTGAGGAGAGAGAAATACACAGGGGTGACGTTACAGCACTGCGGCTCGCAGTGAGGAGAGAGAAATACACAGGGGTGATGTTACAGCACTGCGGCTCGCAGTGAGGAGAGAGAAATACACAGAGGTGATGTTACAGCACAGCGGCTTGCAGTGAGGAGAGAGAAATACACAGGGTTGACATTACAGCACAGCGGCTCACAGTGAGGAGAGAGAAATACACAGGGGTGATGTTACAGCACGGTAGCTCACAGTGAGGAGAGAGAAATACACAGGGTGATGTTACAGCACAGCGGCTCGCAGTGAGGAGAGAGAAATACACAGGGGTGACATTACAGCACAGTGGCTCACAGTGAGGAGAGATAAATACACAGGGGTAACGTTACAGCACAGTGACTCACATAGAGGAGAGAGAAATACACAGGGGTAACGTTACAGCACAGCGGCTCACAGTGAGGAGAGAGAAATACACAGGGCTGACGTTACAGCACAGCGACTCGCAGTGAGGAGAGAGAAATACACAGGGGTGAGGTTACAGCACAGAGACTCACAGTGACAAGAGAGAAATACACAGGGGTGAGGTTGCAGCATAGCGACTCACAGTGACAAGAGAGAAATACACAGGGGGGACGTTACAGCACAGCGGCTCGCAGTGAGGAGAGAGAAATACACAGGGATGACGTTACAGCACAGCGACTCACAGTGAGGAGAGAGAAATACACAGGGGCGACGTTACAGCACAGCGGCTCACAGTGAGGAGAGAGAAATACACAGGGGTTAGGTTACAGCACAGCGACTCGCAGTGAGGAGAGAGAAATACACAGGGGTGACGTTAGAGCACAGCGGCTCACAGTGAGGAGAGAGAAATACACAGAGGTGAGGTTACAGCACAGCGAGTCACAGTGATGAGAGAGAAATACACAGGGGTGACTTTACAGCACAGCGGCTCACAGTGAGGAGAGAGAAATACACAGGGGTGACGTTACAGCACAGCGGCTCGCAGTGAGGAGAGAGAAATACACAGGGGTGACGTTACAGCACAGCGGCTCACAGTGAGGAGAGAGAAATACACAGAGGTGAGGTTACAGCACAGCGGCTCACAGTGACGAGAGAGAAATACACAGGGGTGACATTACAGCACTGCGGCTCGCAGTGAGGAGAGAGAAATACACAGGGGTGATGTTACAGCACTGCGGCTCGCAGTGAGGAGAGAGAAATACACAGGGGTGACGATACAGCACAGCGGCTCACAGTGAGGAGAGAGAAATACACAGGGGTGATGTTACAGCACGGTAGCTCACAGTGAGGAGAGAGAAATACACAGGGGTGATGTTACAGCACAGCGGCTCGCAGTGAGGAGAGAGAAATACACAGGGGTGACATTACAGCACAGCGGCTCACAGTGAGGAGAGATAAATACACAGGGGTAACGTTACAGCACAGCGACTCACATAGAGGAGAGAGAAATACACAGGGGTGACTTTACAGCACAGCGGCTCACAGTGCGGAGAGAGAAATACACAGGGATGATGTTACAGCACAGCGGCTCGCAGTGAGGAGAGAGAAATACACAGGTGTGTTTTTACAGCACAGCGGCTCGCAGTGAGGAGAGAGAAATACACAGGGGTGACGTTACAGCACAGCGGCTCGCAGTGAGGAGAGAGAAATACACAGGGGTGACGTTACAGCACAGCGGCTCGCAGTGAGGAGAGAGAAATACACAGGGGTGATGTTACAGCACAGCAGCTCGCTGTGAGGAGAGAGAAATACACAGGGGTGACGTTACATCACAGCGGCTCACAGTGAGGAGAGAGAAATACACAGAGGTGAGGTTACAGCACAGCGGCTCGCAGTGAGGAGAGAGAAATACACAGGGGTGACGTTACAGCACAGCGGCTCACAGTGAGGAGAGAGAAATACACAGGGGTGACTTTACAGCACAGCGGCTCGCAGGGAGGAGAGAGAAATACACAGGGGTGACGTTACAGCACAGCGGCTCACAGTGAGGAGAGAGAAATACACAGGGGTGACGTTACAGCACAGCGGCTCGCAGTGAGGAGAGAGAATTACACAGGGATGACATTACAGCACAGCGGCTCGCAGTGAGGAGAGAGAAATACACAGGGATGACATTACAGCACAGCGGCTCATAGAGAAGAGAGAGAAATACACAGGGGTAACTTTACAGCACAGTGGCTCACACTGCGGAGAGAGAAATACACAGGGATGACGTTACAGCACAGCGCTCACAGTGAGGAGAGAGAAATACACAGGGGTGACTTTACAGCACAGCGGCTCATAGTGAGGAGAGAGAAATACACAGGGGTGACGTTACAGCACAGCGGCTCACAGTGAGGAGAGTGAAATACACAGGGATGAGGTTACAGCACAGTGGCTCACAGAGAGGAGAGTGAAATACACAGGGATGACGTTACAGCACAGCGCTCACAGTGAGGAGAGAGAAATACACAGGGGAGACGTTACAGCACAGCGACTCACAGTGAGGAGAGAGAAATACACAGAGGTGAGGTTACAGCACAGCGGCTCACAGTGACGAGAGAGAAATACACAGGGGTGACGTTACAGCACTGCGGCTCGCAGTGAGGAGAGAGAAATACACAGGGGTGATGTTACAGCACTGCGGCTCGCAGTGAGGAGAGAGAAATACACAGGGGTGACGATACAGCACAGCGGCTCACAGTGAGGAGAGAGAAATACACAGGGGTGATGTTACAGCATGGTAGCTCACAGTGAGGAGAGAGAAATACACAGGGGTGATGTTACAGCACAGCGGCTCGCAGTGAGGAGAGAGAAATACACAGGGGTGACATTACAGCACAGCGGCTCACAGTGAGGAGAGATAAATACACAGGGGTAACGTTACAGCACAGCGACTCACATAGAGGAGAGAGAAATACACAGGGGTGACTTTACAGCACAGCGGCTCACAGTGCGGAGAGAGAAATACACAGGGATGACATTACAGCACAGCGGCTCATAGAGAAGAGAGAGAAATACACAGGGGTAACTTTACAGCACAGTGGCTCACACTGCGGAGAGAGAAATACACAGGGATGACGTTACAGCACAGCGCTCACAGTGAGGAGAGAGAAATACACAGGGGTGACGTTACAGCACAGCGGCTCACAGTGAGGAGAGTGAAATACACAGGGATGAGGTTACAGCACAGTGGCTCACAGAGAGGAGAGTGAAATACACAGGGATGTGGTTACAGCACAGCGGCTCGCAGTGAGGAGAGAGAAATACACAGGGGAGACGTTACAGCACAGCGACTCCCAGTGAGGAGAGAGAAATACACAGGGGTGACGTTACAGCACAGCGGCTCACAGTGAGGAGAGAGAAATACGCAGGGGTGATGTTACAGCACAGCGGCTCGCAGTGAGGAGAAAGAAATACACAGGGGTGACATTACAGCACAGCGGCTCGCAGTGAGGAGAGAGAAATACACAGAGGTGACGTTACAGCACAGCGGCTCGCAGTGAGGAGAGAGAAATACGCAGGGGTGATGTTACAGCACAGCGGCTCGCAGTGAGGAGAAAGAAATACACAGGGGTGACGTTACAGCACAGCGGCTCACAGTAAGGAGAGAGAAATACACAGGGATGACGTTACAGCACAGCCGCTCACAGTGAGGAGAGAGAAATACGCAGGGGTGATGTTACAGCACAGCGGCTCGCAGTGAGGAGAAAGAAATACACAGGGGTGACGTTACAGCACAGCGGCTCACAGTGAGGAGATAGAAAAACACAGGGGTGACGTTACAGCACAGCGGCTCGCAGTGAGGAGAGAGAAATACACAGGGATGACGTTACAGCACAGCGGCTCACAGTAAGGAGAGAGAAATACACAGGGATGACGTTACAGCACAGCGGCTCACAGTGAGGAGAGAGAAATACACAGGGGTGAGGTTACAGCACAGCGGCTCGCAGTGAGGAGAGAGAAATACACAGGGGTGACGTTACAGCACAGCGACTCACAGTGAGGAGAGAGAAATACACAGGGATGACGTTACAGCACAGCGGCTCACAGTGAAGAGAGAGAAATACACAGGGGTAACGTTACAGCACAGCGGCTCACAGAGAGGAGAGAGAAATACACAGGGGTGACATTACAGCACAGCAACTCACAGTAAGGAGAGAGAAATACACAGGGGTGTCGTTACAGCACAGCAACTCACAGTAAGGAGAGAGAAATACACAGGGGTGAGGTTACAGCACAGCGCTCACAGTGAGGAGAGAGAAATACACAGGGGTGACGTTACAGCACAGCGGCTCACAGTGATTAGAGAGAAATACACAGGGGTGACATTACAGCACAGCGGCTCACAGTGAGGAGAGATAAATACACAGGGGTGACTTTAAAGCTCAGCAGCTCACAGTGAGGAGAAAGAAATACATAGGGGTGAGGTTACAGCACAGCGGCTCACAGTGAGGAGAGAGAAATACACAGGGCTGACGTTACAGCACAGCGACTCGCAGTGAGGAGAGAGAAATACACAGGGGTGAGGTTACAGCACAGCGGCTCGCAGTGAGGAGAGAGAAATACACAGGGGTGACGTTACAGCACAGCGGCTCACAGTGAGGAGAGAGAAATACACAGGGGTGAGGTTACAGCACAGCGACTCACAGTGACGAGAGAGAAATACACAGGGGTGACGTTACAGCACTGCGGCTCGCAGTGAGGAGAGAGAAATACACAGGGGTGACGTTACAGCACAGCGGCTCACAGTGAGGAGAGAGAAATACACAGAGGTGAGGTTACAGCACAGCGGCTCACAGTGAGGAGAGCGAAATACACAGGGGTGATGTTACAGCACTGCTGCTCGCAGTGAGGAGAGAGAAATACACAGGGGGTGATGTTACAGCACAGTGGCTTGCAGTGAGGAGAGAGAAATACACAGGGTTGACATTACAGCACAGCGGCTCGCAGTGAGGAGAGAGAAATACACAGGGGTGACGTTACAGCACAGCGGCTCACAGTGAGGAGAGAGAAATACACAGGGGTAACGTTACAGCACAGCGACTCACATAGAGGAGAGAGAAATACACAGGGGTGACTTTACAGCACAGCGGCTCACAGTGCGGAGAGAGAAATACACAGGGATGATGTTACAGCAAAGCGGCTCGCAGTGAGGAGAGAGAAATACACAGGGGTGACGTTACAGCACTGTGGCTCGCAGTGAGGAGAGAGAAATACACAGGGGTGACGTTACATCACAGCGGCTCACAGTGAGGAGAGAGAAATACACAGAGGTGAGGTTACAGCACAGCGGCTCGCAGTGAGGAGAGAGAAATACACAGGGGTGACGTTACAGCACAGCGGCTCACAGTGAGGAGAGAGAAATACACAGGGGTGACTTTACAGCACAGCGGCTCGCAGTGAGGAGAGAGAAATACACAGGGATGACATTACAGCACAGCGGCTCGCAGTGAGGAGAGAGAAATACACAGGGATGAATTTACAGCACAGCGGCTCATAGAGAAGAGAGAGAAATACACAGGGGTGACGTTAAAGCACAGCGACTCGCAGTGAGGAGAGAGAAATACACAGGGGTGACGTTACAGCACAGCGACTCCCAGAGAGGAGAGAGAAATACACAGGGGTGATGTTACAGCACAGCGGCTCACAGTGAGGAGAGAAAAATACACAGGGGTGACGTTACAGCACAGCGCTCACAGTGAGGAGAGAGAAATACACAGGGGTGACGTTACAGCACAGCGGCTCACAGTGAGGAGAGAGAAATACACAGGGGTGACGTTACAGCACAGCGGCTCACAGTGAGGAGAGTGAAATACACAGGGATGAGGTTACAGCACAGTGGCTCACAGAGAGGAGAGTGAAATACACAGGGGTGACGTTACAGCACAGCGCTCACAGTGAGGAGAGAGAAATACACAGGGGAGACGTTACAGCACAGCGACTCCCAGTGAGGAGAGAGAAATACACAGGGGTGACGTTACAGCACTGCGGCTCGCAGTGAGGAGAGAGAAATACACAGGGGTGATGTTACAGCACTGCGGTTCGCAGTGAGGAGAGAGAAATACACAGGGGTGACGATACAGCACAGCGGCTCACAGTGAGGAGAGAGAAATACACAGGGGTGATGTTACAGCACGGTAGCTCACAGTGAGGAGAGAGAAATACACAGGGGTGATGTTACAGCACAGCGGCTCGCAGTGAGGAGAGAGAAATACACAGGGGTGACATTACAGCACAGCGGCTCACAGTGAGGAGAGATAAATACACAGGGGTAACGTTACAGCACAGCGACTCACATAGAGGAGAGAGAAATACACAGGGGTGACTTTACAGCACAGCGGCTCACAGTGCGGAGAGAGAAATACACAGGGATGATGTTACAGCACAGCGGCTCGCAGTGAGGAGAGAGAAATACACAGGTGTGTTTTTACAGCACAGCGGCTCGCAGTGAGGAGAGAGAAATACACAGGGGTGACGTTACAGCACAGCGGCTCGCAGTGAGGAGAGAGAAATACACAGGGGTGACGTTACAGCACAGCGGCTCGCAGTGAGGAGAGAGAAATACACAGGGGTGATGTTACAGCACAGCAGCTCGCAGTGAGGAGAGAGAAATACACAGGGGTGACGTTACATCACAGCGGCTCACAGTGAGGAGAGAGAAATACACAGAGGTGAGGTTACAGCACAGCGGCTCGCAGTGAGGAGAGAGAAATACACAGGGGTGACGTTACAGCACAGCGGCTCACAGTGAGGAGAGAGAAATACACAGGGGTGACTTTACAGCACAGCGGCTCGCAGGGAGGAGAGAGAAATACACAGGGGTGACGTTACAGCACAGCGGCTCACAGTGAGGAGAGAGAAATACACAGGGGTGAGGTTACAGCACAGCGGCTCGCAGTGAGGAGAGAGAATTACACAGGGATGACATTACAGCACAGCGGCTCGCAGTGAGGAGAGAGAAATACACAGGGATGACATTACAGCACAGCGGCTCATAGAGAAGAGAGAGAAATACACAGGGGTAACTTTACAGCACAGTGGCTCACACTGCGGAGAGAGAAATACACAGGGATGACGTTACAGCACAGCGCTCACAGTGAGGAGAGAGAAATACACAGGGGTGACGTTACAGCACAGCGGCTCACAGTGAGGAGAGAGAAATACACAGGGGTGACGTTACAGCACAGCGGCTCACAGTGAGGAGAGTGAAATACACAGGGATGAGGTTACAGCACAGTGGCTCACAGAGAGGAGAGTGAAATACACAGGGATGTGGTTACAGCACAGCGGCTCGCAGTGAGGAGAGAGAAATACACAGGGGAGACGTTACAGCACAGCGACTCCCAGTGAGGAGAGAGAAATACACAGGGGTGACGTTACAGCACAGCGGCTCACAGTGAGGAGAGAGAAATACGCAGGGGTGATGTTACAGCACAGCGGCTCGCAGTGAGGAGAAAGAAATACACAGGGGTGACATTACAGCACAGCGGCTCGCAGTGAGGAGAGAGAAATACACAGAGGTGACGTTACAGCACAGCGGCTCGCAGTGAGGAGAGAGAAATACGCAGGGGTGATGTTACAGCACAGCGGCTCGCAGTGAGGAGAAAGAAATACACAGGGGTGACGTTACAGCACAGCGGCTCACAGTTAGGAGAGAGAAATACACAGGGATGACGTTACAGCACAGCCGCTCACAGTGAGGAGAGAGAAATACGCAGGGGTGATGTTACAGCACAGCGGCTCGCAGTGAGGAGAAAGAAATACACAGGGGTGACGTTACAGCACAGCGGCTCACAGTGAGGAGATAGAAATACACAGGGGTGACGTTACAGCACAGCGGCTCGCAGTGAGGAGAGAGAAATACACAGGGATGACGTTACAGCACAGCGGCTCACAGTAAGGAGAGAGAAATACACAGGGATGACGTTACAGCACAGCGGCTCACAGTGAGGAGAGAGAAATACACAGGGGTGAGGTTACAGCACAGCGGCTCGCAGTGAGGAGAGAGAAATACACAGGGGTGACGTTACAGCACAGCGACTCAGAGTGAGGAGAGAGAAATACACAGGGATGACGTTACAGCACAGCGGCTCACAGTGAAGAGAGAGAAATACACAGGGGTAACGTTACAGCACAGCGGCTCACAGAGAGGAGAGAGAAATACACAGGGGTGACATTACAGCACAGCAACTCACAGTAAGGAGAGAGAAATACACAGGGGTGTCGTTACAG
This sequence comes from Taudactylus pleione, assembly GCA_031769625.1. NCBI lineage: Eukaryota > Metazoa > Chordata > Amphibia > Anura > Myobatrachidae > Taudactylus > Taudactylus pleione. Next base: position 86,929 of record JAUIMM010001080.1, read on the forward strand.
CACAGCAACTCACAGTAAGGAGAGAGAAATACACAGGGGTGAGGTTACAGCACAGCGCTCACAGTGAGGAGAGAGAAATACACAGGGGTGACGTTACAGCACAGCGGCTCACAGTGATTAGAGAGAAATACACAGGGGTGACATTACAGCACAGCGGCTCACAGTGAGGAGAGATAAATACACAGGGGTGACGTTAAAGCTCAGCAGCTCACAGTGGGGAGAAAGAAATACATAGGGGTGAGGTTACAGCACAGCGGCTCACAGTGAGGAGAGAGAAATACACAGGGCTGACGTTACAGCACAGCGACTCGCAGTGAGGAGAGAGAAATACACAGGGGTGAGGTTACAGCACAGCGGCTCGCAGTGAGGAGAGAGAAATACACAGGGGTGACGTTACAGCACAGCGGCTCACAGTGAGGAGAGAGAAATACACAGGGGTGAGGTTACAGCACAGCGACTCACAGTGACGAGAGAGAAATACACAGGGGTGACGTTACAGCACTGCGGCTCGCAGTGAGGAGAGAGAAATACACAGGGGTGACGTTACAGCACAGCGGCTCACAGTGAGGAGAGAGAAATACACAGAGGTGAGGTTACAGCACAGCGGCTCACAGTGAGGAGAGCGAAATACACAGGGGTGATGTTACAGCACTGCTGCTCGCAGTGAGGAGAGAGAAATACACAGGGGTGATGTTACAGCACAGTGGCTTGCAGTGAGGAGAGAGAAATACACAGGGTTGACATTACAGCACAGCGGCTCACAGTGAGGAGAGAGAAATACACAGGGGTGATGTTACAGCACGGCAGCTCGCAGTGAGGAGAGAGAAATACACAGGGGTGACGTTACAGCACAGCGGCTCACAGTGAGGAGAGAGAAATACACAGGGGTGACGTTACAGCACAGCGGCTCACAGTGAGGAGAGATAAATACACAGGGGTAACGTTACAGCACAGCGACTCACATAGAGGAGAGAGAAATACACAGGGGTGACTTTACAGCACAGCGGCTCACAGTGCGGAGAGAGAAATACACAGGGATGATGTTACAGCAAAGCGGCTCGCAGTGAGGAGAGAGAAATACACAGGTGTGATTTTACAGCACAGCGGCTCGCAGTGAGGAGAGAGAAATACACAGGGGTGACGTTACAGCACTGTGGCTCGCAGTGAGGAGAGAGAAATACACAGGGGTGACGTTACATCACAGCGGCTCACAGTGAGGAGAGAGAAATACACAGAGGTGAGGTTACAGCACAGCGGCTCGCAGTGAGGAGAGAGAAATACACAGGGGTGACGTTACAGCACAGCGGCTCACAGTGAGGAGAGAGAAATACACAGGGGTGACTTTACAGCACAGCGGCTCGCAGTGAGGAGAGAGAAATACACAGGGATGACATTACAGCACAGCGGCTCGCAGTGAGGAGAGAGAAATACACAGGGATGAATTTACAGCACAGCGGCTCATAGAGAAGAGAGAGAAATACACAGGTGTGACGTTAAAGCACAGCGACTCGCAGTGAGGAGAGAGAAATACACAGGGGTGACGTTACAGCACAGCGACTCCCAGAGAGGAGAGAGAAATACACAGGGGTGATGTTACAGCACAGCGGCTCACAGTGAGGAGAGAAAAATACACAGGGGTGAGGTTACAGCACAGTGCTCACAGTGAGGAGACAGAAATACACAGCGGTGAGGTTACAGCACAGCGCTCACAGTGAGTAGAGAGAAATACACAGTGGTGACGTTACAGCACAGCGGCTCACAGTGAGGAGAGATAAATACACAGGGGTGATGTTACAGCACAGCGACTCACATAGAGGATAGAGAAATACACAGGGGTGACTTTACAGCACAGCGGCTCACAGTGAGGAGAGAGAAATACACAGGGGTGACGTTACAGCACAGCGACTCGCAGTGAGGAGAGAGAAATACAGAGGGGTGACGTTACAGCACAGCGACTCGCAGTGAGGAGAGAGAAATACACAGGGGTGACGTTACAGCACAGCAACTCGCAGTGAGGAGAGAGAAATACACAGGGGGGACGTTACAGCACAGTGGCTCACAATGAGGAGAGAGAAATACACAGGGATGAGGTTACAGCACAGTGGCTCACAGTGAGGAGAGAGAAATACACAGGGGTGACGTTACAGCACAGCTGCTCGCAGTGAGGAGAGAGAAATTCACAGGGGTGATGTTACAGCACAGCGACACACAGTGACGAGATAGAAATACACAGGGGTGATGTTACAGCCCAGCGGCTCGCAGTGAGGAGAGAGAAATACACACGGGTGACGTTACAGCACAGCGGCTCGCAGTGAGGAGAGAGAAATACACAGGGGTGACTTTACGGCACAGCGACTCACAGTGAAGAGAGAGAAATACACAGGGGTAACGTTACAGCACAGCGGCTCACATTGAGGAGAGAGAAATACACAGGGGTGACGTTACAGCACAGCAACTCACAGTAAGGAGAGAGAAATACACAGGGGTGACGTTACAGTACAGCAACTCACAGTAAGGAGAGAGAAATACACAGGGTTGAATTTAAAGCTCAGCAGCTCACAGTGAGGAGAGAGAAATACACAGGGGTGAGGTTTCAGCACAGTGGCTCACAGTGATTAGAGAGAAATACACAGGGGTGACATTACAGCACAGCTGCTCACAGTGAGGAGAGATAAATACACAGGGTTGAATTTAAAGCTCAGCAGCTCACAGTGAGGAGAGAGAAATACACAGGGGTGAGGTTTCAGCACAGCGGCTCACAGTGAGGAGAGATAAATACACAGGGTTGAATTTAAAGCTCAGCAGCTCACAGTGAGGAGAGAGAAATACACAGGGGTGACGTTACAGCACAGCGGCTCACAGTGAGGATAGAGAAATACACAGGGGTGACGTTACAGCACAGCGGCTCACAGTTAGTTGAGAGAAATACACAGGGGTGAGGTTTCAGCACAGCGACTCGCAGTGAGGAGAGAGAAATATACAGGGGTGAGGTTACAGCACAGCGGCTCGCAGTGAGGATAGAGAAATACACAGGGGTGACGTTACAGCACAGCGGCTCACAGTGAGTTGAGAGAAATACACAGGGGTGACGTTACAGCACAGCGGCTCACAGTGAGGAGAGAGAAATACACAGGGGTGAGGTTACAGCACAGCGGATCGCAGTGAGGATAGAGAAATACACAGGGGTGACGTTACAGCACAGCGGCTCACAGTTAGTTGAGAGAAATACACAGGGGTGAGGTTTCAGCACAGCGACTCGCAGTGAGGAGAGAGAAATATACAGGGGTGAGGTTGCAGCACAGCGGCTCACAGTGAGGAGAGAGAAATACACAGGGGTGACGTTACAGCACAGCGGCTCATAGAGAAGAGAGAGAAATACACAGGGGTGACGTTAAAGCACAGCGACTCGCAGTGAGGAGAGAGAAATACACAGGGGTGACGTTACAGCACAGCGACTCACAGAGAGGAGAGAGAAATACACAGGGGTGATGTTACAGCACAGCGGCTCACAGTGAGGAGAGAAAAATACACAGGGGTGACGTTACAGCACAGCGCTCACAGTGAGGAGAGAGAAATACACAGGGGTGACGTTACAGCACAGCGGCTCACAGTGAGGAGAGAGAAATACACAAGGGTGACGTTACAGCACAGCGGCTCACAGTGAGGAGAGTGAAATACACAGGGATGAGGTTACAGCACAGTGGCTCACAGAGAGGAGAGTGAAATACACAGGGATGACGTTACAGCACAGCGCTCACAGTGAGGAGAGAGAAATACACAGGGGAGACGTTACAGCACAGCGACTCCCAGTGAGGAGAGAGAAATACACAGGGGTGACGTTACAGCACTGCGGCTCGCAGTGAGGAGAGAGAAATACACAGGGGTGATGTTACAGCACTGCGGTTCGCAGTGAGGAGAGAGAAATACACAGGGGTGACGATACAGCACAGCGGCTCACAGTGAGGAGAGAGAAATACACAGGGGTGATGTTACAGAACGGTAGCTCACAGTGAGGAGAGAGAAATACACAGGGGTGATGTTACAGCACAGCGGCTCGCAGTGAGGAGAGAGAAATACACAGGGGTGACATTACAGCACAGCGGCTCACAGTGAGGAGAGATAAATACACAGGGGTAACGTTACAGCACAGCGACTCACATAGAGGAGAGAGAAATACACAGGGGTGACTTTACAGCACAGCGGCTCACAGTGCGGAGAGAGAAATACACAGGGATGATGTTACAGCACAGCGGCTCGCAGTGAGGAGAGAGAAATACACAGGTGTGTTTTTACAGCACAGCGGCTCGCAGTGAGGAGAGAGAAATACACAGGGGTGACGTTACAGCACAGCGGCTCGCAGTGAGGAGAGAGAAATACACAGGGGTGACGTTACAGCACAGCGGCTCGCAGTGAGGAGAGAGAAATACACAGGGGTGATGTTACAGCACAGCAGCTCGCAGTGAGGAGAGAGAAATACACAGGGGTGACGTTACATCACAGCGGCTCACAGTGAGGAGAGAGAAATACACAGAGGTGAGGTTACAGCACAGCGGCTCGCAGTGAGGAGAGAGAAATACACAGGGGTGACGTTACAGCACAGCGGCTCACAGTGAGGAGAGAGAAATACACAGGGGTGACTTTACAGCACAGCGGCTCGCAGGGAGGAGAGAGAAATACACAGGGGTGACGTTACAGCACAGCGGCTCACAGTGAGGAGAGAGAAATACACAGGGGTGAGGTTACAGCACAGCGGCTCGCAGTGAGGAGAGAGAATTACACAGGGATGACATTACAGCACAGCGGCTCGCAGTGAGGAGAGAGAAATACACAGGGATGACATTACAGCACAGCGGCTCATAGAGAAGAGAGAGAAATACACAGGGGTAACTTTACAGCACAGTGGCTCACACTGCGGAGAGAGAAATACACAGGGATGACGTTACAGCACAGCGCTCACAGTGAGGAGAGAGAAATACACAGGGGTGACGTTACAGCACAGCGGCTCACAGTGAGGAGAGAGAAATACACAGGGGTGACGTTACAGCACAGCGGCTCACAGTGAGGAGAGTGAAATACACAGGGATGAGGTTACAGCACAGTGGCTCACAGAGAGGAGAGTGAAATACACAGGGATGTGGTTACAGCACAGCGGCTCGCAGTGAGGAGAGAGAAATACACAGGGGAGACGTTACAGCACAGCGACTCCCAGTGAGGAGAGAGAAATACACAGGGGTGACGTTACAGCACAGCGGCTCACAGTGAGGAGAGAGAAATACGCAGGGGTGATGTTACAGCACAGCGGCTCGCAGTGAGGAGAAAGAAATACACAGGGGTGACATTACAGCACAGCGGCTCGCAGTGAGGAGAGAGAAATACACAGAGGTGACGTTACAGCACAGCGGCTCGCAGTGAGGAGAGAGAAATACGCAGGGGTGATGTTACAGCACAGCGGCTCGCAGTGAGGAGAAAGAAATACACAGGGGTGACGTTACAGCACAGCGGCTCACAGTAAGGAGAGAGAAATACACAGGGATGATGTTACAGCACAGCCGCTCACAGTGAGGAGAGAGAAATACGCAGGGGTGATGTTACAGCACTGCGGCTCGCAGTGAGGAGAAAGAAATACACAGGGGTGACGTTACAGCACAGCGGCTCACAGTGAGGAGATAGAAATACACAGGGGTGACGTTACAGCACAGCGGCTCGCAGTGAGGAGAGAGAAATACACAGGGATGACGTTACAGCACAGCGGCTCACAGTAAGGAGAGAGAAATACACAGGGATGACGTTACAGCACAGCGACTCGCAGGGAGGAGAGAGAAATACACAGGGGTGATGTTACAGCACAGCGGCTCACAGTGAGGAGAGAGAAATACACAGGGGTGAGGTTACAGCACAGCGGCTCGCAGTGAGGAGAGAGAAATACACAGGGGTGACGTTACAGCACAGCGACTCAGAGTGAGGAGAGAGAAATACACAGGGATGACGTTACAGCACAGCGGCTCACAGTGAAGAGAGAGAAATACACAGGGGTAACGTTACAGCACAGCGGCTCACAGAGAGGAGAGAGAAATACACAGGGGTGACATTACAGCACAGCAACTCACAGTAAGGAGAGAGAAATACACAGGGGTGTCGTTACAGCACAGCAACTCACAGTAAGGAGAGAGAAATACACAGGGGTGAGGTTACAGCACAGCGCTCACAGTGAGGAGAGAGAAATACACAGGGGTGACGTTACAGCACAGCGGCTCACAGTGATTAGAGAGAAATACACAGGGGTGACATTACAGCACAGCGGCTCACAGTGAGGAGAGATTAATACACAGGGGTGACGTTAAAGCTCAGCAGCTCACAGTGAGGAGAAAGAAATACATAGGGGTGAGGTTACAGCACAGCGGCTCACAGTGAGGAGAGAGAAATACACAGGGCTGACGTTACAGCACAGCGACTCGCAGTGAGGAGAGAGAAATACACAGGGGTGATGTTACAGCACAGCGGCTCGCAGTGAGGAGAGAGAAATACACAGGGGTGATGTTACAGCACAGCGGCTCACAGTGAGGAGAGAGAAATACACAGGGGTGAGGTTACAGCACAGCGACTCACAGTGACGAGAGAGAAATACACAGGGGTGACGTTACAGCACTGCGGCTCGCAGTGAGGAGAGAGAAATACACAGGGGTGACGTTACAGCACAGCGGCTCACAGTGAGGAGAGAGAAATACACAGAGGTGAGGTTACAGCACAGCGGCTCACAGTGAGGAGAGCGAAATACACAGGGGTGATGTTACAGCACTGCTGCTCGCAGTGAGGAGAGAGAAATACACAGGGGTGATGTTACAGCACAGTGGCTTGCAGTGAGGAGAGAGAAATACACAGGGTTGACATTACAGCACAGCGGCTCACAGTGAGGAGAGAGAAATACACAGGGGTGATGTTACAGCACGGCAGCTCGCAGTGAGGAGAGAGAAATACACAGGGGTGACGTTACAGCACAGCGGCTCACAGTGAGGAGAGAGAAATACACAGGTGTGATTTTACAGCACAGCGGCTCGCAGTGAGGAGAGAGAAATACACAGGGGTGACGTTACAGCACAGCGGCTCACAGTGAGGAGAGATAAATACACAGGGGTAACGTTACAGCACAGCGACTCACATAGAGGAGAGAGAAATACACAGGGGTGACTTTACAGCACAGCGGCTCACAGTGCGGAGAGAGAAATACACAGGGATGATGTTACAGCAAAGCGGCTCGCAGTGAGGAGAGAGAAATACACAGGTGTGATTTTACAGCACAGCGGCTCGCAGTGAGGAGAGAGAAATACACAGGGGTGACGTTACAGCACTGTGGCTCGCAGTGAGGAGAGAGAAATACACAGGGGTGACGTTACATCACAGCGGCTCACAGTGAGGAGAGAGAAATACACAGAGGTGAGGTTACAGCACAGCGGCTCGCAGTGAGGAGAGAGAAATACACAGGGGTGACGTTACAGCACAGCGGCTCACAGTGAGGAGAGAGAAATACACAGGGATGACATTACAGCACAGCGGCTCGCAGTGAGGAGAGAGAAATACACAGGGATGAATTTACAGCACAGCGGCTCATAGAGAAGAGAGAGAAATACACAGGTGTGACGTTAAAGCACAGCGACTCGCAGTGAGGAGAGAGAAATACACAGGGGTGACGTTACAGCACAGCGACTCCCAGAGAGGAGAGAGAAATACACAGGGGTGATGTTACAGCACAGCGGCTCACAGTGAGGAGAGAAAAATACACAGGGGTGAGGTTACAGCACAGTGCTCACAGTGAGGAGACAGAAATACACAGCGGTGAGGTTACAGCACAGCGCTCACAGTGAGTAGAGAGAAATACACAGTGGTGACGTTACAGCACAGCGGCTCACAGTGAGGAGAGATAAATACACAGGGGTGATGTTACAGCACAGCGACTCACATAGAGGATAGAGAAATACACAGGGGTGACTTTACAGCACAGCGGCTCACAGTGAGGAGAGAGAAATACACAGGGGTGACGTTACAGCACAGCGACTCGCAGTGAGGAGAGAGAAATACAGAGGGGTGACGTTACAGCACAGCGACTCGCAGTGAGGAGAGAGAAATACACAGGGGTGACGTTACAGCACAGCAACTCGCAGTGAGGAGAGAGAAATACACAGGGGGGACGTTACAGCACAGTGGCTCACAATGAGGAGAGAGAAATACACAGGGATGAGGTTACAGCACAGTGGCTCACAGTGAGGAGAGAGAAATACACAGGGGTGACGTTACAGCACAGCTGCTCGCAGTGAGGAGAGAGAAATTCACAGGGGTGATGTTACAGCACAGCGGCTCGCAGTCAGGAGAGAGAAATACACAGGGGTGACACTACAGCACAGCGACTCGCAGTGAGGAGAGAGAAATTCACAGGGGTGAGGTTACAGCACAGCGACACACAGTGACGAGATAGAAATACACAGGGGTGATGTTACAGCCCAGCGGCTCGCAGTGAGGAGAGAGAAATACACACGGGTGACGTTACAGCACAGCGGCTCGCAGTGAGGAGAGAGAAATACACAGGGGTGACTTTACGGCACAGCGACTCACAGTGAGGAGAGAGAAATACACAGGGAAGACGTTACAGCACAGCGGCTCACAGTGAAGAGAGAGAAATACACAGGGGTAACGTTACAGCACAGCGGCTCACAGTGAGGAGAGAGAAATACACAGGGGTGACGTTACAGCACAGCAACTCACAGTAAGGAGAGAGAAATACACAGGGGTGACGTTACAGTACAGCAACTCACAGTAAGGAGAGAGAAATACACAGGGGTGACGTTACAGCACAGTGGCTCACAGTGATTAGAGAGAAATACACAGGGGTGACATTACAGCACAGCTGCTCACAGTGAGGAGAGATAAATACACAGGGTTGAATTTAAAGCTCAGCAGCTCACAGTGAGGAGAGAGAAATACACAGGGGTGAGGTTTCAGCACAGCGGCTCACAGTGAGGATAGAGAAATACACAGGGGTGACGTTACAGCACAGCGGCTCACAGTTAGTTGAGAGAAATACACAGGGGTGAGGTTTCAGCACAGCGACTCGCAGTGAGGAGAGAGAAATATACAGGGGTGAGGTTACAGCACAGCGGCTCGCAGTGAGGATAGAGAAATACACAGGGGTGACGTTACAGCACAGCGGCTCACAGTGAGTTGAGAGAAATACACAGGGGTGACGTTACAGCACAGCGGCTCACAGTGAGGAGAGAGAAATACACAGGGGTGAGGTTACAGCACAGCGGCTCGCAGTGAGGATAGAGAAATACACAGGGGTGACGTTACAGCACAGCGGCTCACAGTTAGTTGAGAGAAATACACAGGGGTGAGGTTTCAGCACAGCGACTCGCAGTGAGGAGAGAGAAATATACAGGGGTGAGGTTGCAGCACAGCGGCTCACAGTGAGGAGAGAGAAATACACAGGGGTGACGTTACAGCACAGCGGCTCGCAGTGAGGAGAGAGAAATACACAGGGATGACGTTACAGCACAGCGACTCACAGTGCGGAGAGAGAAGTACACAGGGGTAACATTACAGCACAGCGCTCACAGTGAGGAGAGAGAAATACACAGGGGTGACGTTACAGCACAGCGACTCACAGTGACGAGAGAGAAATACACAGGGGTGACGTTACAGCACTGCGGCTCGAAGTGAGGAGAGAGAAATACACAGGGGTGACGTTACAGCACAGCGGCTGACAGTGAGGAGAGAGAAATACACAGAGGTGAGGTTACAGCACAGCGGCTCACAGTGACGAGAGAGAAATACACAGGGGTGACGTTACAGCACTGCGGCTCGCAGTGAGGAGAGAGAAATACACAGGGGTTATGTTACAGCACTGCGGCTCGCAGTGAGGAGAGAGAAATACACAGGGGTGATGTTACAGCACAGCGGCTTGCAGTGAGGAGAGAGAAATACACAGGGTTGACATTACAGCACAGCGGCTCACAGTGAGGAGAGAGAAATACACAGGGGTGATGTTACAGCACGGTAGCTCACAGTGAGGAGAGAGAAATACACAGGGGTGATGTTACAGCACAGCGGCTCGCAGTGAGGAGAGAGAAATACACAGGGGTGACATTACAGCACAGCGGCTCACAGTGAGGAGAGATAAATACACAGGGGTAAAGTTACAGCACAGCGACTCACATATAGGAGAGAGAAATACACAGGGGTGACTTTACAGCACAGCGGCTCACAGTGAGGAGAGAGAAATACACAGGGCTGACGTTACAGCACAGCGACTCGCAGTGAGGAGAGAGAAATACACAGGGGTGAGGTTACAGCACAGCGGCTCGCAGTGAGGATAGAGAAATACACAGGGGTGACGTTACAGCACAGCGGCTCACAGTGATTTGAGAGAAATACACAGGGGTGAGGTTGCAGCATAGCGACTCACAGTGACAAGAGAGAAATACACAGGGGGGACGTTACAGCACAGTGGCTCGCAGTGAGGAGAGAGAAATACACAGGGATGACGTTACAGCACAGCGACTCACAGTGAGGAGAGAGAAATACACAGGGGTAACATTACAGCACAGCGCTCACAGTGAGGAGAGAGAAATACACAGGGGTGACGTTACAGCACAGCGGCTCACAGTGAGGAGAGAGAAATACACAGGGGTTAGGTTACAGCACAGCGACTCGCAGTGAGGAGAGAGAAATACACAGGGGTGACGTTACAGCACAGCGGCTCACAGTGAGGAGAGAGAAATACACAGAGGTGAGGTTACAGCACAGCGACTCACAGTGATGAGAGAGAAATACACAGGGGTGACGTTACAGCACTGCGGCTCGCTGTGAGGAGAGAGAAATACACAGGGGTGACGTTACAGCACAGCGGCTCACAGTGAAGAGAGAGAAATACACAGAGGTGAGGTTACAGCACAGCGGCTCACAGTGACGAGAGAGAAATACACAGGGGTGACGTTACAGCACTGCGGCTCGCAGTGAGGAGACAGAAATACACAGGGGTGATGTTACAGCACTGCGGCTCGCAGTGAGGAGAGAGAAATACACAGGGGTGACGATACAGCACAGCGGCTCACAGTGAGGAGAGAGAAATACACAGGGGTGATGTTACAGCACAGTAGCTCACAGTGAGGAGAGAGAAATACACAGGGGTGATGTTACAGCACAGCGGCTCGCAGTGAGGAGAGAGAAATACACAGGGGTGACATTACAGCACAGCGGCTCACAGTGAGGAGAGATAAATACACAGGGGTAACGTTACAGCACAGCGACTCACATAGAGGAGAGAGAAATACACAGGGGTGACTTTACAGCACAGCGGCTCACAGTGCGGAGAGAGAAATACACAGGGATGATGTTACAGCACAGCGGCTCGCAGTGAGGAGAGAGAAATACACAGGGGTGACGTTACAGCAGAGCGGCTCGCAGTGAGGAGAGATAAATACACAGGGGTGACGTTACAGCACAGCGGCTCGCAGTGAGGAGAGAGAAATACACAGGGGTGACGTTACAGCACAGCGGCTCGCAGTGAGGAGAGATAAATACACAGGGGTGACGTTACAGCACAGCGGCTCGCAGTGAGGAGAGAGAAATACACAGGGGTGATGTTACAGCACAGCAGCTCGCAGTGAGGAGAGAGAAATACACAGGGGTGACGTTACATCACAGCGGCTCACAGTGAGGAGAGAGAAATACACAGAGGTGAGGTTACAGCACAGCGGCTCGCAGTGAGGAGAGAGAAATACACAGGGGTGACGTTACAGCACAGCGGCTCACAGTGAGGAGAGAGAAATACACAGGGGTGACTTTACAGCACAGCGGCTCGCAGGGAGGAGAGAGAAATACACAGGGGTGACGTTACAGCACAGCGGCTCACAGTGAGGAGAGAGAAATACACAGGGGTGAGGTTACAGCACAGCGGCTCGCAGTGAGGAGAGAGAATTACACAGGGATGACATTACAGCACAGCGGCTCGCAGTGAGGAGAGAGAAATACACAGGGATGACATTACAGCACAGCGGCTCATAGAGAAGAGAGAGAAATACACAGGGGTAACTTTACAGCACAGTGGCTCACACTGCGGAGAGAGAAATACACAGGGATGACGTTACAGCACAGCGGCTCACAGTGAGGAGAGAGAAATACACAGGGGTGACGTTACAGCACAGCGGCTCACAGTGAGGAGAGTGAAATACACAGGGATGAGGTTACAGCACAGTGGCTCACAGAGAGGAGAGTGAAATACACAGGGATGAGGTTACAGCACAGCGGCTCGCAGTGAGGAGAGAGAAATACACAGGGGAGACGTTACAGCACAGCGACTCCCAGTGAGGAGAGAGAAATACAAAGGGGTGATGTTACAGCACAGTGGCTCACAGAGAGGAGAGAGAAATACACAGGGGTGAGGTTACAGCACAGCGGCTCGCAGTGAGGAGAGCGAAATACACAGGGATGATGTTACAGCACAGCGGCTCGCAGTGAGGAGAGAGAAATACACAGGGGTGAGGTTACAGCACAGCGGCTCGCAGTGAGGAGAGAGAAATACACAGGGGTGATATTACAGCACAGCGACTCACAGTGAGGAGAGAGAAAAACACAGGGGTGACATTACAGCACAGCGGCTCACAGTGAGGAGAGAGAAATACACAGGGGTGAGGTTACAGCACAGCGACACACAGTGACGAGATAGAAATACACAGGGGTGATGTTACAGCCCAGCGGCTCGCAGTGAGGAGAGAGAAATACACAGGGGTGACGTTACAGCACAGCGGCTCGCAGTGAGGAGAGAGAAATACACAGGGGTGACTTTACAGCACAGCGACTCACAGTGAGGAGAGAGAAATATACAGGGATGACGTTACAGCACAGCGGCTCACAGTGAAGAGAGAGAAATACACAGGGGTAATGTTACAGCACAGCGTCTCCCAGAGAGGAGAGAGAAATACACAGGGGTGACATTACAGCACAGCGGCTCACAGTGAGGAGAGAGAAATACACAGGGGTGACGTTACAGCACAGCAACTCACAGTAAGGAGAGAGAAATACACAGGGGTGACGTTACAGCACAGCAACTCACAGTGAGGAGAGAGAAATACACAGGGGTGACGTTACAGCACAGCGGCTCACAGTGATTAGAGAGAAATACACAGGGGTGACATTACAGCACAGCTGCTCACAGTGAGGAGAGATAAATACACAGGGTTGACTTTAAAGCTCAGCAGCTCACAGTGAGGAGAGAGAAATACACAGGGGTGAGGTTACAGCACAGCAGCTCACAGTGAGGAGAGAGAAATACACAGGGCTGACGTTACAGCACAGCGGCTCGCAGTGAGGATAGAGAAATACACAGGGGTGACGTTACAGCACAGCGACTCACAGTGAGGAGAGAGAAATACACAGGGGTGAGGTTGCAGCATAGCGACTCACAGTGACGAGAGAGAAATACACAGGGGTGACGTTACAGCACAGCGGCTCGCAGTGAGGAGAGAGAAATACACAGGGATGACGTTACAGCACAGCGACTCACAGTGAGGAGAGAGAAATACACAGGGGTAACATTACAGCACAGCGCTCACAGTGAGGAGAGAGAAATACACAGGGGTGACGATACAGCACAGCGGCTCACAGTGAGTAGAGAGAAATACACAGGGGTGAGGTTACAGCACAGCGACTCACAGTGAGGAGAGAGAAATACACAGGGGTGACGTTACAGCACAGCGGCTCACAGTGAGGAGACAGAAATACACAGAGGTGAGGTTACAGCACAGCGGCTCACAGTGATGAGAGAGAAATACACAGGGGTGACGTTACAGCACTGCGGCTCGCAGTGAGGAGAGAGAAATACACAGGGGTGATGTTACAGCACAGCGGCTTGCAGTGAGGAGAGAGAAATACACAGGGTTGACATTACAGCACAGCGGCTCACAGTGAGGAGAGAGAAATACACAGGGGTGATGTTACAGCACGGTAGCTCACAGTGAGAAGAGAGAAATACACAGGGGTGATGTTACAGCACAGCGGCTCGCAGTGAGGAGAGAGAAATACACAGGGGTGACATTACAGCACAGCGGCTCACAGTGAGGAGAGATAAATACACAGGGGTAAAGTTACAGCACAGCGACTCACATAGAGGAGAGAGAAATACACAGGGGTGACTTTACAGCACAGCGGCTCACACTGAGGAGAGAGAAATACACAGGGCTGACGTTACAGCACAGCGGCTCACAGTGAGGATAGAGAAATACACAGGGGTGACGTTACAGCACAGCGGCTCACAGTGAGTTGAGAGAAATACACAGGGGTGAGGTTGCAGCAAAGCGACTCACAGTGACAAGAGAGAAATACACAGGGGGGACGTTACAGCACAGCGGCTCGCAGTGAGGAGAGAGAAATACACAGGGGGGACGTTACAGCACAGCGGCTCGCAGTGAGGAGAGAGAAATACACAGGGGTAACATTACAGCACAGCGCTCACAGTGAGGAGAGAGAAATACACAGGGGTGACGTTACAGCACAGCGGCTCACAGTGAGGAGAGAGAAATACACAGGGGTGAGGTTACAGCACAGCGACTCGCAGTGAGGAGAGAGAAATACACAGGGGTGATGTTACAGCACAGCAACTCACAGTGAGGAGAGAGAAATACACAGAAGTGAGGTTACAGCACACCGACTCACAGTGACGAGAGAGAAATACACAGGGGTGACGTTATAGCACTGCGGCTCGCAGTGAGGAGAGAGAAATACACAGGGGTGATGTTACAGCACAGCGGCTCACAGTGACGAGAGAGAAATACACAGAGGTGAGGTTACAGCACAGCGGCTCACAGTGACGAGATTGAAATACACAGGGGTGACGTTACAGCACTGCGGCTCGCAGTGAGGAGAGAGAAATACACAGGGGTGATGTTACAGCACTGCGGCTCGCAGTGAGGAGAGAGAAATACACAGGGGTGACGTTACAGCACAGAGGCTCACAGTGAGGAGAGAGAAATACACAGGGATGACGTTACAGCACAGCGGCTCGCAGTGAGGAGAGAGAAATACACAGGGGTGAGGTTACAGCACAGCGGCTCGCAGTGAGGAGAGAGAAATACACAGGGGTGATATTACAGCACAGCGACTCACAGTGAGGAGAGAGAAAAACACAGGGGTGACATTACAGCACAGCGGCTCACAGTGAGGAGAGAGAAATACACAGGGGTGAGGTTACAGCACAGCGACACACAGTGACAAGATAGAAATACACAGGGGTGATGTTACAGCCCAGCGGCTCGCAGTGAGGAGAGAGAAATACACAGGGGTGACGTTACAGCACAGCGGCTCGCAGAGAGGAGAGAGAAATACACAGGGGTGACTTTACAGCACAGCGACTCACAGTGAGGAGAGAGAAATATACAGGGATGACGTTACAGCACAGCGGCTCACAGTGAAGAGAGAGAAATACACAGGGGTAATGTTACAGCACAGCGTCTCCCAGAGAGGAGAGAGAAATACACAGGGGTGACATTACAGCACAGCGGCTCACAGTGAGGAGAGAGAAATACACAGGGGTGACGTTACAGCACAGCAACTCACAGTAAGGAGAGAGAAATACACACGGGTGACGTTACAGCACAGCAACTCACAGTGAGGAGAGAGAAATACACAGGGGTGACGTTACAGCACAGCGGCTCACAGTGATTAGAGAGAAATACACAGGGGTGACATTACAGCACAGCTGCTCACAGTGAGGAGAGATAAATTCACAGGGTTGACTTTAAAGCTCAGCAGCTCACAGTGAGGAGAGAGAAATACACAGGGGTGAGGTTACAGCACAGCAGCTCACAGTGAGGAGAGAGAAATACACAGGGCTGACGTTACAGCACAGCGGCTCACAGTGAGTTGAGAGAAATACACAGGGGTGAGGTTGCAGCATAGCGACTCACAGTGACGAGAGAGAAATACACAGGGGTGACGTTACAGCACAGCGGCTCGCAGTGAGGAGAGAGAAATACACAGGGATGACGTTACAGCACAGCGACTCACAGTGAGGAGAGAGAAATACACAGGGGTAACATTACAGCACAGCGCTCACAGTGAGGAAAGAGAAATACACAGGGGTGATGATACAGCACAGCGGCTCACAGTGAGTAGAGAGAAATACACAGGGGTGAGGTTACAGCACAGCGACTCGCAGTGAGGAGAGAGAAATACACAGGGGTGACGTTACAGCACAGCGGCTCACAGTGAGGAGAGAGAAATACACAGAGGTGAGGTTACAGCACAGCGACTGACAGTGACGAGAGAGAAATACACAGGGGTGACGTTACAGCACTGCGGCTCGAAGTGAGGAGAGAGAAATACACAGGGGTGACGTTACAGCACAGCGGCTCACAGTGAGGAGAGAGAAATACACAGAGGTGAGGTTACAGCACAGCGGCTCACAGTGATGAGAGAGAAATACACAGGGGTGACGTTACAGCACTGCGGCTCGCAGTGAGGAGAGAGAAATACACAGGGGTGATGTTACAGCACTGCGGCTCGCAGTGAGGAGAGAGAAATACACAGGGGTGACGTTACAGCACAGCGACTTGCAGTGAGGAGAGAGAAATACACAGGGTTGACATTACAGCACAGCGGCTCACAGTGAGGAGAGAGAAATACACAGGGGTGATGTTACAGCACGGTAGCTCACAGTGAGTAGAGAGAAATACACAGGGGTGATGTTACAGCACAGCGGCTCGCAGTGAGGAGAGAGAAATACACAGGGGTGACATTACAGCACAGCGCTCACAGTGAGGAGAGAGAAATACACAGGGGTGACGTTACAGCACTGCGGCTCGAAGTGAGGAGAGAGAAATACACAGGGGTGACGTTACAGCACAGCGGCTAGCAGAGAGGAGAGAGAAATACACAGAGGTGAGGTTACAGCACAGCGGCTGACAGTGAGGAGAGAGAAATACACAGAGGTGAGGTTACAGCACTGCGGCTCGCAGTGAGGAGAGAGAAATACACAGGGGTGACGTTACAGCACAGAGGCTCACAGTGAGGAGAGAGAAATACACAGGGATGACGTTACAGCACAGCGGCTCGCAGTGAGGAGAGAGAAATACACAGGGGTGAGGTTACAGCACAGCGGCTCGCAGTGAGGAGAGAGAAATACACAGGGGTGATATTACAGCACAGTGACTCACAGTGAGGAGAGAGAAAAACACAGGGGTGACATTACAGCACAGCGGCTCACAGTGAGGAGAGAGAAATACACAGGGGTGAGGTTACAGCACAGCGACACACAGTGACAAGATAGAAATACACAGGGGTGATGTTACAGCCCAGCGGCTCGCAGTGAGGAGAGAGAAATACACAGGGGTGACGTTACAGCACAGCGGCTCGCAGTGAGGAGAGAGAAATACACAGGGGTGACTTTACAGCACAGCGACTCACAGTGAGGAGAGAGAAATATACAGGGATGACGTTACAGCACAGCGGCTCACAGTGAAGAGAGAGAAATACACAGGGGTAATGTTACAGCACAGCGTCTCCCAGAGAGGAGAGAGAAATACACAGGGGTGACATTACAGCACAGCGGCTCACAGTGAGGAGAGAGAAATACACAGGGGTGACGTTACAGCACAGCAACTCACAGTAAGGAGAGAGAAATACACACGGGTGACGTTACAGCACAGCAACTCACAGTGAGGAGAGAGAAATACACAGGGGTGACGTTACAGCACAGCGGCTCACAGTGATTAGAGAGAAATACACAGGGGTGACATTACAGCACAGCTGCTCACAGTGAGGAGAGATAAATTCACAGGGTTGACTTTAAAGCTCAGCAGCTCACAGTGAGGAGAGAGAAATACACAGGGGTGAGGTTACAGCACAGCAGCTCACAGTGAGGAGAGAGAAATACACAGGGCTGACGTTACAGCACAGCGGCTCACAGTGAGTTGAGAGAAATACACAGGGGTGAGGTTGCAGCATAGCGACTCACAGTGACGAGAGAGAAATACACAGGGGTGACGTTACAGCACAGCGGCTCGCAGTGAGGAGAGAGAAATACACAGGGATGACGTTACAGCACAGCGACTCACAGTGAGGAGAGAGAAATACACAGGGGTAACATTACAGCACAGCGCTCACAGTGAGGAAAGAGAAATACACAGGGGTGATGATACAGCACAGCGGCTCACAGTGAGTAGAGAGAAATACACAGGGGTGAGGTTACAGCACAGCGACTCGCAGTGAGGAGAGAGAAATACACAGGGGTGACGTTACAGCACAGCGGCTCACAGTGAGGAGAGAGAAATACACAGAGGTGAGGTTACAGCACAGCGACTGACAGTGACGAGAGAGAAATACACAGGGGTGACGTTACAGCACTGCGGCTCGAAGTGAGGAGAGAGAAATACACAGGGGTGACGTTACAGCACAGCGGCTCACAGTGAGGAGAGAGAAATACACAGAGGTGAGGTTACAGCACAGCGGCTCACAGTGATGAGAGAGAAATACACAGGGGTGACGTTACAGCACTGCGGCTCGCAGTGAGGAGAGAGAAATACACAGGGGTGATGTTACAGCACTGCGGCTCGCAGTGAGGAGAGAGAAATACACAGGGGTGACGTTACAGCACAGCGACTTGCAGTGAGGAGAGAGAAATACACAGGGTTGACATTACAGCACAGCGGCTCACAGTGAGGAGAGAGAAATACACAGGGGTGATGTTACAGCACGGTAGCTCACAGTGAGTAGAGAGAAATACACAGGGGTGATGTTACAGCACAGCGGCTCGCAGTGAGGAGAGAGAAATACACAGGGGTGACATTACAGCACAGCGCTCACAGTGAGGAGAGAGAAATACACAGGGGTGACGTTACAGCACTGCGGCTCGAAGTGAGGAGAGAGAAATACACAGGGGTGACGTTACAGCACAGCGGCTAGCAGAGAGGAGAGAGAAATACACAGAGGTGAGGTTACAGCACAGCGGCTGACAGTGAGGAGAGAGAAATACACAGAGGTGAGGTTACAGCACAGCGGCTCACAGTGACGAGAGAGAAATACACAGGGGTGACGTTACAGCACTGCGGCTCGCAGTGAGGAGAGAGAAATACACAGGGGTTATGTTACAGCACTGCGGCTCGCAGTGAGGAGAGAGAAATACACAGGGGTGATGTTACAGCACAGCGGCTTGCAGTGAGGAGAGAGAAATACACAGGGTTGACATTACAGCACAGCGGCTCACAGTGAGGAGAGAGAAATACACAGGGGTGATGTTACAGCACGGTAGCTCACAGTGAGGAGAGAGAAATACACAGGGGTGATGTTACAGCACAGCGGCTCGCAGTGAGGAGAGAGAAATACACAGGGGTGACATTACAGCACAGCGGCTCACAGTGAGGAGAGATAAATACACAGGGGTAACGTTACAGCACAGCGACTCACATAGAGGAGAGAGAAATACACAGGGGTGACTTTACAGCACAGCGGCTCACAGTGAGGAGAGAGAAATACACAGGGCTGACGTTACAGCACAGCGACTCGCAGTGAGGAGAGAGAAATACACAGGGGTGAGGTTACAGCACAGCGGCTCGCAGTGAGGATAGAGAAATACACAGGGGTGACGTTACAGCACAGCGGCTCACAGTGATTTGAGAGAAATACACAGGGGTGAGGTTGCAGCATAGCGACTCACAGTGACAAGAGAGAAATACACAGGGGGGACGTTACAGCACAGTGGCTCGCAGTGAGGAGAGAGAAATACACAGGGATGACGTTACAGCACAGCGACTCACAGTGAGGAGAGAGAAATACACAGGGGTAACATTACAGCACAGCGCTCACAGTGAGGAGAGAGAAATACACAGGGGTGACGTTACAGCACAGCGGCTCACAGTGAGGAGAGAGAAATACACAGGGGTTAGGTTACAGCACAGCGACTCGCAGTGAGGAGAGAGAAATACACAGGGGTGACGTTACAGCACAGCGGCTCACAGTGAGGAGAGAGAAATACACAGAGGTGAGGTTACAGCACAGCGACTCACAGTGATGAGAGAGAAATACACAGGGGTGACGTTACAGCACTGCGGCTCGCTGTGAGGAGAGAGAAATACACAGGGGTGATGTTACAGCACTGCGGCTCGCAGTGAGGAGAGAGAAATACACAGGGGTGACGATACAGCACAGCGGCTCACAGTGAGGAGAGAGAAATACACAGGGGTGATGTTACAGCACAGCAGCTCACAGTGAGGAGAGAGAAATACACAGGGGTGATGTTACAGCACAGCGGCTCGCAGTGAGGAGAGAGAAATACACAGGGGTGACATTACAGCACAGCGGCTCACAGTGAGGAGAGATAAATACACAGGGGTAACGTTACAGCACAGCGACTCACATAGAGGAGAGAGAAATACACAGGGGTGACTTTACAGCACAGCGGCTCACAGTGCGGAGAGAGAAATACACAGGGATGATGTTACAGCACAGCGGCTCGCAGTGAGGAGAGAGAAATACACAGGGGTGACGTTACAGCAGAGCGGCTCGCAGTGAGGAGAGATAAATACACAGGGGTGACGTTACAGCACAGCGGCTCGCAGTGAGGAGAGAGAAATACACAGGGGTGACGTTACAGCACAGCGGCTCGCAGTGAGGAGAGATAAATACACAGGGGTGACGTTACAGCACAGCGGCTCGCAGTGAGGAGAGAGAAATACACAGGGGTGATGTTACAGCACAGCAGCTCGCAGTGAGGAGAGAGAAATACACAGGGGTGACGTTACATCACAGCGGCTCACAGTGAGGAGAGAGAAATACACAGAGGTGAGGTTACAGCACAGCGGCTCGCAGTGAGGAGAGAGAAATACACAGGGGTGACGTTACAGCACAGCGGCTCACAGTGAGGAGAGAGAAATACACAGGGGTGACTTTACAGCACAGCGGCTCGCAGGGAGGAGAGAGAAATACACAGGGGTGACGTTACAGCACAGCGGCTCACAGTGAGGAGAGAGAAATACACAGGGGTGAGGTTACAGCACAGCGGCTCGCAGTGAGGAGAGAGAATTACACAGGGATGACATTACAGCACAGCGGCTCGCAGTGAGGAGAGAGAAATACACAGGGATGACATTACAGCACAGCGGCTCATAGAGAAGAGAGAGAAATACACAGGGGTAACTTTACAGCACAGTGGCTCACACTGCGGAGAGAGAAATACACAGGGATGACGTTACAGCACAGCGGCTCACAGTGAGGAGAGAGAAATACACAGGGGTGACGTTACAGCACAGCGGCTCACAGTGAGGAGAGTGAAATACACAGGGATGAGGTTACAGCACAGTGGCTCACAGAGAGGAGAGTGAAATACACAGGGATGAGGTTACAGCACAGCGGCTCGCAGTGAGGAGAGAGAAATACACAGGGGAGACGTTACAGCACAGCGACTCCCAGTGAGGAGAGAGAAATACAAAGGGGTGATGTTACAGCACAGTGGCTCACAGAGAGGAGAGAGAAATACACAGGGATGAGGTTACAGCACAGCGGCTCGCAGTGAGGAGAGCGAAATACACAGGGATGATGTTACAGCACAGCGGCTCGCAGTGAGGAGAGAGAAATACACAGGGGTGAGGTTACAGCACAGCGGCTCGCAGTGAGGAGAGAGAAATACACAGGGGTGATATTACAGCACAGCGACTCACAGTGAGGAGAGAGAAAAACACAGGGGTGACATTACAGCACAGCGGCTCACAGTGAGGAGAGAGAAATACACAGGGGTGAGGTTACAGCACAGCGACACACAGTGACGAGATAGAAATACACAGGGGTGATGTTACAGCCCAGCGGCTCGCAGTGAGGAGAGAGAAATACACAGGGGTGACGTTACAGCACAGCGGCTCGCAGTGAGGAGAGAGAAATACACAGGGGTGACTTTACAGCACAGCGACTCACAGTGAGGAGAGAGAAATATACAGGGATGACGTTACAGCACAGCGGCTCACAGTGAAGAGAGAGAAATACACAGGGGTAATGTTACAGCACAGCGTCTCCCAGAGAGAAGAGAGAAATACACAGGGGTGACATTACAGCACAGCGGCTCACAGTGAGGAGAGAGAAATACACAGGGGTGACGTTACAGCACAGCAACTCACAGTAAGGAGAGAGAAATACACAGGGGTGACGTTACAGCACAGCAACTCACAGTGAGGAGAGAGAAATACACAGGGGTGACGTTACAGCACAGCGGCTCACAGTGATTAGAGAGAAATACACAGGGGTGACATTACAGCACAGCTGCTCACAGTGAGGAGAGATAAATACACAGGGTTGACTTTAAAGCTCAGCAGCTCACAGTGAGGAGAGAGAAATACACAGGGGTGAGGTTACAGCACAGCAGCTCACAGTGAGGAGAGAGAAATACACAGGGCTGACGTTACAGCACAGCGGCTCGCAGTGAGGATAGAGAAATACACAGGGGTGACGTTACAGCACAGCGGCTCACAGTGAGTTGAGAGAAATACACAGGGGTGAGGTTGCAGCATAGCGACTCACAGTGACGAGAGAGAAATACACAGGGGTGACGTTACAGCACAGCGGCTCGCAGTGAGGAGAGAGAAATACACAGGGATGACGTTACAGCACAGCGACTCACAGTGAGGAGAGAGAAATACACAGGGGTAACATTACAGCACAGCGCTCACAGTGAGGAGAGAGAAATACACAGGGGTGACGATACAGCACAGCGGCTCACAGTGAGTAGAGAGAAATACACAGGGGTGAGGTTACAGCACAGCGACTCACAGTGAGGAGAGAGAAATACACAGGGGTGACGTTACAGCACAGCGGCTCACAGTGAGGAGAGAGAAATACACAGAGGTGAGGTTACAGCACAGCGGCTCACAGTGATGAGAGAGAAATACACAGGGGTGACGTTACAGCACTGCGGCTCGCAGTGAGGAGAGAGAAATACACAGGGGTGATGTTACAGCACAGCGGCTTGCAGTGAGGAGAGAGAAATACACAGGGTTGACATTACAGCACAGCGGCTCACAGTGAGGAGAGAGAAATACACAGGGGTGATGTTACAGCACGGTAGCTCACAGTGAGAAGAGAGAAATACACAGGGGTGATGTTACAGCACAGCGGCTCGCAGTGAGGAGAGAGAAATACACAGGGGTGACATTACAGCACAGCGGCTCACAGTGAGGAGAGAGAAATACACAGGGGTGATGTTACAGCACAGCGGCTTGCAGTGAGGAGAGAGAAATACACAGGGTTGACATTACAGCACAGCGGCTCGCAGTGAGGAGAGATAAATACACAGGGGTAAAGTTACAGCACAGCGACTCACATAGAGGAGAGAGAAATACACAGGGGTGACTTTACAGCACAGCGGCTCACACTGAGGAGAGAGAAATACACAGGGCTGACGTTACAGCACAGCGGCTCACAGTGAGGATAGAGAAATACACAGGGGTGACGTTACAGCACAGCGGCTCACAGTGAGTTGAGAGAAATACACAGGCGTGAGGTTGCAGCAAAGCGACTCACAGTGACAAGAGAGAAATACACAGGGGGGACGTTACAGCACAGCGGCTCGCAGTGAGGAGAGAGAAATACACAGGGATGACGTTACAGCACAGCGACTCACAGTGAGGAGAGAGAAATACACAGGGGTAACATTACAGCACAGCGCTCACAGTGAGGAGAGAGAAATACACAGGGGTGACGTTACAGCACAGCGGCTCACAGTGAGGAGAGAGAAATACACAGGGGTGAGGTTACAGCACAGCGACTCGCAGTGAGGAGAGAGAAATACACAGGGTTGATGTTACAGCACAGCGTCTCACAGTGAGGAGAGAGAAATACACAGAGGTGAGGTTACAGCACAGCGACTCACAGTGACGAGAGAGAAATACACAGGGGTGACGTTATAGCACTGCGGCTCGCAGTGAGGAGAGAGAAATACACAGGGGAGACGTTACAGCACAGCGGCTCACAGTGAGGAGAGAGAAATACACAGCGTTGAGGTTACAGCACAGCGGCTCACAGTGACGAGATTGAAATACACAGGGGTGACGTTACAGCACTGCGGCTCGCAGTGAGGAGAGAGAAATACACAGGGGTGATGTTACAGCACTGCGGCTCGCAGTGAGGAGAGAGAAATACACAGGGGTGACGTTACAGCACAGAGGCTCACAGTGAGGAGAGAGAAATACACAGGGATGACGTTACAGCACAGCGGCTCGCAGTGAGGAGAGAGAAATACACAGGGGTGAGGTTACAGCACAGCGGCTCGCAGTGAGGAGAGAGAAATACACAGGGGTGATATTACAGCACAGCGACTCACAGTGAGGAGAGAGAAAAACACAGGGGTGACATTACAGCACAGCGGCTCACAGTGAGGAGAGAGAAATACACAGGGGTGAGGTTACAGCACAGCGACACACAGTGACAAGATAGAAATACACAGGGGTGATGTTACAGCCCAGCGGCTCGCAGTGAGGAGAGAGAAATACACAGGGGTGACGTTACAGCACAGCGGCTCGCAGTGAGGAGAGAGAAATACACAGGGGTGACTTTACAGCACAGCGACTCACAGTGAGGAGAGAGAAATATACAGGGATGACGTTACAGCACAGCGGCTCACAGTGAAGAGAGAGAAATACACAGGGGTAATGTTACAGCACAGTGTCTCCCAGAGAGGAGAGAGAAATACACAGGGGTGACATTACAGCACAGCGGCTCACAGTGAGGAGAGAGAAATACACAGGGGTGACGTTACAGCACAGCAACTCACAGTAAGGAGAGAGAAATACACACGGGTGACGTTACAGCACAGCAACTCACAGTGAGGAGAGAGAAATACACAGGGGTGACGTTACAGCACAGCGGCTCACAGTGATTAGAGAGAAATACACAGGGGTGACAATACAGCACAGCTGCTCACAGTGAGGAGAGATAAATACACAGGGTTGACTTTAAAGCTCAGCAGCTCACAGTGAGGAGAGAGAAATACACAGGGGTGAGGTTACAGCACAGCAGCTCACAGTGAGGAGAGAGAAATACACAGGGCTGACGTTACAGCACAGCGGCTCACAGTGAGTTGAGAGAAATACACAGGGGTGAGGTTGCAGCATAGCGACTCACAGTGACGAGAGAGAAATACACAGGGGTGACGTTACAGCACAGCGGCTCGCAGTGAGGAGAGAGAAATACACAGGGATGACGTTACAGCACAGCGACTCACAGTGAGGAGAGAGAAATACACAGGGGTAACATTACAGCACAGCGCTCACAGTGAGGAGAGAGAAATACACAGGGGTGACGATACAGCACAGCGGCTCACAGTGAGTAGAGAGAAATACACAGGGGTGAGGTTACAGCACAGCGACTCGCAGTGAGGAGAGAGAAATACACAGGGGTGACGTTACAGCACAGCGGCTCACAGTGAGGAGAGAGAAATACACAGAGGTGAGGTTACAGCACAGCGACTGACAGTGACGAGAGAGAAATACACAGGGGTGACGTTACAGCACTGCGGCTCGAAGTGAGGAGAGAGAAATACACAGGGGTGATGTTACAGCACGGTAGCTCACAGTGAGTAGAGAGAAATACACAGGGGTGATGTTACAGCACAGCGGCTCGCAGTGAGGAGAGAAAAATACACAGGGGTGACATTACAGCACAGCGGCTCACAGTGAGGAGAGATAAATACACAGGGGTAAAGTTACAGCACAGCGACTCACATAGAGGAGAGAGAAATACACAGGGGTGACTTTACAGCACAGCGGCTCACACTGAGGAGAGAGAAATACACAGGGCTGACGTTACAGCACAGCGACTCGCAGTGAGGAGAGAGAAATACACAGGGGTGAGGTTACAGCACAGCGGCTCACAGTGAGGATAGAGAAATACACAGGGGTGACGTTACAGCACAGCGGCTCACAGTGAGTTGAGAGAAATACACAGGGGTGAGGTTGCAGCATAGCGACTCACAGTGACAAGAGAGAAATACACAGGGGGGACGTTACAGCACAGCGGCTCGCAGTGAGGAGAGAGAAATACACAGGGATGACATTACAGCACAGCGACTCACAGTGAGGAGAGAGAAATACACAGGGGTAACATTACAGCACAGCGCTCACAGTGAGGAGAGAGAAATACACAGGGGTGACGTTACAGCACAGCGGCTCACAGTGAGGAGAGAGAAATACACAGGGGTGAGGTTACAGCACAGCGACTCGCAGTGAGGAGAGAGAAATACACAGGGGTGATGTTACAGCACAGCGTCTCACAGTGAGGAGAGAGAAATACACAGAGGTGAGGTTACAGCACAGCGACTCACAGTGACGAGAGAGAAATACACAGGGGTGACGTTATAGCACTGCGGCTCGCAGTGAGGAGAGAGAAATACACAGGGGTGATGTTACAGCACAGCGGCTCACAGTGAGGAGAGAGAAATACACAGAGGTGAGGTTACAGCACAGCGGCTCACAGTGACGAGATTGAAATACACAGGGGTGATGTTACAGCACGGTAGCTCACAGTGAGGAGAGAGAAATACACAGGGGTGATGTTACAGCACAGCGGCTCGCAGTGAGGAGAGAGAAATACACAGGGGTGATGTTACAGCACAGCGGCTCACAGTGAGGAGAGATAAATACACAGAGGTAACGTTACAGCACAGCGACTCACAGTGAGGAGAGAGAAATACACAGGGGTGATGTTACAGCACAGCGGCTCGCAGTGAGGAGAGAGAAATACACAGGGTTGACATTACAGCACAGCGGCTCACAGTGAGGAGAGATAAATACACAGGGGTAACGTTACAGCACAGCGACTCACATAGAGGAGAGAGAAATACACAGGGGTGACGTTACAGCAGAGCGGCTCGCAGTGAGGAGAGATAAATACACAGGGATGATGTTACAGCACAGCGGCTCGCAGTGAGGAGAGAGAAATACACAGGGGTGATGTTACAGCACAGCGGCTCACAGTGCGGAGAGAGAAATACACAGGGATGATGTTACAGCACAGCGGCTCGCAGTGAGGAGAGAGAAATACACAGGGGTGACGTTACAGCAGAGCGGCTCGCAGTGAGGAGAGATAAATACACAGGGGTGACGTTACAGCACAGCGGCTCGCAGTGAGGAGAGAGAAATACACAGGGGTGACGTTACAGCACAGCGGCTCGCAGTGAGGAGAGAGAAATACACAGGGGTGACGTTACAGCACAGCGGCTCGCAGTGAGGAGAGAGAAATACACAGGGGTGATGTTACAGCACAGCAGCTCGCAGTGAGGAGAGAGAAATACACAGGGGTGACGTTACATCACAGCGGCTCACAGTGAGGAGAGAGAAATACACAGAGGTGAGGTTACAGCACAGCGGTTCGCAGTGAGGAGAGAGAAATACACAGGGGTGACATTACAGCACAGCGGCTCACAGTGAGGAAAGAGAAATACACAGGGGTGACGTTACAGCACAGCGGCTCACAGTGATTAGAGAGAAATACACAGGGGTGACATTACAGCACAGCTGCTCACAGTGAGGAGAGATAAATACACAGGGTTGACTTTAAAGCTCAGCAGCTCACAGTGAGGAGAGAGAAATACACAGGGGTGAGGTTACAGCACAGCAGCTCACAGTGAGGAGAGAGAAATACACAGGGCTGACGTTACAGCACAGCGGCTCGCAGTGAGGATAGAGAAATACACAGGGGTGACGTTACAGCACAGCGGCTCACAGTGAGTTGAGAGAAATACACAGGGGTGAGGTTGCAGCATAGCGACTCACAGTGACGAGAGAGAAATACACAGGGGTGACGTTACAGCACAGCGGCTCGCAGTGAGGAGAGAGAAATACACAGGGATGACGTTACAGCACAGCGACTCACAGTGAGGAGAGAGAAATACACAGGGGTAACATTACAGCACAGCGCTCACAGTGAGGAGAGAGAAATACACAGGGGTGACGATACAGCACAGCGGCTCACAGTGAGTAGAGAGAAATACACAGGGGTGAGGTTACAGCACAGCGACTCACAGTGAGGAGAGAGAAATACACAGGGGTGACGTTACAGCACAGCGGCTCACAGTGAGGAGAGAGAAATACACAGAGGTGAGGTTACAGCACAGTGGCTCACAGTGATGAGAGAGAAATACACAGGGGTGACGTTACAGCACTGCGGCTCGCAGTGAGGAGAGAGAAATACACAGGGGTGATGTTACAGCACAGCGGCTTGCAGTGAGGAGAGAGAAATACACAGGGTTGACATTACAGCACAGCGGCTCACAGTGAGGAGAGAGAAATACACAGGGGTGATGTTACAGCACGGTAGCTCACAGTGAGAAGAGAGAAATACACAGGGGTGATGTTACAGCACAGCGGCTCGCAGTGAGGAGAGAGAAATACACAGGGGTGACATTACAGCACAGCGGCTCACAGTGAGGAGAGAGAAATACACAGGGGTGATGTTACAGCACAGCGGCTTGCAGTGAGGAGAGAGAAATACACAGGGTTGACATTACAGCACAGCGGCTCGCAGTGAGGAGAGATAAATACACAGGGGTAAAGTTACAGCACAGCGACTCACATAGAGGAGAGAGAAATACACAGGGCTGACGTTACAGCACAGCGGCTCACAGTGAGGATAGAGAAATACACAGGGGTGACGTTACAGCACAGCGGCTCACAGTGAGTTGAGAGAAATACACAGGCGTGAGGTTGCAGCAAAGCGACTCACAGTGACAAGAGAGAAATACACAGGGGGGACGTTACAGCACAGCGGCTCGCAGTGAGGAGAGAGAAATACACAGGGATGACGTTACAGCACAGCGACTCACAGTGAGGAGAGAGAAATACACAGGGGTAACATTACAGCACAGCGCTCACAGTGAGGAGAGAGAAATACACAGGGGTGACGTTACAGCACAGCGGCTCACAGTGAGGAGAGAGAAATACACAGGGGTGAGGTTACAGCACAGCGACTCGCAGTGAGGAGAGAGAAATACACAGGGTTGATGTTACAGCACAGCGTCTCACAGTGAGGAGAGAGAAATACACAGAGGTGAGGTTACAGCACAGCGACTCACAGTGACGAGAGAGAAATACACAGGGGTGACGTTATAGCACTGCGGCTCGCAGTGAGGAGAGAGAAATACACAGGGGAGACGTTACAGCACAGCGGCTCACAGTGAGGAGAGAGAAATACACAGCGTTGAGGTTACAGCACAGCGGCTCACAGTGACGAGATTGAAATACACAGGGGTGACGTTACAGCACTGCGGCTCGCAGTGAGGAGAGAGAAATACACAGGGGTGATGTTACAGCACTGCGGCTCGCAGTGAGGAGAGAGAAATACACAGGGGTGACGTTACAGCACAGAGGCTCACAGTGAGGAGAGAGAAATACACAGGGATGACGTTACAGCACAGCGGCTCGCAGTGAGGAGAGAGAAATACACAGGGGTGAGGTTACAGCACAGCGGCTCGCAGTGAGGAGAGAGAAATACACAGGGGTGATATTACAGCACAGCGACTCACAGTGAGGAGAGAGAAAAACACAGGGGTGACATTACAGCACAGCGACTCACAGTGAGGAGAGAGAAATACACAGGGGTGAGGTTACAGCACAGCGACACACAGTGACAAGATAGAAATACACAGGGGTGATGTTACAGCCCAGCGGCTCGCAGTGAGGAGAGAGAAATACACAGGGGTGACGTTACAGCACAGCGGCTCGCAGTGAGGAGAGAGAAATACACAGGGGTGACTTTACAGCACAGCGACTCACAGTGAGGAGAGAGAAATATACAGGGATGACGTTACAGCACAGCGGCTCACAGTGAAGAGAGAGAAATACACAGGGGTAATGTTACAGCACAGTGTCTCCCAGAGAGGAGAGAGAAATACACAGGGGTGACATTACAGCACAGCGGCTCACAGTGACGAGAGAGAAATACACAGGGGTGACGTTATAGCACTGCGGCTCGCAGTGAGGAGAGAGAAATACACAGGGGAGACGTTACAGCACAGCGGCTCACAGTGAGGAGAGAGAAATACACAGCGTTGAGGTTACAGCACAGCGGCTCACAGTGACGAGATTGAAATACACAGGGGTGACGTTACAGCACTGCGGCTCGCAGTGAGGAGAGAGAAATACACAGGGGTGATGTTACAGCACTGCGGCTCGCAGTGAGGAGAGAGAAATACACAGGGGTGACGTTACAGCACAGAGGCTCACAGTGAGGAGAGAGAAATACACAGGGATGACGTTACAGCACAGCGGCTCGCAGTGAGGAGAGAGAAATACACAGGGGTGAGGTTACAGCACAGCGGCTCGCAGTGAGGAGAGAGAAATACACAGGGGTGATATTACAGCACAGCGACTCACAGTGAGGAGAGAGAAAAACACAGGGGTGACATTACAGCACAGCGACTCACAGTGAGGAGAGAGAAATACACAGGGGTGAGGTTACAGCACAGCGACACACAGTGACAAGATAGAAATACACAGGGGTGATGTTACAGCCCAGCGGCTCGCAGTGAGGAGAGAGAAATACACAGGGGTGACGTTACAGCACAGCGGCTCGCAGTGAGGAGAGAGAAATACACAGGGGTGACTTTACAGCACAGCGACTCACAGTGAGGAGAGAGAAATATACAGGGATGACGTTACAGCACAGCGGCTCACAGTGAAGAGAGAGAAATACACAGGGGTAATGTTACAGCACAGTGTCTCCCAGAGAGGAGAGAGAAATACACAGGGGTGACATTACAGCACAGCGGCTCACAGTGAGGAGAGAGAAATACACAGGGGTGACGTTACAGCACAGCAACTCACAGTAAGGAGAGAGAAATACACACGGGTGACGTTACAGCACAGCAACTCACAGTGAGGAGAGAGAAATACACAGGGGTGACGTTACAGCACAGCGGCTCACAGAGATTAGAGAGAAATACACAGGGGTGACATTACAGCACAGCTGCTCACAGTGAGGAGAGATAAATACACAGGGTTGACTTTAAAGCTCAGCAGCTCACAGTGAGGAGAGAGAAATACACAGGGGTGAGGTTACAGCACAGCAGCTCACAGTGAGGAGAGAGAAATACACAGGGCTGACGTTACAGCACAGCGGCTCACAGTGAGTTGAGAGAAATACACAGGGGTGAGGTTGCAGCATAGCGACTCACAGTGACGAGAGAGAAATACACAGGGGTGACGTTACAGCACAGCGGCTCGCAGTGAGGAGAGAGAAATACACAGGGATGACGTTACAGCACAGCGACTCACAGTGAGGAGAGAGAAATACACAGGGGTAACATTACAGCACAGCGCTCACAGTGAGGAGAGAGAAATACACAGGGGTGACGATACAGCACAGCGGCTCACAGTGAGTAGAGAGAAATACACAGGGGTGAGGTTACAGCACAGCGACTCGCAGTGAGGAGAGAGAAATACACAGGGGTGACGTTACAGCACAGCGGCTCACAGTGAGGAGAGAGAAATACACAGAGGTGAGGTTACAGCACAGCGACTGACAGTGACGAGAGAGAAATACACA
This sequence comes from Taudactylus pleione, assembly GCA_031769625.1. Lineage (NCBI taxonomy): Eukaryota > Metazoa > Chordata > Amphibia > Anura > Myobatrachidae > Taudactylus > Taudactylus pleione. The sequence continues at coordinate 118,489 of JAUIMM010001080.1, forward strand.
GGGGTGACGTTACAGCACTGCGGCTCGAAGTGAGGAGAGAGAAATACACAGGGGTGACGTTACAGCACAGCGGCTCACAGTGAGGAGAGAGAAATACACAGAGGTGAGGTTACAGCACAGCGGCTCACAGTGATGAGAGAGAAATACACAGGGGTGACGTTACAGCACTGCGGCTCGCAGTGAGGAGAGAGAAATACACAGGGGTGATGTTACAGCACTGCGGCTCGCAGTGAGGAGAGAGAAATACACAGGGGTGATGTTACAGCACAGCGGCTTGCAGTGAGGAGAGAGAAATACACAGGGTTGACATTACAGCACAGCGGCTCACAGTGAGGAGAGAGAAATACACAGGGGTGATGTTACAGCACGGTAGCTCACAGTGAGTAGAGAGAAATACACAGGGGTGATGTTACAGCACAGCGGCTCGCAGTGAGGAGAGAAAAATACACAGGGGTGACATTACAGCACAGCGGCTCACAGTGAGGAGAGATAAATACACAGGGGTAAAGTTACAGCACAGCGACTCACATAGAGGAGAGAGAAATACACAGGGGTGACTTTACAGCACAGCGGCTCACACTGAGGAGAGAGAAATACACAGGGCTGACGTTACAGCACAGCGACTCGCAGTGAGGAGAGAGAAATACACAGGGGTGAGGTTACAGCACAGCGGCTCACAGTGAGGATAGAGAAATACACAGGGGTGACGTTACAGCACAGCGGCTCACAGTGAGTTGAGAGAAATACACAGGGGTGAGGTTGCAGCATAGCGACTCACAGTGACAAGAGAGAAATACACAGGGGGGACGTTACAGCACAGCGGCTCACAGTGAGGAGAGAGAAATACACAGGGGTAACATTACAGCACAGCGCTCACAGTGAGGAGAGAGAAATACACAGGGGTGACGTTACAGCACAGCGACTCACAGTGAGGAGAGAGAAATACACAGGGGTAACATTACAGCACAGCGACTCACAGTGAGGAGAGAGAAATACACAGGGGTAACATTACAGCACAGCGCTCACAGTGAGGAGAGAGAAATACACAGGGGTGACGTTACAGCACAGCGGCTCACAGTGAGGAGAGAGAAATACACAGGGGTGACGTTACAGCACAGCGACTCACAGTGAGGAGAGAGAAATACACAGGGATGACATTACAGCACAGCGACTCACAGTGAGGAGAGAGAAATACACAGGGGTAACATTACAGCACAGCGCTCACAGTGAGGAGAGAGAAATACACAGGGGTGACGTTACAGCACAGCGGCTCACAGTGAGGAGAGAGAAATACACAGGGGTGAGGTTACAGCACAGCGACTCGCAGTGAGGAGAGAGAAATACACAGGGGTGATGTTACAGCACAGCGTCTCACAGTGAGGAGAGAGAAATACACAGAGGTGAGGTTACAGCACAGCGACTCACAGTGACGAGAGAGAAATACACAGGGGTGACGTTATAGCACTGCGGCTCGCAGTGAGGAGAGAGAAATACACAGGGGTGACGTTACAGCACAGCGGCTCACAGTGAGGAGAGAGAAATACACAGAGGTGAGGTTACAGCACAGCGGCTCACAGTGACGAGATTGAAATACACAGGGGTGATGTTACAGCACGGTAGCTCACAGTGAGGAGAGAGAAATACACAGGGGTGATGTTACAGCACAGCGGCTCGCAGTGAGGAGAGAGAAATACACAGGGGTGACATTACAGCACAGCGGCTCACAGTGAGGAGAGATAAATACACAGAGGTAACGTTACAGCACAGCGACTCACAGTGAGGAGAGAGAAATACACAGGGGTGATGTTACAGCACAGCGGCTCGCAGTGAGGAGAGAGAAATACACAGGGTTGACATTACAGCACAGCGGCTCACAGTGAGGAGAGATAAATACACAGGGGTAACGTTACAGCACAGCGACTCACATAGAGGAGAGAGAAATACACAGGGGTGACTTTACAGCACAGCGGCTCACAATGCGGAGAGAGAAATACACAGGGATGATGTTACAGCACAGCGGCTCGCAGTGAGGAGAGAGAAATACACAGGGGTGACGTTACAGCAGAGCGGCTCGCAGTGAGGAGAGATAAATACACAGGGGTGACGTTACAGCACAGCGGCTCGCAGTGAGGAGAGAGAAATACACAGGGGTGACGTTACAGCACAGCGGCTCGCAGTGAGGAGAGATAAATACACAGGGGTGACGTTACAGCACAGCGGCTCGCAGTGAGGAGACAGAAATACACAGGGGTGATGTTACAGCACAGCAGCTCGCAGTGAGGAGAGAGAAATACACAGGGGTGACGTTACAGCACAGCGGCTCGCAGTGAGGAGAGAGAAATACACAGGGGTGATGTTACAGCACAGCAGCTCGCAGTGAGGAGAGAGAAATACACAGGGGTGACGTTACATCACAGCGGCTCACAGTGAGGAGAGAGAAATACACAGAGGTGAGGTTACAGCACAGCGGTTCGCAGTGAGGAGAGAGAAATACACAGGGGTGACATTACAGCACAGCGGCTCACAGTGAGGAGAGAGAAATACACAGGGGTGACTTTACAGCACAGCGGCTCGCAGGGAGGAGAGAGAAATACACAGGGGTGACGTTACAGCACAGCGGCTCACAGTGAGGAGAGAGAAATACACAGGGGTGAGGTTACAGCACAGCGACTCACATAGAGGAGAGAGAAATACACAGGGGTGACTTTACAGCACAGCGGCTCACACTGAGGAGAGAGAAATACACAGGGCTGACGTTACAGCACAGCGACTCGCAGTGAGGAGAGAGAAATACCCAGGGGTGAGGTTACAGAACAGCGGCTCACAGTGAGGATAGAGAAATACACAGGGGTGACGTTACAGCACAGCGGCTCACAGTGAGTTGAGAGAAATACACAGGGGTGAGGTTGCAGCATAGCGACTCACAGTGACAAGAGAGAAATACACAGGGCTGACGTTACAGCACAGCGGCTCACAGTGAGGATAGAGAAATACACAGGGGTGACGTTACAGCACAGCGGCTCACAGTGAGTTGAGAGAAATACACAGGGGTGACTTTACAGCACAGCGGCTCACACTGAGGAGAGAGAAATACACAGGGCTGACGTTACAGCACAGCGACTCGCAGTGAGGAGAGAGAAATACACAGGGGTGAGGTTACAGCACAGCGGCTCACAGTGAGGATAGAGAAATACACAGGGGTGACGTTACAGCACAGCGGCTCACAGTGAGTTGAGAGAAATACACAGGGGTGAGGTTGCAGCATAGCGACTCACAGTGACGAGAGAGAAATACACAGGGGTGACGTTACAGCACAGCGGCTCGCAGTGAGGAGAGAGAAATACACAGGGATGACGTTACAGCACAGCGACTCACAGTGAGGAGAGAGAAATACACAGGGGTAACATTACAGCACAGCGCTCACAGTGAGGAGAGAGAAATACACAGGGGTGACGATACAGCACAGCGGCTCACAGTGAGTAGAGAGAAATACACAGGGGTGAGGTTACAGCACAGCGACTCGCAGTGAGGAGAGAGAAATACACAGGGGTGACGTTACAGCACAGCGGCTCACAGTGAGGAGAGAGAAATACACAGAGGTGAGGTTACAGCACAGCGACTGACAGTGACGAGAGAGAAATACACAGGGGTGACGTTACAGCACTGCGGCTCGAAGTGAGGAGAGAGAAATACACAGGGGTGACGTTACAGCACAGCGGCTCACAGTGAGGAGAGAGAAATACACAGAGGTGAGGTTACAGCACAGCGGCTCACAGTGATGAGAGAGAAATACACAGGGGTGACGTTACAGCACTGCGGCTCGCAGTGAGGAGAGAGAAATACACAGGGGTGATGTTACAGCACTGCGGCTCGCAGTGAGGAGAGAGAAATACACAGGGGTGATGTTACAGCACAGCGGCTTGCAGTGAGGAGAGAGAAATACACAGGGTTGACATTACAGCACAGCGGCTCACAGTGAGGAGAGAGAAATACACAGGGGTGATGTTACAGCACGGTAGCTCACAGTGAGTAGAGAGAAATACACAGGGGTGATGTTACAGCACAGCGGCTCGCAGTGAGGAGAGAAAAATACACAGGGGTGACATTACAGCACAGCGGCTCACAGTGAGGAGAGATAAATACACAGGGGTAAAGTTACAGCACAGCGACTCACATAGAGGAGAGAGAAATACACAGGGGTGACTTTACAGCACAGCGGCTCACACTGAGGAGAGAGAAATACACAGGGCTGACGTTACAGCACAGCGACTCGCAGTGAGGAGAGAGAAATACACAGGGGTGAGGTTACAGCACAGCGGCTCACAGTGAGGATAGAGAAATACACAGGGGTGACGTTACAGCACAGCGGCTCACAGTGAGTTGAGAGAAATACACAGGGGTGAGGTTGCAGCACAGCGACTCACAGTGACAAGAGAGAAATACACAGGGGGGACGTTACAGCACAGCGGCTCGCAGTGAGGAGAGAGAAATACACAGGGATGACATTACAGCACAGCGACTCACAGTGAGGAGAGAGAAATACACAGGGGTAACATTACAGCACAGCGCTCACAGTGAGGAGAGAGAAATACACAGGGGTGACGTTACAGCACAGCGGCTCACAGTGAGGAGAGAGAAATACACAGGGGTGAGGTTACAGCACAGCGACTCGCAGTGAGGAGAGAGAAATACACAGGGGTGATGTTACAGCACAGCGTCTCACAGTGAGGAGAGAGAAATACACAGAGGTGAGGTTACAGCACAGCGACTCACAGTGACGAGAGAGAAATACACAGGGGTGACGTTATAGCACTGCGGCTCGCAGTGAGGAGAGAGAAATACACAGGGGTGACGTTACAGCACAGCGGCTCACAGTGAGGAGAGAGAAATACACAGAGGTGAGGTTACAGCACAGCGGCTCACAGTGACGAGATTGAAATACACAGGGGTGATGTTACAGCACGGTAGCTCACAGTGAGGAGAGAGAAATACACAGGGGTGATGTTACAGCACAGCGGCTCGCAGTGAGGAGAGAGAAATACACAGGGGTGACATTACAGCACAGCGGCTCACAGTGAGGAGAGATAAATACACAGAGGTAACGTTACAGCACAGCGACTCACAGTGAGGAGAGAGAAATACACAGGGGTGATGTTACAGCACAGCGGCTCGCAGTGAGGAGAGAGAAATACACAGGGTTGACATTACAGCACAGCGGCTCACAGTGAGGAGAGATAAATACACAGGGGTAACGTTACAGCACAGCGACTCACATAGAGGAGAGAGAAATACACAGGGGTGACTTTACAGCACAGCGGCTCACAGTGCGGAGAGAGAAATACACAGGGATGATGTTACAGCACAGCGGCTCGCAGTGAGGAGAGAGAAATACACAGGGGTGACGTTACAGCAGAGCGGCTCGCAGTGAGGAGAGATAAATACACAGGGGTGACGTTACAGCACAGCGGCTCGCAGTGAGGAGAGAGAAATACACAGGGGTGACGTTACAGCACAGCGGCTCGCAGTGAGGAGAGATAAATACACAGGGGTGACGTTACAGCACAGCGGCTCGCAGTGAGGAGACAGAAATACACAGGGGTGATGTTACAGCACAGCAGCTCGCAGTGAGGAGAGAGAAATACACAGGGGTGACGTTACAGCACAGCGGCTCGCAGTGAGGAGAGAGAAATACACAGGGGTGATGTTACAGCACAGCAGCTCGCAGTGAGGAGAGAGAAATACACAGGGGTGACGTTACATCACAGCGGCTCACAGTGAGGAGAGAGAAATACACAGAGGTGAGGTTACAGCACAGCGGTTCGCAGTGAGGAGAGAGAAATACACAGGGGTGACATTACAGCACAGCGGCTCACAGTGAGGAGAGAGAAATACACAGGGGTGACTTTACAGCACAGCGGCTCGCAGGGAGGAGAGAGAAATACACAGGGGTGACGTTACAGCACAGCGGCTCACAGTGAGGAGAGAGAAATACACAGGGGTGAGGTTACAGCACAGCGACTCACATAGAGGAGAGAGAAATACACAGGGGTGACTTTACAGCACAGCGGCTCACACTGAGGAGAGAGAAATACACAGGGCTGACGTTACAGCACAGCGACTCGCAGTGAGGAGAGAGAAATACCCAGGGGTGAGGTTACAGCACAGCGGCTCACAGTGAGGATAGAGAAATACACAGGGGTGACGTTACAGCACAGCGGCTCACAGTGAGTTGAGAGAAATACACAGGGGTGAGGTTGCAGCATAGCGACTCACAGTGACAAGAGAGAAATACACAGGGCTGACGTTACAGCACAGCGGCTCACAGTGAGGATAGAGAAATACACAGGGGTGACGTTACAGCACAGCGGCTCACAGTGAGTTGAGAGAAATACACAGGGGTGACTTTACAGCACAGCGGCTCACACTGAGGAGAGAGAAATACACAGGGCTGACGTTACAGCACAGCGACTCGCAGTGAGGAGAGAGAAATACACAGGGGTGAGGTTACAGCACAGCGGCTCACAGTGAGGATAGAGAAATACACAGGGGTGACGTTACAGCACAGCGGCTCACAGTGAGTTGAGAGAAATACACAGGGGTGAGGTTGCAGCATAGCGACTCACAGTGACAAGAGAGAAATACACAGGGGGGACGTTACAGCACAGCGGCTCGCAGTGAGGAGAGAGAAATACACAGGGATGATGTTACAGCACAGCGACTCACAGTGAGGAGAGAGAAATACACAGGGGTAACATTACAGCACAGCGCTCATAGTGAGGAGAGAGAAATACACAGGGGTGACGTTACAGCACAGCGGCTCACAGTGAGGAGAGAGAAATACACAGGGGTGACGTTACAGCACAGCGACTCGCAGTGAGGAGAGAGAAATACACAGAGGTGAGGTTACAGCACAGCGACTCACAGTGACGAGAGAGAAATACACAGGGGTAACATTACAGCACAGCGCTCACAGTGAGGAGAGAGAAATACACAGGGGTGACGTTACAGCACAGCGGCTCACAGTGAGGAGAGAGAAATACACAGGGGTGAGGTTACAGCACAGCGACTCGCAGTGAGGAGAGAGAAATACACAGAGGTGAGGTTACAGCACAGCGACTCACAGTGACGAGAGAGAAATACACAGGGGTGACGTTATAGCACTGCGGCTCGCAGTGAGGAGAGAGAAATACACAGGGGTGACGTTACAGCACAGCGGCTCACAGTGAGGAGAGAGAAATACACAGAGGTGAGGTTACAGCACAGTGGCTCACAGTGACGAGATTGAAATACACAGGGGTGACGTTACAGCACTGCGGCTCGCAGTGAGGAGAGAGAAATACACAGGGGTGATGTTACAGCACTGCGGCTCGCAGTGAGCAGAGAGAAATACACAGGGGTGACGTTACAGCACAGCGGCTCACAGTGAGGAGAGAGAAATACACAGGGGTGATGTTACAGCACGGTAGCTCACAGTGAGGAGAGAGAAATACACAGGGGTGATGTTACAGCACAGCGGCTCGCAGTGAGGAGAGAGAAATACACAGGGGTGACATTACAGCACAGCGGCTCACAGTGAGGAGAGATAAATACACAGAGGTAACGTTACAGCACAGCGACTCACATAGAGGAGAGAGAAATACACAGGGGTGACTTTACAGCACAGCGGCTCACAGTGCGGAGAGAGAAATACACAGGGATGATGTTACAGCACAGCGGCTCGCAGTGAGGAGAGAGAAATACACAGGTGTGTTTTTACAGCACAGCGGCTCGCAGTGAGGAGAGAGAAATACAGAGGGGTGACGTTACAGCACAGCGGCTCGCAGTGAGGAGAGAGAAATACACAGGGGTGACGTTACAGCACAGCGGCTCACAGTGAGGAGAGAGAAATACACAGGGGTGACGTTACAGCACAGCGGCTCGCAGTGAGGAGAGAGAAATACACAGGGGTGATGTTACAGCACAGCAGCTCGCAGTGAGGAGAGAGAAATACACAGGGGTGACGTTACATCACAGCGGCTCACAGTGAGGAGAGAGAAATACACAGAGGTGAGGTTACAGCACAGCGGCTCGCAGTGAGGAGAGAGAAATACACAGGGGTGACGTTACAGCACAGCTGCTCACAGTGAGGAGAGAGAAATACACAGGGGTGACTTTACAGCACAGCGGCTCGCAGGGAGGAGAGAGAAATACACAGGGGTGACGTTACAGCACAGCGGCTCACAGGGAGGAGAGAGAAATACACAGGGGTGACTTTACAGCACAGCGGCTCGCAGTGAGGAGAGAGAAATACACAGGGATGACATTACAGCACAGCGGCTCATAGAGAAGAGAGAGAAATACACAGGGGTAACTTTACAGCACAGTGGCTCACACTGCGGAGAGAGAAATACACAGGGATGACGTTACAGCACAGCGCTCACAGTGAGGAGAGAGAAATACACAGGGGTGACGTTACAGCACAGCGGCTCACAGTGAGGAGAGAGAAATACACAGGGGTGACGTTACAGCACAGCAACTTCCAGTGAGGAGAGAGAAATACACAGGGGTGATGTTACAGCACAGTGGCTCACAGAGAGGAGAGAGAAATACACAGGGATGAGGTTACAGCACAGCGGCTCGCAGTGAGGAGAGAGAAATACACAGGGGTGACGTTACAGCACAGCGACTCCCAGTGAGGAGAGAGAAATACACAGGGGTGATGTTACAGCACAGCGGCTCGCAGTGAGGAGAGAGAAATACACAGGGTTGACATTACAGCACAGCGGCTCACAGTGAGGAGAGATAAATACACAGGGGTAACGTTACAGCACAGCGACTCACATAGAGGAGAGAGAAATACACAGGGGTGACTTTACAGCACAGCGGCTCACAGTGCGGAGAGAGAAATACACAGGGATGATGTTACAGCACAGCGGCTCGCAGTGAGGAGAGAGAAATACACAGGGGTGACGTTACAGCAGAGTGGCTCGCAGTGAGGAGAGATAAATACACAGGGGTGACGTTACAGCACAGCGGCTCGCAGTGAGGAGAGAGAAATACACAGGGGTGACGTTACAGCACAGCGGCTCGCAGTGAGGAGAGATAAATACACAGGGGTGATGTTACAGCACAGCGGCTCGCAGTGAGGAGAGAGAAATACACAGGGGTGATGTTACAGCACAGCAGCTCGCAGTGAGGAGAGAGAAATACACAGGGGTGACGTTACATCACAGCGGCTCACAGTGAGGAGAGAGAAATACACAGAGGTGAGGTTACAGCACAGCGGCTCGCAGTGAGGAGAGAGAAATACACAGGGGTGACGTTACAGCACAGCGGCTCACAGTGAGGAGAGAGAAATACACAGGGGTGACTTTACAGCACAGCGGCTCGCAGGGAGGAGAGAGAAATACACAGGGGTGACGTTACAGCACAGCGGCTCACAGTGAGGAGAGAGAAATACACAGGGGTGAGGTTACAGCACAGCGACTCACATAGAGGAGAGAGAAATACACAGGGGTGACTTTACAGCACAGCGGCTCACACTGAGGAGAGAGAAATACACAGGGCTGACGTTACAGCACAGCGACTCGCAGTGAGGAGAGAGAAATACACAGGGGTGAGGTTACAGCACAGCGGCTCACAGTGAGGATAGAGAAATACACAGGGGTGACGTTACAGCACAGCGGCTCACAGTGAGTTGAGAGAAATACACAGGGGTGAGGTTGCAGCATAGCGACTCACAGTGACAAGAGAGAAATACACAGGGCTGACATTACAGCACAGCGGCTCACAGTGAGGATAGAGAAATACACAGGGGTGACGTTACAGCACAGCGGCTCACAGTGAGTTGAGAGAAATACACAGGGGTGACTTTACAGCACAGCGGCTCACACAGAGGAGAGAGAAATACACAGGGCTGACGTTACAGCACAGCGACTCGCAGTGAGGAGAGAGAAATACACAGGGGTGAGGTTACAGCACAGCGGCTCACAGTGAGGATAGAAAAATACACAGGGGTGACGTTACAGCACAGCGGCTCACAGTGAGTTGAGAGAAATACACAGGGGTGAGGTTGCAGCATAGCGACTCACAGTGACAAGAGAGAAATACACAGGGGGGACGTTACAGCACAGCGGCTCGCAGTGAGGAGAGAGAAATACACAGGGATGACGTTACAGCACAGCGACTCACAGTGAGGAGAGAGAAATACACAGGGGTAACATTACAGCACAGCGCTCACAGTGAGGAGAGAGAAATACACAGGGGTGACGTTACAGCACAGCGGCTCACAGTGAGGAGAGAGAAATACACAGGGGTGAGGTTACAGCACAGCGACTCGCAGTGAGGAGAGAGAAATACACAGAGGTGAGGTTACAGCACAGCAACTCACAGTGACGAGAGAGAAATACACAGGGGTGACGTTATAGCACTGCGGCTCGCAGTGAGGAGAGAGAAATACACAGGGGTGACGTTACAGCACAGCGGCTCACAGTGAGGAGAGAGAAATACACAGAGGTGAGGTTACAGCACAGTGGCTCACAGTGACGAGATTGAAATACACAGGGGTGACGTTACAGCACTGCGGCTCGCAGTGAGGAGAGAGAAATACACAGGGGTGATGTTACAGCACTGCGGCTCGCAGTGAGCAGAGAGAAAAAAACAGGGGTGACGTTACAGCACAGCGGCTCACAGTGAGGAGAGAGAAATACACAGGGGTGATGTTACAGCACGGTAGCTCACAGTGAGGAGAGAGAAATACACAGGGGTGATGTTACAGCACAGCGGCTCGCAGTGAGGAGAGAGAAATACACAGGGGTGACATTACAGCACAGCGGCTCACAGTGAGGAGAGATAAATACACAGAGGTAACGTTACAGCACAGCGACTCACATAGAGGAGAGAGAAATACACAGGGGTGACTTTACAGCACAGCGGCTCACAGTGCGGAGAGAGAAATACACAGGGATGATGTTACAGCACAGCGGCTCGCAGTGAGGAGAGAGAAATACACAGGTGTGTTTTTACAGCACAGCGGCTCGCAGTGAGGAGAGAGAAATACAGAGGGGTGACGTTACAGCACAGCGGCTCGCAGTGAGGAGAGAGAAATACACAGGGGTGATGTTACAGCACAGCGGCTCACAGTGAGGAGAGAGAAATACACAGGGGTGACGTTACAGCACAGCGGCTCGCAGTGAGGAGAGAGAAATACACAGGGGTGATGTTACAGCACAGCAGCTCGCAGTGAGGAGAGAGAAATACACAGGGGTGACGTTACATCACAGCGGCTCACAGTGAGGAGAGAGTAATACACAGAGGTGAGGTTACAGCACAGCGGCTCGCAGTGAGGAGAGAGAAATACACAGGGGTGACGTTACAGCACAGCTGCTCACAGTGAGGAGAGAGAAATACACAGGGGTGACTTTACAGCACAGCGGCTCGCAGGGAGGAGAGAGAAATACACAGGGGTGACGTTACAGCACAGCGGCTCACAGTGAGGAGAGAGAAATACACAGGGGTGAGGTTACAGCACAGCGGCTCGCAGTGAGGAGAGAGAATTACACAGGGATGACATTACAGCACAGCGGCTCGCAGTGAGGAGAGAGAAATACACAGGGATGACATTACAGCACAGCGGCTCATAGAGAAGAGAGAGAAATACACAGGGGTAACTTTACAGCACAGTGGCTCACACTGCGGAGAGAGAAATACACAGGGATGACGTTACAGCACAGCGCTCACAGTGAGGAGAGAGAAATACACAGGGGTGACGTTACAGCACAGCGGCTCACAGTGAGGAGAGAGAAATACACAGGGGTGACGTTACAGCACAGCAACTTCCAGTGAGGAGAGAGAAATACACAGGGGTGATGTTACAGCACAGTGGCTCACAGAGAGGAGAGAGAAATACACAGGGATGAGGTTACAGCACAGCGGCTCGCAGTGAGGAGAGAGAAATACACAGGGGTGACGTTACAGCACAGCGACTCCCAGTGAGGAGAGAGAAATACACAGGGGTGATGTTACAGCACAGTGGCTCACAGAGAGGAGAGAGAAATACACAGGGATGAGGTTACAGCACAGCGGCTCACAGTGAGGAGAGAGAAATACACAGGGGTGAGGTTATAGCACAGCGCTCACAGTGAGTAGAGAGAAATACACAGGGGTGAGGTTACAGCACAGCGACTCGCAGTGAGGAGAGAGAAATACACAGGGGTGACGTTACAGCACAGCGGCTCACAGTGAGGAGAGAGAAATACACAGAGGTGAGGTTACAGCACAGCGACTGACAGTGACGAGAGAGAAATACACAGGGGTGACGTTACAGCACTGCGGCTCGAAGTGAGGAGAGAGAAATACACAGGGGTGACGTTACAGCACAGCGGCTCGCAGTGAGGAGAGAGAAATACACAGAGGTAACGTTACAGCACAGCGACTCACAGTGAGGAGAGAGAAATACACAGGGGTGATGTTACAGCACAGCGGCTCGCAGTGAGGAGAGAGAAATACACAGGGTTGACATTACAGCACAGCGGCTCACAGTGAGGAGAGATAAATACACAGGGGTAACGTTACAGCACAGCGACTCACATAGAGGAGAGAGAAATACACAGGGGTGACTTTACAGCACAGCGGCTCACAGTGCGGAGAGAGAAATACACAGGGATGATGTTACAGCACAGCGGCTCGCAGTGAGGAGAGAGAAATACACAGGGGTGACGTTACAGCAGAGCGGCTCGCAGTGAGGAGAGATAAATACACAGGGGTGACGTTACAGCACAGCGGCTCGCAGTGAGGAGAGAGAAATACACAGGGGTGACGTTACAGCACAGCGGCTCGCAGTGAGGAGAGATAAATACACAGGGGTGACGTTACAGCACAGCGGCTCGCAGTGAGGAGAGAGAAATACACAGGGGTGATGTTACAGCACAGCAGCTCGCAGTGAGGAGAGAGAAATACACAGGGGTGACGTTACATCACAGCGGCTCACAGTGAGGAGAGAGAAATACACAGAGGTGAGGTTACAGCACAGCGGCTCGCAGTGAGGAGAGAGAAATACACAGGGGTGACGTTACAGCACAGCGGCTCACAGTGAGGAGAGAGAAATACACAGGGGTGACTTTACAGCACAGCGGCTCGCAGGGAGGAGAGAGAAATACACAGGGGTGACGTTACAGCACAGCGGCTCACAGTTAGGAGAGAGAAATACACAGGGGTGAGGTTACAGCACAGCGACTCACATAGAGGAGAGAGAAATACACAGGGGTGACTTTACAGCACAGCGGCTCACACTGAGGAGAGAGAAATACACAGGGCTGACGTTACAGCACAGCGACTCGCAGTGAGGAGAGAGAAATACACAGGGGTGAGGTTACAGCACAGCGGCTCACAGTGAGGATAGAGAAATACACAGGGGTGACGTTACAGCACAGCGGCTCACAGTGAGTTGAGAGAAATACACAGGGGTGAGGTTGCAGCATAGCGACTCACAGTGACAAGAGAGAAATACACAGGGCTGACATTACAGCACAGCGGCTCACAGTGAGGATAGAGAAATACACAGGGGTGACGTTACAGCACAGCGGCTCACAGTGAGTTGAGAGAAATACACAGGGGTGACTTTACAGCACAGCGGCTCACACTGAGGAGAGAGAAATACACAGGGCTGACGTTACAGCACAGCGACTCGCAGTGAGGAGAGAGAAATACACAGGGGTGAGGTTACAGCACAGCGGCTCACAGTGAGGATAGAGAAATACACAGGGGTGACGTTACAGCACAGCGGCTCACAGTTAGTTGAGAGAAATACACAGGGGTGAGGTTGCAGCATAGCGACTCACAGTGACAAGAGAGAAATACACAGGGGGGACGTTACAGCACAGCGGCTCGCAGTGAGGAGAGAGAAATACACAGGGATGACGTTACAGCACAGCGACTCACAGTGACGAGAGAGAAATACACAGGGGTGACGTTATAGCACTGCGGCTCGCAGTGAGGAGAGAGAAATACACAGGGGTGACGTTACAGCACAGCGGCTCACAGTGAGGAGAGAGAAATACACAGAGGTGAGGTTACAGCACAGTGGCTCACAGTGACGAGATTGAAATACACAGGGGTGACGTTACAGCACTGCGGCTCGCAGTGAGGAGAGAGAAATACACAGGGGTGATGTTACAGCACTGCGGCTCGCAGTGAGCAGAGAGAAAAAAACAGGGGTGACGTTACAGCACAGCGGCTCACAGTGAGGAGAGAGAAATACACAGGGGTGATGTTACAGCACGGTAGCTCACAGTGAGGAGAGAGAAATACACAGGGGTGATGTTACAGCACAGCGGCTCGCAGTGAGGAGAGAGAAATACACAGGGGTGACATTACAGCACAGCGGCTCACAGTGAGGAGAGATAAATACACAGAGGTAATGTTACAGCACAGCGACTCACATAGAGGAGAGAGAAATACACAGGGGTGACTTTACAGCACAGCGGCTCACAGTGCGGAGAGAGAAATACACAGGGATGATGTTACAGCACAGCGGCTCGCAGTGAGGAGAGAGAAATACACAGGTGTGTTTTTACAGCACAGCGGCTCGCAGTGAGGAGAGAGAAATACAGAGGGGTGACGTTACAGCACAGCGGCTCGCAGTGAGGAGAGAGAAATACACAGGGGTGACGTTACAGCACAGCGGCTCACAGTGAGGAGAGAGAAATACACAGGGGTGACGTTACAGCACAGCGGCTCGCAGTGAGGAGAGAGAAATACACAGGGGTGATGTTACAGCACAGCAGCTCGCAGTGAGGAGAGAGAAATACACAGGGGTGACGTTACATCACAGCGGCTCACAGTGAGGAGAGAGTAATACACAGAGGTGAGGTTACAGCACAGCGGCTCGCAGTGAGGAGAGAGAAATACACAGGGGTGACGTTACAGCACAGCTGCTCACAGTGAGGAGAGAGAAATACACAGGGGTGACTTTACAGCACAGCGGCTCGCAGGGAGGAGAGAGAAATACACAGGGGTGACGTTACAGCACAGCGGCTCACAGTGAGGAGAGAGAAATACACAGGGGTGAGGTTACAGCACAGCGGCTCGCAGTGAGGAGAGAGAATTACACAGGGATGACATTACAGCACAGCGGCTCGCAGTGAGGAGAGAGAAATACACAGGGATGACATTACAGCACAGCGGCTCATAGAGAAGAGAGAGAAATACACAGGGGTAACTTTACAGCACAGTGGCTCACACTGCGGAGAGAGAAATACACAGGGATGACGTTACAGCACAGCGCTCACAGTGAGGAGAGAGAAATACACAGGGGTGACGTTACAGCACAGCGGCTCACAGTGAGGAGAGAGAAATACACAGGGGTGACGTTACAGCACAGCAACTTCCAGTGAGGAGAGAGAAATACACAGGGGTGATGTTACAGCACAGTGGCTCACAGAGAGGAGAGAGAAATACACAGGGATGAGGTTACAGCACAGCGGCTCGCAGTGAGGAGAGAGAAATACACAGGGGTGACGTTACAGCACAGCGACTCCCAGTGAGGAGAGAGAAATACACAGGGGTGATGTTACAGCACAGTGGCTCACAGAGAGGAGAGAGAAATACACAGGGATGAGGTTACAGCACAGCGGCTCACAGTGAGGAGAGAGAAATACACAGGGGTGAGGTTACAGCACAGCGCTCACAGTGAGTAGAGAGAAATACACAGGGGTGAGGTTACAGCACAGCGACTCGCAGTGAGGAGAGAGAAATACACAGGGGTGACGTTACAGCACAGCGGCTCACAGTAAGGAGAGAGAAATACACAGAGGTGAGGTTACAGCACAGCGACTGACAGTGACGAGAGAGAAATACACAGGGGTGACGTTACAGCACTGCGGCTCGAAGTGAGGAGAGAGAAATACACAGGGGTGACGTTACAGCACAGCGGCTCACAGTGAGGAGAGAGAAATACACAGAGGTAACGTTACAGCACAGCGACTCACAGTGAGGAGAGAGAAATACACAGGGGTGATGTTACAGCACAGCGGCTCGCAGTGAGGAGAGAGAAATACACAGGGTTGACATTACAGCACAGCGGCTCACAGTGAGGAGAGATAAATACACAGGGGTAACGTTACAGCACAGCGACTCACATAGAGGAGAGAGAAATACACAGGGGTGACTTTACAGCACAGCGGCTCACAGTGCGGAGAGAGAAATACACAGGGATGATGTTACAGCACAGCGGCTCGCAGTGAGGAGAGAGAAATATACAGGGGTGACGTTACAGCAGAGCGGCTCGCAGTGAGGAGAGATAAATACACAGGGGTGACGTTACAGCACAGCGGCTCGCAGTGAGGAGAGAGAAATACACAGGGGTGACGTTACAGCACAGCGGCTCGCAGTGAGGAGAGATAAATACACAGGGGTGACGTTACAGCACAGCGGCTCGCAGTGAGGAGAGAGAAATACACAGGGGTGATGTTACAGCACAGCAGCTCGCAGTGAGGAGAGAGAAATACACAGGGGTGACGTTACATCACAGCGGCTCACAGTGAGGAGAGAGAAATACACAGAGGTGAGGTTACAGCACAGCGGCTCGCAGTGAGGAGAGAGAAATACACAGGGGTGACGTTACAGCACAGCGGCTCACAGTGAGGAGAGAGAAATACACAGGGGTGACTTTACAGCACAGCGGCTCGCAGGGAGGAGAGAGAAATACACAGGGGTGACGTTACAGCACAGCGGCTCACAGTGAGGAGAGAGAAATACACAGGGGTGAGGTTACAGCACAGCGACTCACATAGAGGAGAGAGAAATACACAGGGGTGACTTTACAGCACAGCGGCTCACACTGAGGAGAGAGAAATACACAGGGCTGACGTTACAGCACAGCGACTCGCAGTGAGGAGAGAGAAATACACAGGGGTGAGGTTACAGCACAGCGGCTCACAGTGAGGATAGAGAAATACACAGGGGTGACGTTACAGCACAGCGGCTCACAGTGAGTTGAGAGAAATACACAGGGGTGAGGTTGCAGCATAGCGACTCACAGTGACAAGAGAGAAATACACAGGGCTGACATTACAGCACAGCGGCTCACAGTGAGGATAGAGAAATACACAGGGGTGACGTTACAGCACAGCGGCTCACAGTGAGTTGAGAGAAATACACAGGGGTGACTTTACAGCACAGCGGCTCACACTGAGGAGAGAGAAATACACAGGGCTGACGTTACAGCACAGCGACTCGCAGTGAGGAGAGAGAAATACACAGGGGTGAGGTTACAGCACAGCGGCTCACAGTGAGGATAGAGAAATACACAGGGGTGACGTTACAGCACAGCGGCTCACAGTGAGTTGAGAGAAATACACAGGGGTGAGGTTGCAGCATAGCGACTCACAGTGACAAGAGAGAAATACACAGGGGGGACGTTACAGCACAGCGGCTCGCAGTGAGGAGAGAGAAATACACAGGGATGACGTTACAGCACAGCGACTCACAGTGAGGAGAGAGAAATACACAGGGGTAACATTACAGCACAGCGCTCACAGTGAGGAGAGAGAAATACACAGGGGTGACGTTACAGCACAGCGGCTCACAGTGAGGAGAGAGAAATACACAGGGGTGAGGTTACAGCACAGCGACTCGCAGTGAGGAGAGAGAAATACACAGAGGTGAGGTTACAGCACAGCGACTCACAGTGACGAGAGAGAAATACACAGGGGTGACGTTATAGCACTGCGGCTCGCAGTGAGGAGAGAGAAATACACAGGGGTGACGTTACAGCACAGCGGCTCACAGTAAGGAGAGAGAAATACACAGAGGTGAGGTTACAGCACAGCGACTGACAGTGACGAGAGAGAAATACACAGGGGTGACGTTACAGCACTGCGGCTCGAAGTGAGGAGAGAGAAATACACAGGGGTGACGTTACAGCACAGCGGCTCACAGTGAGGAGAGAGAAATACACAGAGGTAACGTTACAGCACAGCGACTCACAGTGAGGAGAGAGAAATACACAGGGGTGATGTTACAGCACAGCGGCTCGCAGTGAGGAGAGAGAAATACACAGGGTTGACATTACAGCACAGCGGCTCACAGTGAGGAGAGATAAATACACAGGGGTAACGTTACAGCACAGCGACTCACATAGAGGAGAGAGAAATACACAGGGGTGACTTTACAGCACAGCGGCTCACAGTGCGGAGAGAGAAATACACAGGGATGATGTTACAGCACAGCGGCTCGCAGTGAGGAGAGAGAAATATACAGGGGTGACGTTACAGCAGAGCGGCTCGCAGTGAGGAGAGATAAATACACAGGGGTGACGTTACAGCACAGCGGCTCGCAGTGAGGAGAGAGAAATACACAGGGGTGATGTTACAGCACAGCAGCTCGCAGTGAGGAGAGAGAAATACACAGGGGTGACGTTACATCACAGCGGCTCACAGTGAGGAGAGAGAAATACACAGAGGTGAGGTTACAGCACAGCGGCTCGCAGTGAGGAGAGAGAAATACACAGGGGTGACGTTACAGCACAGCGGCTCACAGTGAGGAGAGAGAAATACACAGGGGTGACTTTACAGCACAGCGGCTCGCAGGGAGGAGAGAGAAATACACAGGGGTGACGTTACAGCACAGCGGCTCACAGTGAGGAGAGAGAAATACACAGGGGTGAGGTTACAGCACAGCGACTCACATAGAGGAGAGAGAAATACACAGGGGTGACTTTACAGCACAGCGGCTCACACTGAGGAGAGAGAAATACACAGGGCTGACGTTACAGCACAGCGACTCGCAGTGAGGAGAGAGAAATACACAGGGGTGAGGTTACAGCACAGCGGCTCACAGTGAGGATAGAGAAATACACAGGGGTGACGTTACAGCACAGCGGCTCACAGTGAGTTGAGAGAAATACACAGGGGTGAGGTTGCAGCATAGCGACTCACAGTGACAAGAGAGAAATACACAGGGCTGACATTACAGCACAGCGGCTCACAGTGAGGATAGAGAAATACACAGGGGTGACGTTACAGCACAGCGGCTCACAGTGAGTTGAGAGAAATACACAGGGGTGACTTTACAGCACAGCGGCTCACACTGAGGAGAGAGAAATACACAGGGCTGACGTTACAGCACAGCGACTCGCAGTGAGGAGAGAGAAATACACAGGGGTGAGGTTACAGCACAGCGGCTCACAGTGAGGATAGAGAAATACACAGGGGTGACGTTACAGCACAGCGGCTCACAGTGAGTTGAGAGAAATACACAGGGGTGAGGTTGCAGCATAGCGACTCACAGTGACAAGAGAGAAATACACAGGGGGGACGTTACAGCACAGCGGCTCGCAGTGAGGAGAGAGAAATACACAGGGATGACGTTACAGCACAGCGACTCACAGTGAGGAGAGAGAAATACACAGGGGTAACATTACAGCACAGCGCTCACAGTGAGGAGAGAGAAATACACAGGGGTGACGTTACAGCACAGCGGCTCACAGTGAGGAGAGAGAAATACACAGGGGTGAGGTTACAGCACAGCGACTCGCAGTGAGGAGAGAGAAATACACAGAGGTGAGGTTACAGCACAGCGACTCACAGTGACGAGAGAGAAATACACAGGGGTGACGTTATAGCACTGCGGCTCGCAGTGAGGAGAGAGAAATACACAGGGGTGACGTTACAGCACAGCGGCTCACAGTGAGGAGAGAGAAATACACAGAGGTGAGGTTACAGCACAGTGGCTCACAGTGACTAGATTGAAATACACAGGGGTGACGTTACAGCACTGCGGCTCGCAGTGAGGAGAGAGAAATACACAGGGGTGATGTTACAGCACTGCGGCTCGCAGTGAGCAGAGAGAAAAAAACAGGGGTGACGTTACAGCACAGCGGCTCACAGTGAGGAGAGAGAAATACACAGGGGTGATGTTACAGCACGGTAGCTCACAGTGAGGAGAGAGAAATACACAGGGGTGATGTTACAGCACAGCGGCTCGCAGTGAGGAGAGAGAAATACACAGGGGTGACATTACAGCACAGCGGCTCACAGTGAGGAGAGATAAATACACAGAGGTAACGTTACAGCACAGCGACTCACATAGAGGAGAGAGAAATACACAGGGGTGACTTTACAGCACAGCGGCTCACAGTGCGGAGAGAGAAATACACAGGGATGATGTTACAGCACAGCGGCTCGCAGTGAGGAGAGAGAAATACAGAGGGGTGACGTTACAGCACAGCGGCTCGCAGTGAGGAGAGAGAAATACACAGGGGTGAGGTTGCAGCATAGCGACTCACAGTGACAAGAGAGAAATACACAGGGGGGACGTTACAGCACAGCGGCTCGCAGTGAGGAGAGAGAAATACACAGGGATGACGTTACAGCACAGCGACTCACAGTGAGGAGAGAGAAATACACAGGGGTAACATTACAGCACAGCGCTCACAGTGAGGAGAGAGAAATACACAGGGGTGACGTTACAGCACAGCGGCTCACAGTGAGGAGAGAGAAATACACAGGGGTGAGGTTACAGCACAGCGACTCGCAGTGAGGAGAGAGAAATACACAGAGGTGAGGTTACAGCACAGCGACTCACAGTGACGAGAGAGAAATACACAGGGGTGACGTTATAGCACTGCGGCTCGCAGTGAGGAGAGAGAAATACACAGGGGTGACGTTACAGCACAGCGGCTCACAGTGAGGAGAGAGAAATACACAGAGGTGAGGTTACAGCACAGTGGCTCACAGTGACGAGATTGAAATACACAGGGGTGACGTTACAGCACTGCGGCTCGCAGTGAGGAGAGAGAAATACACAGGGGTGATGTTACAGCACTGCGGCTCGCAGTGAGCAGAGAGAAAAAAACAGGGGTGACGTTACAGCACAGCGGCTCACAGTGAGGAGAGAGAAATACACAGGGGTGATGTTACAGCACGGTAGCTCACAGTGAGGAGAGAGAAATACACAGGGGTGATGTTACAGCACAGCGGCTCGCAGTGAGGAGAGAGAAATACACAGGGGTGACATTACAGCACAGCGGCTCACAGTGAGGAGAGATAAATACACAGAGGTAACGTTACAGCACAGCGACTCACATAGAGGAGAGAGAAATACACAGGGGTGACTTTACAGCACAGCGGCTCACAGTGCGGAGAGAGAAATACACAGGGATGATGTTACAGCACAGCGGCTCGCAGTGAGGAGAGAGAAATACAGAGGGGTGACGTTACAGCACAGCGGCTCGCAGTGAGGAGAGAGAAATACACAGGGGTGACGTTACAGCACAGCGGCTCACAGTGAGGAGAGAGAAATACACAGGGGTGACGTTACAGCACAGCGGCTCGCAGTGAGGAGAGAGAAATACACAGGGGTGATGTTACAGCACAGCAGCTCGCAGTGAGGAGAGAGAAATACACAGGGGTGACGTTACATCACAGCGGCTCACAGTGAGGAGAGAGAAATACACAGAGGTGAGGTTACAGCACAGCGGCTCGCAGTGAGGAGAGAGAAATACAAAGGGGTGACGTTACAGCACAGCTGCTCACAGTGAGGAGAGAGAAATACACAGGGGTGACTTTACAGCACAGCGGCTCGCAGGGAGGAGAGAGAAATACACAGGGGTGACGTTACAGCACAGCGGCTCACAGTGAGGAGAGAGAAATACACAGGGGTGAGGTTACAGCACAGCGGCTCGCAGTGAGGAGAGAGAATTACACAGGGATGACATTACAGCACAGCGGCTCGCAGTGAGGAGAGAGAAATACACAGGGATGACATTACAGCACAGCGGCTCATAGAGAAGAGAGAGAAATACACAGGGGTAACTTTACAGCACAGTGGCTCACACTGCGGAGAGAGAAATACACAGGGATGACGTTACAGCACAGCGCTCACAGTGAGGAGAGAGAAATACACAGGGGTGACGTTACAGCACAGCGGCTCACAGTGAGGAGAGAGAAATACACAGGGGTGACGTTACAGCACAGCAACTTCCAGTGAGGAGAGAGAAATACACAGGGGTGATGTTACAGCACAGTGGCTCACAGAGAGGAGAGAGAAATACACAGGGATGAGGTTACAGCACAGCGGCTCGCAGTGAGGAGAGAGAAATACACAGGGGTGACGTTACAGCACAGCGACTCCCAGTGAGGAGAGAGAAATACACAGGGGTGATGTTACAGCACAGTGGCTCACAGAGAGGAGAGAGAAATACACAGGGATGAGGTTACAGCACAGCGGCTCACAGTGAGGAGAGAGAAATACACAGGGGTGAGGTTACAGCACAGCGCTCACAGTGAGTAGAGAGAAATACACAGGGGTGAGGTTACAGCACAGCGACTCGCAGTGAGGAGAGAGAAATACACAGGGGTGACGTTACAGCACAGCGGCTCACAGTGAGGAGAGAGAAATACACAGAGGTGAGGTTACAGCACAGCGACTGACAGTGACGAGAGAGAAATACACAGGGGTGACGTTACAGCACTGCGGCTCGAAGTGAGGAGAGAGAAATACACAGGGGTGACGTTACAGCACAGCGGCTCACAGTGAGGAGAGAGAAATACACAGAGGTGAGGTTACAGCACAGCGGCTCACAGTGATGAGAGAGAAATACACAGGGGTGACGTTACAGCACTGCGGCTCGCAGTGAGGAGAGAGAAATACACAGGGGTGATGTTACAGCACTGCGGCTCGCAGTGAGGAGAGAGAAATACACAGGGTTGACATTACAGCACAGCGGCTCACAGTGAGGAGAGAGAAATACACAGGGGTGATGTTACAGCACGGTAGCTCACAGTGAGTAGAGAGAAATACACAGGGGTGATGTTACAGCACAGCGGCTCGCAGTGAGGAGAGAGAAATACACAGGGGTGACATTACAGCACAGCGGCTCACAGTGAGGAGAGATAAATACACAGGGGTAAAGTTACAGCACAGCGACTCACATAGAGGAGAGAGAAATACACAGGGGTGACTTTACAGCACAGCGGCTCACACTGAGGAGAGAGAAATACACAGGGCTGACGTTACAGCACAGCGACTCGCAGTGAGGAGAGAGAAATACACAGGGGTGAGGTTACAGCACAGCGGCTCACAGTGAGGATAGAGAAATACACAGGGGTGACGTTACAGCACAGCGGCTCACAGTGAGTTGAGAGAAATACACAGGGGTGAGGTTGCAGCATAGCGACTCACAGTGACAAGAGAGAAATACACAGGGGGGACGTTACAGCACAGCGGCTCGCAGTGAGGAGAGAGAAATACACAGGGATGACGTTACAGCACAGCGACTCACAGTGAGGAGAGAGAAATACACAGGGGTAACATTACAGCACAGCGCTCACAGTGAGGAGAGAGAAATACACAGGGGTGACGTTACAGCACAGCGGCTCACAGTGAGGAGAGAGAAATACACAGGGGTGAGGTTACAGCACAGCGACTCGCAGTGAGGAGAGAGAAATACACAGGGGTGATGTTACAGCACAGCGTCTCACAGTGAGGAGAGAGAAATACACAGAGGTGAGGTTACAGCACAGCGACTCACAGTGACGAGAGAGAAATACACAGGGGTGACGTTATAGCACTGCGGCTCGCAGTGAGGAGAGAGAAATACACAGGGGTGACGTTACAGCACAGCGGCTCACAGTGAGGAGAGAGAAATACACAGAGGTGAGGTTACAGCACAGCGGCTCACAGTGACGAGATTGAAATACACAGGGGTGACGTTACAGCACTGCGGCTCGCAGTGAGGAGAGAGAAATACACAGGGGTGATGTTACAGCACTGCGGCTCGCAGTGAGGAGAGAGAAATACACAGGGGTGATGTTACAGCACGGTAGCTCACAGTGAGGAGAGAGAAATACACAGGGGTGATGTTACAGCACAGCGGCTCGCAGTGAGGAGAGAGAAATACACAGGGGTGACATTACAGCACAGCGGCTCACAGTGAGGAGAGATAAATACACAGAGGTAACGTTACAGCACAGCAACTCACATAGAGGAGAGAGAAATACACAGGGGTGACTTTACAGCACAGCGGCTCACAGTGCGGAGAGAGAAATACACAGGGATGATGTTACAGCACAGCGGCTCGCAGTGAGGAGAGAGAAATACACAGGTGTGTTTTTACAGCACAGCGGCTCGCAGTGAGGAGAGAGAAATACAGAGGGGTGACGTTACAGCACAGCGGCTCGCAGTGAGGAGAGAGAAATACACAGGGGTGACGTTACAGCACAGCGGCTCACAGTGAGGAGAGAGAAATACACAGGGGTGACGTTACAGCACAGCGGCTCGCAGTGAGGAGAGAGAAATACACAGGGGTGACGATACAGCACAGCGGCTCACAGTGAGGAGAGAGAAATACACAGGGGTGATGTTACAGCACGGTAGCTCACAGTGAGGAGAGAGAAATACACAGGGGTGATGTTACAGCACAGCGGCTCGCAGTGAGGAGAGAGAAATACACAGGGTTGACATTACAGCACAGCGGCTCACAGTGAGGAGAGATAAATACACAGGGGTAACGTTACAGCACAGCGACTCACATAGAGGAGAGAGAAATACACAGGGGTGACTTTACAGCACAGCGGCTCACAGTGCGGAGAGAGAAATACACAGGGATGATGTTACAGCACAGCGGCTCGCAGTGAGGAGAGAGAAATACACAGGGGTGACGTTACAGCAGAGCGGCTCGCAGTGAGGAGAGATAAATACACAGGGGTGACGTTACAGCACAGCGGCTCGCAGTGAGGAGAGAGAAATACACAGGGGTGACGTTACAGCACAGCGGCTCGCAGTGAGGAGAGATAAATACACAGGGGTGACGTTACAGCACAGCGGCTCGCAGTGAGGAGAGAGAAATACACAGGGGTGATGTTACAGCACAGCAGCTCGCAGTGAGGAGAGAGAAATACACAGGGGTGACGTTACATCACAGCGGCTCAGTGAGGAGAGAGAAATACACAGAGGTGAGGTTACAGCACAGCGGCTCGCAGTGAGGAGAGAGAAATACACAGGGGTGACGTTACAGCACAGCGGCTCAAGGTGAGGAGAGAGAAATACACAGGGGTGACTTTACAGCACAGCGGCTCGCAGGGAGGAGAGAGAAATACACAGGGGTGACGTTACAGCACAGCGGCTCACAGTGAGGAGAGAGAAATACACAGGGGTGAGGTTACAGCACAGCGACTCACATAGAGGAGAGAGAAATACACAGGGGTGACTTTACAGCACAGCGGCTCACACTGAGGAGAGAGAAATACACAGGGCTGACGTTACAGCACAGCGACTCGCAGTGAGGAGAGAGAAATACACAGGGGTGAGGTTACAGCACAGCGGCTCACAGTGAGGATAGAGAAATACACAGGGGTGACGTTACAGCACAGCGGCTCACAGTGAGTTGAGAGAAATACACAGGGGTGAGGTTGCAGCATAGCGACTCACAGTGACAAGAGAGAAATACACAGGGATGACGTTACAGCACAGCGGCTCGCAGTGAGGAGAGAGAAATACACAGGGATGACGTTACAGCACAGCGACTCACAGTGAGGAGAGAGAAATACACAGGGGTAACATTACAGCACAGCGCTCACAGTGAGGAGAGAGAAATACACAGGGGTGACGTTACAGCACAGCGGCTCACAGTGAGGAGAGAGAAATACACAGGGGTGAGGTTACAGCACAGCGACTCGCAGTGAGGAGAGAGAAATACACAGAGGTGAGGTTACAGCACAGCGACTCACAGTGACGAGAGAGAAATACACAGGGGTGACGTTATAGCACTGCGGCTCGCAGTGAGGAGAGAGAAATACACAGGGGTGACGTTACAGCACAGCGGCTCACAGTGAGGAGAGAGAAATACACAGAGGTGAGGTTACAGCACAGTGGCTCACAGTGACGAGATTGAAATACACAGGGGTGACGTTACAGCACTGCGGCTCGCAGTGAGGAGAGAGAAATACACAGGGGTGATGTTACAGCACTGCGGCTCGCAGTGAGCAGAGAGAAATACACAGGGGTGACGTTACAGCACAGCGGCTCACAGTGAGGAGAGAGAAATAAACAGGGGTGATGTTACAGCACGGTAGCTCACAGTGAGGAGAGAGAAATACACAGGGGTGATGTTACAGCACAGCGGCTCGCAGTGAGGAGAGAGAAATACACAGGGGTGACATTACAGCACAGCGGCTCACAGTGAGGAGAGATAAATACACAGAGGTAACGTTACAGCACAGCGACTCACATAGAGGAGAGAGAAATACACAGGGGTGACTTTACAGCACAGCGGCTCACAGTGCGGAGAGAGAAATACACAGGGATGATGTTACAGCACAGCGGCTCGCAGTGAGGAGAGAGAAATACACAGGTGTGTTTTTACAGCACAGCGGCTCGCAGTGAGGAGAGAGAAATACAGAGGGGTGACGTTACAGCACAGCGGCTCGCAGTGAGGAGAGAGAAATACACAGGGGTGACGTTACAGCACAGCGGCTCACAGTGAGGAGAGAGAAATACACAGGGGTGACGTTACAGCACAGCGGCTCGCAGTGAGGGGAGAGAAATACACAGGGGTGATGTTACAGCACAGCAGCTCGCAGTGAGGAGAGAGAAATACACAGGGGTGACGTTACATCACAGCGGCTCACAGTGAGGAGAGAGAAATACACAGAGGTGAGGTTACAGCACAGCGGCTCGCAGTGAGGAGAGAGAAATACACAGGGGTGACGTTACAGCACAGCTGCTCACAGTGAGGAGAGAGAAATACACAGGGGTGACTTTACAGCACAGCGGCTCGCAGGGAGGAGAGAGAAATACACAGGGGTGACGTTACAGCACAGCGGCTCACAGTGAGGAGAGAGAAATACACAGGGGTGAGGTTACAGCACAGCGGCTCGCAGTGAAGAGAGAGAATTACACAGGGATGACATTACAGCACAGCGGCTCGCAGTGAGGAGAGAGAAATACACAGGGATGACATTACAGCACAGCGGCTCATAGAGAAGAGAGAGAAATACACAGGGGTAACTTTACAGCACAGTGGCTCACACTGCGGAGAGAGAAATACACAGGGATGACGTTACAGCACAGCGCTCACAGTGAAGAGAGAGAAATACACAGGGGTGACGTTACA
The DNA here is from genome assembly GCA_031769625.1 of Taudactylus pleione. Lineage (NCBI taxonomy): Eukaryota > Metazoa > Chordata > Amphibia > Anura > Myobatrachidae > Taudactylus > Taudactylus pleione. Next base: position 145,580 of record JAUIMM010001080.1, read on the forward strand.
GCACAGCGGCTCACAGTGAGGAGAGAGAAATACACAGGGGTGATGTTACAGCACAGTGGCTCACAGAGAGGAGAGAGAAATACACAGGGATGAGGTTACAGCACAGCGGCTCGCAGTGAGGAGAGAGAAATACACAGGGGTGACGTTACAGCACAGCGACTCCCAGTGAGGAGAGAGAAATACACAGGGGGGATGTTACAGCACAGTGGCTCACAGAGAGGAGAGAGAAATACACAGGGATGAGGTTACAGCACAGCGGCTCACAGTGAGGAGAGAGAAATACACAGGGGTGAGGTTACAGCACAGCGCTCACAGTGAGGAGACAGAAATACACAGGGGTGAGGTTACAGCACACCGCTCACAGTGAGTAGAGAGAAATACACAGTGGTGACGTTACAGCACAGCGGCTCACAGTGAGGAGAGATAAATACACAGGGGTGACGTTACAGCACAGCGACTCACATAGAGGAGAGAGAAATACACAGGGGTGACTTTAAAGCTCAGCGGCTCACAGTAAGGAGAGAGAAATACACAGGGGTGAGGTTACAGCACAGCGGCTCACAGTGATTAGAGAGAAATACACAGGGGTGACATTACAGCACAGTGGCTCACAGTGAGGAGAGATAAATACACAGGGGTGACTTTACAGCACAGCGGCTCACAGTGAGGAGAGAGAAATACACAGGGGTGACGTTACAGCACAGCGACTCGCAGTGAGGAGAGAGAAATACACAGGGGTGACGTTACAGCACAGCAACTCGCAGTGAGGAGAGAGAAATACACAGGGGTGACGTTACAGCACAGCGGCTCACAGTGAGGAGAGAGAAATACACAGGGGTGACGTTACAGCACAGCAGCTCGCAGTGAGGAGAGAGAAATACACAGGGGTGATGTTACAGCACAGCAGCTCGCAGTGAGGAGATAGAAATACACAGGGGTGACGTTACATCACAGCGGCTCACAGTGAGGAGAGAGAAATACACAGAGGTGAGGTTACAGCACAGCGGCTCGCAGTGAGGAGAGAGAAATACACAGGGGTGACGTTACAGCACAGCTGCTCACAGTGAGGAGAGAGAAATACACAGGGGTGACTTTACAGCACAGCGGCTCGCAGGGAGGAGAGAGAAATACACAGGGGTGACGTTACAGCACAGCGGCTCACAGTGAGGAGAGAGAAATACAAAGGGGTGAGGTTACAGCACAGCGGCTCGCAGTGAGGAGAGAGAATTACACAGGGATGACATTACAGCACAGCGACTCGCAGTGAGGAGAGAGAAATACACAGGGATGACATTACAGCACAGCGGCTCATAGAGAAGAGAGAGAAATACACAGGGGTAACTTTACAGCACAGTGGCTCACACTGCGGAGAGAGAAATACACAGGGATGACGTTACAGCACAGCGCTCACAGTGAGGAGAGAGAAATACACAGGGGTGACGTTACAGCACAGCGGCTCACAGTGAGGAGAGAGAAATACACAGGGATGACGTTACAGCACAGCGACTCGCAGTGAGGAGAGAGAAATACACAGGGGTGACGTTACAGCACAGCGACTCCCAGTGAGGAGAGAGAAATACACAGGGGTGATGTTACAGCACAGTGGCTCACAGAGAGGAGAGAGAAATACACAGGGATGAGGTTACAGCACAGCGGCTCGCAGTGAGGAGAGAGAAATACACAGGGGTGACGTTACAGCACAGCGACTCCCAGTGAGGAGAGAGAAATACACAGGGGTGAGGTTACAGCACAGCGCTCACAGTGAGGAGACAGAAATACACAGGGGTGAGGTTACAGCACAGCGCTCACAGTGAGTAGAGAGAAATACACAGTGGTGACGTTACAGCACAGCGGCTCACAGTGAGGAGAGATAAATACACAGGGGTGATGTTACAGCACAGCGACTCACATAGAGGAGAGAGAAATACACAGGGGTGACTTTAAAGCTCAGCGGCTCACAGTAAGGAGAGAGAAATACACAGGGGTGAGGTTACAGCACAGCGGCTCACAGTGATTAGAGAGAAATACACAGGGGTGACATTACAGCACAGTGGCTCACAGTGAGGAGAGATAAATACACAGGGGTGACTTTACAGCACAGCGGCTCACAGTGAGGAGAGAGAAATACACAGGGGTGACGTTACAGCACAGCGACTCGCAGTGAGGAGAGAGAAATACACAGGGGTGACGTTACAGCACAGCAACTCGCAGTGAGGAGAGAGAAATACACAGGGGTGACGTTACAGCACAGTGGCTCACAGTGAGGAGAGAGGAATTCACAGGGATGAGGTTACAGCACAGCGGCTCACAGTGAGGAGAGAGAAATACACAGGGGTGACGTTACAGCACAGCTGCTCGCAGTGAGGAGAGAGATTTACACAGGGGTGATGTTACAGCACAGCGGCTCGCAGTGAGGAGAGAGAAATACACAGGGGTGAGGTTACAGCACAGCGGCCCACAGTGAGGAGAGAGAAATACACAGGGGTGACGTTACAGCACAGCGGCTCACAGTGAGGAGAGAGAAATACACAGGGGTGACTTTACAGCACAGCGGCTCGCAGGGAGGAGAGAGAAATACACAGGGGTGACGTTACAGCACAGCGACTCGCAGTGAGGAGAGAGAAATTCACAGGGGTGAGGTTACAGCACAGCGACACACAGTGACGAGATAGAAATACACAGGGGTGATGTTACAGCCCAGCGGCTCGCAGTGAGGAGAGAGAAATACACAGGGGTGACGTTACAGCACAGCGGCTCGCAGTGAGGAGAGAGAAATACACAGGGGTGACTTTACGGCACAGCGACTCACAGTGAGGAGAGAGAAATACACAGGGAAGACGTTACAGCACAGCGGCTCACAGTGAAGAGAGAGAAATACACAGGGGTAACGTTACAGCACAGCGGCTCACAGTGAGGAGAGAGAAATACACAGGGGTGACGGTACAGCACAGCAACTCACAGTAAGGAGAGAGAAATACACAGTGGTGACGTTACAGCACAGCAACTCACAGTAAGGAGAGAGAAATACACAGGGGTGAGGTTACAGCACAGCGCTCACAGTGAGGAGAGAGAAATACACAGGGGTGACGTTACAGCACAGCGGCTCACAGTGATTAGAGATAAATACACAGGGGTGACTTTAATGCTCAGCGGCTCACAGTGAGGAGAGAGAAATACACAGGGGTGAGGTTACAGCACAGCGGCTCACAGTGAGGAGAGAGAAATACACAGGGGTGATGTTACAGCACAGCGGCTCGCAGTGAGGACAGAGAAATACACAGGGGCGACATTACAGCACAGCAGCTCACAGTGAGGAGAGAGAAATACACAGGGCTGACGATACAGCACAGCGACTCGCAGTGAGGAGAGAGAAATACACAGGGGTGAGGTTACAGCACAGCGGCTTGCAGTGAGGAGAGAGAAATACACAGGGGTGACGTTACAGCACAGCGGCTCACAGTGAGGAGAGAGAAATACACAGGGGTGACGTTACAGCACAGCGACTCGCAGTGAGGAGAGAGAAATACACAGGGGTGACGTTACAGCACAGCGACTCCCAGTGAGGAGAGAGAAATACACAGGGGTGATGTTACAGCACAGTGGCTCACAGAGAGGAGAGAGAAATACACAGGGATGAGGTTACAGCACAGCGGCTCGCAGTGAGGAGAGAGAAATACACAGGGGTGACGTTACAGCACTGCGACTCCCAGTGAGGAGAGAGAAATACACAGGGGTGATGTTACAGCACAGTGGCTCACAGAGAGGAGAGAGAAATACACAGGGATGAGGTTACAGCACAGCGGCTCACAGTGAGGAGAGAGAAATACACAGGGGTGAGGTTACAGCACAGCGCTCACAGTGAGGAGACAGAAATACACAGGGGTGAGGTTACAGCACAGCGCTCAGAGTGAGTAGAGAGAAATACACAGTGGTGACGTTACAGCACAGCGGCTCACAGTGAGGAGAGATAAATACACAGGGGTGACGTTACAGCACAGCGATTCACATAGAGGAGAGAGAAATACACAGGGGTGACTTTAAAGCTCAGCGGCTCACAGTAAGGAGAGAGAAATACACAGGGGTGAGGTTACAGCACAGCGGCTCACAGTGATTAGAGAGAAATACACAGGGGTGACATTACAGCACAGTGGCTCACAGTGAGGAGAGATAAATACACAGGGGTGACTTTACAGCACAGCGGCTCACAGTGAGGAGAGAGAAATACACAGGGGTGATGTTACAGCACAGCGACTCGCAGTGAGGAGAGAGAAATACACAGGGGTGACGTTACAGCACAGCAACTCGCAGTGAGGAGAGAGAAATACACAGGGGTGACGTTACAGCACAGTGGCTCACAGTGAGGAGAGAGAAATTCACAGGGATGAGGTTACAGCACAGCGGCTCACAGTGAGGAGAGAGAAATACACAGGGGTGACGTTACAGCACAGCTGCTCGCAGTGAGGAGAGAGATTTACACAGGGGTGATGTTACAGCACAGCGGCTCGCAGTGAGGAGAGAGAAATACACAGGGGTGAGGTTACAGCACAGCGGCCCACAGTGAGGAGAGAGAAATACACAGGGGTGACGTTACAGCACAGCGGCTCACAGTGAGGAGAGAGAAATACACAGGGGTGACTTTATAGCACAGCGGCTCGCAGGGAGGAGAGAGAAATACACAGGGGTGACGTTACAGCACAGCGGCTCACAGTGAGGAGAGAGAAATACACAGGGGTGACGTTACAGCACAGCGACTCGCAGTGAGGAGAGAGAAATTCACAGGGGTGAGGTTACAGCACAGCGACACACAGTGACGAGATAGAAATACACAGGGGTGATGTTACAGCCCAGCGGCTCGCAGTGAGGAGAGAGAAATACACAGGGGTGACGTTACAGCACAGCGGCTCGCAGTGAGGAGAGAGAAATACACAGGGGTGACTTTACGGCACAGCGACTCACAGTGAGGAGAGAGAAATACACAGGGAAGACGTTACAGCACAGCGGCTCACAGTGAAGAGAGAGAAATACACAGGGGTGACATTACAGCACAGCGGCTCACAGTGAGGAGAGAGAAATACACAGGGATGACGGTACAGCACAGCAACTCACAGTAAGGAGAGAGAAATACACAGTGGTGACGTTACAGCACAGCAACTCACAGTAAGGAGAGAGAAATACACAGGGGTGACGTTACAGCACAGCGCTCACAGTGAGGAGAGAGAAATACACAGGGGTGACGTTACAGCACAGCGGCTCACAGTGATTAGAGAGAATACACAGGGGTGACATTACAGCACAGTGGCTCACAGTGAGGAGAGATAAATACACAGGGGTGACTTTAATGCTCAGCGGCTCACAGTGAGGAGAGAGAAATACACAGGGGTGAGGTTACAGCACAGCGGCTCACAGTGAGGAGAGAGAAATACACAGGGGTGATGTTACAGCACAGCGGCTTGCAGTGAGGAGAGAGAAATACACAGGGGCGACATTACAGCACAGCAGCTCACAGTGAGGAGAGAGAAATACACAGGGCTGACGTTACAGCACAGCGACTCGCAGTGAGGAGAGAGAAATACACAGGGGTGAGGTTACAGCACAGCGGCTTGCAGTGAGGAGAGAGAAATACACAGGGGTGACATTACAGCACAGCGGCTCACAGTGAGGAGAGAGAAATACACAGGGGTGACGTTACAGCATAGCGACTCACAGTGACGAGAGAGAAATACACAGGGGTGACGATACAGCACAGCGGCTCGCAGTGAGGAGAGAGAAATACACAGGGATGATGTTACAGCATAGCGACTCACAGTGAGGAGAGAGAAATACACAGGGGTAACATTACAGCACAGCTCTCACAGTGAGGAGAGAGAAATACACAGGGGTGACGTTACTGCCCAGCGGCTCACAGTGAGGAGAGAGAAATACACAGGGAAGACGTTACAGCACAGCGGCTCACAGTGAAGAGAGAGAAATACACAGGGGTAACGTTACAGCACAGCGGCTCACAGTGAGGAGAGAGAAATACACAGGGGTGACGTTACAGCACAGCAACTCACAGTAAGGAGAGAGAAATACACAGGGGTGACGTTACAGCACAGCAACTCACAGTAAGGAGAGAGAAATACACAGGGGTGAGGTTACAGCACAGCGCTCACAGTGAGGAGAGAGAAATACACAGGGATGACGTTACAGCACAGCGGCTCACAGTGATTAGAGAGAAATACACAGGGGTGACATTACAGCACAGCGGCTCACAGTGAGGAGAGATAAATACACAGGGGTGACTTTAAAGCACAGCGGCTCACAGTGAGGAGAGAGAAATACACAGGGGTGATGTTACAGCACAGCGGCTCACAGTGAGGAGAGAGAAATCCACAGGGGTGACGTTACAGCACAGCGGCTCACAGTGAGGAGAGAGAAATACACAGGGGTGATGTTACAGCACAGCGGCTCACAGTGAGGAGAGAGAAATACACAGGGGTGACATTACAGCACAGCGGCTCACAGTGAGGAGAGATAAATACACAGGGGTAACGTTACAGCACAGCGACTCACATAGAGGAGAGAGAAATACATAGGGGTGACTTTACAGCACAGCGGCTCACAGTGAGGAGAGAGAAATACACAGGGATGATGTTACAGCACAGCGGCTCGCAGTGAGGAGAGAGAAATACACAGGTGTGATGTTACAGCACAGCGGCTCGCAGTGAGGAGAGAGAAATACACAGGGGTGACGTTACAGCACAGTGGCTCGCAGTGAGGAGAGAGAAATACACAGGTGTGACGTTACAGCAGAGCGGCTCGCAGTGAGGAGAGAGAAATACACAGGGGTGACGTTACAGCACAGCGGCTCGCCGTGAGGAGAGAGAAATACACAGGGGTGATGTTATAGCACAGCAGCTCGCAGTGAGGAGAGAGAAATACACAGGGGTGATGTTACAGCACAGCGGCTCACAGTGAGGAGAGAGAAATACACAGGGGTGACGTTACAGCACTGCGGCTCGCAGTGAGGAGAGAGAAATACACAGGGGTGATGTTACAGCACTGCGGCTCGCAGTGAGGAGAGAGAAATACACAGGGGTAATGTTACAGCACAGCGGCTCACAGTGAGGAGAGAGTAATACACAGGGGTGATGTTACAGCACGGCAGCTCGTAGTGAGGAGAGAGAAATACACAGGGGTGATGTTACAGCACAGCGGTTCACAGTGAGGAGAGAGAAATACACAGGGGTGACATTACAGCACAGCGGCTCACAGTGAGGAGAGATAAATACACAGGGGTAACGTTACAGCACAGCGACTCACATAGAAGAGAGAAAAATACACAGGGGTGACTTTACAGCACAGCGGCTCACAGTGCAGAGAGAGAAATACACAGGGATGATGTTACAGCACAGCGGCTCGCAGTGAGGAGAGAGAAATACACAGGGGTGACGTTACAGCACAGCGGCTCGCAGTGAGGAGAGAGAAATACACAGGGGTGATGTTACAGCACAGCGGCTCGCAGTGAGGAGAGAGAAATACACAGGGGTGATGTTACAGCACAGCGGCTCGCAGTGAGGAGAGAGAAATAAACAGGGGTGATGTTACAGCACAGCAGCTCGCAGTGAGGAGAGAGAAATACACAGGGGTGACGTTACACCACAGCGGCTCACAGTGAGGAAAGAGAAATACAGAGGTGAGGTTACAGCACAGCGGCTCGCAGTGAGGAGAGAGAAATACACAGGGGTGACGTTACAGCACAGCGGCTCACAGTGAGGAGAGAGAAATACACAGGGGTGACTTTACAGCACAGCGGCTCGCAGTGAGGAGAGAGAAATACACAGGGGTGACGTTACAGCACAGCGTCTCACAGTGAGGAGAGAGAAATACACAGGGGTGATGTTACAGCACTGCGGCTCGCAGTGAGGAGAGAGAAATACACAGGGGTGATGTTACAGCACAGCGGCTCACAGTGAGGAGAGAGAAATACACAGGGGTGATGTTACAGCACGGTAGCTCACAGTGAGGAGAGAGAAATACACAGGGGTGATGTTACAGCACAGCGGCTCGCAGTGAGGAGAGAGAAATACACAGGGGTGACATTACAGCACAGCGGCTCACAGTGAGGAGAGATAAATACACAGGGGTAACGTTACAGCACAGCAACTAACATAGAGGAGAGAGAAATACACAGGGGTGACTTTACAGCACAGCGGCTCACAGTGCGGAGAGAGAAATACACAGGGATGATGTTACAGCACAGCGGCTCGCAGTGAGGAGAGAGAAATACACAGGTGTGTTTTTACAGCACAGCGGCTCGCAGTGAGGAGAGAGAAATACACAGGGGTGACGTTACAGCACAGCGGCTCGCAGTGAGGAGAGAGAAATACACAGGGGTGACGTTACAGCACAGCGGCTCGCAGTGAGGAGAGAGAAATACACAGGGGTGACGTTACAGCACAGCGGCTCGCAGTGAGGAGAGAGAAATACACAGGGGTGATGTTACAGCACAGCAGCTCGCAGTGAGGAGAGAGAAATACACAGGGGTGACGTTACATCACAGCGGCTCACAGTGAGGAGAGAGAAATACACAGAGGTGAGGTTACAGCACAGCGGCTCGCAGTGAGGAGAGAGAAATACACAGGGGTGACGTTACAGCACAGCGGCTCACAGTGAGGAGAGAGAAATACACAGGGGTGACTTTACAGCACAGCGGCTCGCAGGGAGGAGAGAGAAATACACAGGGGTGACGTTACAGCTCAGCGGCTCCCAGTGAGGAGAGAGAAATACACAGGGGTGAGGTTACAGCACAGCGGCTCGCAGTGAGGAGAGAGAATTACACAGGGATGACATTACAGCAGAGCGGCTCGCAGTGAGGAGAGAGAAATACACAGGGATGACTTTACAGCACAGCGGCTCATAGAGAAGAGAGAGAAATACACAGGGGTAACTTTACAGCACAGTGGCTCACACTGCGGAGAGAGAAATACACAGGGATGACGTTACAGCACAGCGCTCACAGTGAGGAGAGAGAAATACACAGGGGTGACGTTACAGCACAGCGGCTCACAGTGAGGAGAGAGAAATACCCAGGGGTGATGTTACAGCACAGCGACTCGCAGTGAGGAGAGAGAAATACACAGGGGTGACGTTACAGCACAGCGACTCCCAGTGAGGAGAGAGAAATACACAGGGGTGATGTTACAGCACAGTGGCTCACAGAGAGGAGAGAGAAATACACAGGGATGAGGTTACAGCACAGCGGCTCGCAGTGAGGAGAGAGAAATACACAGGGGTGACGTTACAGCACAGCGACTCCCAATGAGGAGAGAGAAATACACAGGGGTGATGTTACAGCACAGTGGCTCACAGAGAGGAGAGAGAAATACACAGGGATGAGGTTACAGCACAGCGGCTCACAGTGAGGAGAGAGAAATACACAGGGGTGAGGTTACAGCACAGTGCTCACAGTGAGGAGACAGAAATACACAGGGGTGAGGTTACAGCACAGCGCTCACAGTGAGTAGAGAGAAATACACAGTGGTGACGTTACAGCACAGCGGCTCACAGTGAGGAGAGATAAATACACAGGGGTGACGTTACAGCACTGCGACTCACATAGAGGAGAGAGAAATACACAGGGGTGACTTTACAGCACAGCGGCTCACAGTGAGGAGAGAGAAATTCACAGGGGTGACGTTACAGCACAGCGACTCGCAGTGAGGAGAGAGAAATACACAGGGGTGACGTTACAGCACAGCGACTCGCAGTGAGGAGAGAGATACACAGGGGTGACGTTACAGCACAGCAACTCGCAGTGAGGAGAGAGAAATACACAGGGGTGACGTTACAGCACAGTGGCTCACAGTTAGGAGAGAGAAATACACAGGGATGAGGTTACTGCACAGCGGATCACAGTGAGGAGAGAGAAATACACAGGGGTGACGTTACAGCACAGCTGCTCGCAGTGAGGAGAGAGAAATACACAGGGGTGATGTTACAGCACAGCGGCTCGCAGTGAGGAGAGAGAAATACACAGGGGTGACACTACAGCACAGCGACTCGCAGTGAGGAGAGAGAAATTCACAGGGGTGAGGTTACAGCACAGCGGCTCACAGTGAGGAGAGAGAAATACACAGGGGTGACGTTACAGCACAGCGGCTCACAGTGAGGAGAGAGAAATACACAGGGGTGACTTTACAGCACAGCGGCTCGCAGGGAGAAGAGAGAAATACACAGGGGAGACGTTACAGCACAGCGACTCTCTGTGAGGAGAGAGAAATTCACAGGGGTGAGGTTACAGCACAGCGACACACAGTGACGAGATAGAAATACACAGGGGTGATGTTACAGCCCAGCGGCTCGCAGTGAGGAGAGAGAAATACACAGGGGTGACGTTACAGCACAGCGGCTCGCAGTGAGGAGAGAGAAATACACAGGGGTGACTTTACGGCACAGCGACTCACAGTGAGGAGAGAGAAATACACAGGGAAGACGTTACAGCACAGCGGCTCACAGTGAAGAGAGAGAAATACACAGGGGTAACGTTACAGCACAGCGGCTCGCAGTGAGGAGAGAGAAATACACAGGGGTGATGTTACAGCACAGCAGCTCGCAGTGAGGAGAGAGAAATACACAGGGGTGACGTTACATCACAGCGGCTCACAGTGAGGAGAGAGAAATACACAGAGGTGAGGTTACAGCACAGCGGCTCGCAGTGAGGAGAGAGAAATACACAAGTGTGACGTTACAGCACAGCGGCTCACAGTGAGGAGAGAGAAATACACAGGGGTGACTTTACAGCACAGCGGCTCGCAGGGAGGAGAGAGAAATACACAGGGGTGACGTTACAGCTCAGCGGCTCCCAGTGAGGAGAGAGAAATACACAGGGGTGAGGTTACAGCACAGCGGCTCGCAGTGAGGAGAGAGAATTACACAGGGATGACATTACAGCACAGCGGCTCGCAGTGAGGAGAGAGAAATACACAGGGATGACTTTACAGCACAGCGGCTCATAGAGAAGAGAGAGAAATACACAGGGGTAACTTTACAGCACAGTGGCTCACACTGCGGAGAGAGAAATACACAGGGATGACGTTACAGCACAGCGCTCACAGTGAGGAGAGAGAAATACACAGGGGTGACGTTACAGCACAGCGGCTCACAGTGAGGAGAGAGAAATACCCAGGGGTGATGTTACAGCACAGCGACTCGCAGTGAGGAGAGAGAAATACACAGGGGTGACGTTACAGCACAGCGACTCCCAGTGAGGAGAGAGAAATACACAGGGGTGATGTTACAGCACAGTGGCTCACAGAGAGGAGAGAGAAATACACAGGGATGAGGTTACAGCACAGCGGCTCGCAGTGAGGAGAGAGAAATACACAGGGGTGACGTTACAGCACAGCGACTCCCAATGAGGAGAGACAAATACACAGGGGTGATGTTACAGCACAGTGGCTCACAGAGAGGAGAGAGAAATACACAGGGATGAGGTTACAGCACAGCGGCTCACAGTGAGGAGAGAGAAATACACAGGGGTGAGGTTACAGCACAGTGCTCACAGTGAGGAGACAGAAATACACAGGGGTGAGGTTACAGCACAGCGCTCACAGTAAGTAGAGAGAAATACACAGTGGTGACGTTACAGCACAGCGGCTCACAGTGAGGAGAGATAAATACACAGGGGTGACGTTACAGCACAGCGACTCACATAGAGGAGAGAGAAATACACAGGGGTGACTTTACAGCACAGCGGCTCACAGTGAGGAGAGAGAAATTCACAGGGGTGACATTACAGCACAGCGACTCGCAGTGAGGAGAGAGAAATACACAGGGGTGACGTTACAGCACAGCGACTCGCAGTGAGGAGAGAGATACACAGGGGGGACGTTACAGCACAGCAACTCGCAGTGAGGAGAGAGAAATACACAGGGGTGACGTTACAGCACAGTGGCTCACAGTTAGGAGAGAGAAATACACAGGGATGAGGTTACTGCACAGCGGCTCACAGTGAGGAGAGAGAAATACACAGGGGTGACGTTACAGCACAGCTGCTCGCAGTGAGGAGAGAGAAATACACAGGGGTGATGTTACAGCACAGCGGCTCGCAGTGAGGAGAGAGAAATACACAGGGGTGACACTACAGCACAGCGACTCGCAGTGAGGAGAGAGAAATTCACAGGGGTGAGGTTACAGCACAGCGGCTCACAGTGAGGAGAGAGAAATACACAGGGGTGACGTTACAGCACAGCGGCTCACAGTGAGGAGAGAGAAATACACAGGGGTGACTTTACAGCACAGCGGCTCGCAGGGAGGAGAGAGAAATACACAGGGGAGACGTTACAGCACAGCGACTCTCTGTGAGGAGAGAGAAATTCACAGGGGTGAGGTTACAGCACAGCGACACACAGTGACGAGATAGAAATACACAGGGGTGATGTTACAGCCCAGCGGCTCGCAGTGAGGAGAGAGAAATACACAGGGGTGACGTTACAGCACAGCGGCTCGCAGTGAGGAGAGAGAAATACACAGGGGTGACTTTACGGCACAGCGACTCACAGTGAGGAGAGAGAAATACACAGGGAAGACGTTACAGCACAGCGGCTCACAGTGAAGAGAGAGAAATACACAGGGGTAACGTTACAGCACAGCGGCTCACAGTGAGGAGAGAGAAATACACAGGGGTGACGTTACAGCACAGCAAGTCACAGTAAGGAGAGAGAAATACACAGTGGTGACGTTACAGCACAGCAACTCACAGTAAGGAGAGAGAAATACACAGGGGTGAGGTTACAGCACAGCGGCTCACAGTGATTAGAGAGAAATACACAGGGGTGACATTACAGCACAGTGGCTCACAGAGAGGAGAGATAAATACACAGGGGTGACTTTAAAGCTCAGCGGCTCACAGTGAGGAGAGAGAAATACACAGGGGTGAGGTTACAGCACAGCGGCTCACAGTGAGGAGAGAGAAATACACAGGGGCGACATTACAGCACAGCAGCTCACAGTGAGGAGAGAGAAATACACAGGGCTGACGTTACAGCACAGCGACTCGCAGTGAGGAGAGAGAAATACACAGGGGTGAGGTTACAGCACAGCGGCTCGCAGTGAGGAGAGAGAAATACACAGGGGTGACGTTACAGCACAGCGGCTCACAGTGAGGAGAGAGAAATACACAGGGGTGACGTTACAGCATAGCGACTCACAGTGACGAGAGAGAAATACACAGGGGTGACGATACAGCACAGCGGCTCGCAGTGAGGAGAGAGAAATACACAGGGATGATGTTACAGCACAGCGACTCACAGTGAGGAGAGAGAAATACACAGGGGTGACGTTACAGCCCAGCGGCTCACAGTGAGGAGAGAGAAATACACAGAGGTGAGGTTACAGCACAGCGGCTCGCAGTGAGGAGAGAGAAATACACAGGGGTGACTTTACGGCACAGCGACTCACAGTGAGGAGAGAGAAATACACAGGGAAGACGTTAAAGCACAGCGGCTCACAGTGAAGAGAGAGAAATACACAGGGGTAACGTTACAGCACAGCGGCTCACAGTGAGGAGAGAGAAATACACAGGGGTGACTTTACAGCACAGCAACTCACAGTAAGGAGAGAGAAATACACAGGGGTGAGGTTACAGCACAGCGCTCACAGTGAGGAGAGAGAAATACACAGGGGGGACGTTACAGCACAGCGGCTCACAGTGAGGAGAGAGAAATACACTGGGGTGACATTACAGCACAGCGGCTCACAGTGAGGAGAGATAAATACACAGGGGTGACTTTAAAGCACAGCGGCTCACAGTGAGGAGAGAGAAATACACAAGGGTGATGTTACAGCACAGCGGCTCACAGTGAGGAGAGAGAAATCCACAGGGGTGATGTTACAGCACAGCGGCTCGCAGTGAGGAGAGAGAAATACACAGGGGCGACATTACAGCACAGCGGCTCACAGTGAGGAGAGAGAAATACACAGGGGTGATGTTACAGCACTGCGGCTCGCAGTGAGGAGAGAGAAATACACGGGGGTGACTTTACAGCACAGTGGCACACAGTGAGGAGAGAGAAATACACAGAGGTGAGGTTACAGCACAGCAACTCACAGTGAGGAGAGAGAAATACACAGGGGTGATGTTACAGCACTGCGGCTCGCAGTGAGGAGAGAGAAATACACAGGGGTGATTTTACAGCACAGCGGCTTGCAGTGAGGAGAGAGAAATACACAGGGTTGACATTACAGCACAGCGGCTCACAGTGAGGAGAGAGAAATACACAGGGGTGATGTTACAGCACGGCAGCTCGCAGTGAGGAGAGAGAAATACACAGGGGTGACGTTACAGCACAGCGGCTCACAGTGAGGAGAGAGAAATACACAGGGGTGATGTTACAGCACAGCGGCTCACAGTGAGGAGAGAGAAATACACAGGGGTGACATTACAGCACAGCGGCTCACAGTGAGGAGAGATAAATACACAGGGGTAATGTTACAGCACAGCGACTCACATAGAGGAGAGAGAAATACACAGGGGTGACTTTACAGCACAGCGGCTCACAGTGAGGAGAGAGAAATACACAGGGATGATGTTACAGCACAGCGGCTCGCAGTGAGGAGAGAGAAATACACAGGTGTGTTGTTACAGCACAGCGGCTCGCAGTGAGGAGAGAGAAATACACAGGGGTGACGTTACAGCACAGCGGCTCACAGTGAGGAGAGAGAAATACACAGAGGTGAGGTTACAGCACAGCGACTCACAGTGACGAGAGAGAAATACACAGGGGTGATGTTACAGCACAGCGGCTCACAGTGAGGAGAGAGAAATACACAGAGGTGAGGTTACAGCACAGCGACTCACAGTGACGAGAGAGAAATACACAGGGGTGACGTTACAGCACTGCGGCTCGCAGTGAGGAGAGAGAAATACACAGGGGTGATGTTACAGCACTGCGGCTCGCAGTGAGGAGAGAGAAATACACAGGGGTAATGTTACAGCACAGCGGCTCACAGTGAGGAGAGAGAAATACACAGGGAAGACGTTAAAGCACAGCGGCTCACAGTGAAGAGAGAGAAATACACAGGGGTAACGTTACAGCACAGCGGCTCACAGTGAGGAGAGAGAAATACACAGGGAAGACGTTAAAGCACAGCGGCTCACAGTGAAGAGAGAGAAATACACAGGGGTAACGTTACAGCACAGCGGCTCACAGTGAAGAGAGAGAAATACACAGGGGTAACGTTACAGCACAGCGGCTCACAGTGAAGAGAGAGAAATACACAGGGGTAACGTTACAGCACAGCAACTCACAGTAAGGAGAGAGAAATACACAGGGGTGAGGTTACAGCACAGCGCTCACAGTGAGGAGAGAGAAATACACAGGGATGACGTTACAGCACAGCGGCTCACAGTGATTAGAGAGAAATACACTGGGGTGACGTTACAGCACAGCGACTCATAGTAAGGAGAGAGAAATACACAGGGGTGAGGTTACAGCACAGCGGCTCACAGTGAGGAGAGATAAATACACAGGGGTGACTTTAAAGCACAGCGGCTCACAGTGAGGAGAGAGAAATACACAGGGGTGATGTTACAGCACAGCGGCTCACAGTGAGGAGAGAGAAATCCACAGGGGTGACGTTACAGCACAGCGGCTCGCAGTGAGGAGAGAGAAATACACAGGGGCGACATTACAGCACAGCGGCTCACAGTGAGGAGAGAGAAATACACAGGGGTGATGTTACAGCACTGCGGCTCGCAATGAGGAGAGAGAAATACACGGGGGTGACTTTACAGCACAGCGGCACACAGTGAGGAGAGAGAAATACACAGAGGTGAGGTTACAGCACAGCGCTCACAGTGAGGAGAGAGAAATACACAGGGATGACGTTACAGCACAGCGGCTCACAGTGATTAGAGAGAAATACACTGGGGTGACATTACAGCACAGCGGCTCATAGTGAGGAGAGATAAATACACAGGGGTGACTTTAAAGCACAGCGGCTCACAGTGAGGAGAGAGAAATACACAGGGGTGATGTTACAGCACAGCGGCTCACAGTGAGGAGAGAGAAATCCACAGGGGTGACGTTACAGCACAGCGGCTCGCAGTGAGGAGAGAGAAATACACAGGGGTGACATTACAGCACAGCGGCTCACAGTGAGGAGAGAGAAATACACAGGGGTGATGTTACAGCACTGCGGCTCGCAGTGAGGAGAGAGAAATACACGGGGATGACTTTACAGCACAGCGGCACACAGTGAGAAGAGAGAAATACACAGAGGTGAGGTTACAGCACAGCGACTCACAGTGAGGAGAGAGAAATACACAGGGGTGATGTTACAGCACTGCGGCTCGCAGTGAGGAGAGAGAAATACACAGGGGTGATTTTACAGCACAGCGGCTTGCAGTGAGGAGAGAGAAATACACAGGGTTGACATTACAGCACAGCGGCTCACAGTGAGGAGAGAGAAATACACAGGGGTGATGTTACAGCACGGCAGTTTGCAGTGAGTAGAGAGAAATACACAGGGGTGACGTTACAGCACAGCGGCTCACAGTGAGGAGAGAGAAATACACAGGGGTGATGTTACAGCACAGCGGCTCACAGTGAGGAGAGAGAAATACACAGGGGTGACATTACAGCACAGCGGCTCACAGTGAGGAGAGATAAATACACAGGGGTAACGTTACAGCACAGCGACTCACATAGAGGAGAGAGAAATACACAGGGGTGACTTTACAGCACAGCGGCTCACAGTGAGGAGAGATAAATACACAGGGATGATGTTACAGCACAGCGGCTCGCAGTGAGGAGAGAGAAATACACAGGTGTGTTGTTACAGCACAGCGGCTCACAGTGAGGAGAGAGAAATACACAGAGGTGAGGTTACAGCACAGCGACTCACAGTGACGAGAGAGAAATACACAGGGGTGATGTTACAGCACTGCGGCTCGCAGTGAGGAGAGAGAAATACACAGGGGTAATGTTACAGCACAGCGGCTCACAGTGAGGAGAGAGTAATACACAGGGGTGATGTTACAGTACGGCAGCTCGCCGTGAGGAGAGAGAAATACACAGGGGTGACGTTACAGCAGAGCGGCTCGCAGTGAGGAGAGAGAAATACACAGGGGTGACGTTACAGCACAGCGGCTCGCAGTGAGGAGAGAGAAATACACAGGGGTGATGTTACAGCACAGCGGCTCACAGTGAGGAGAGAGAAATACACAGAGGTGAGGTTACAGCACAGCGACTCACAGTGACGAGAGAGAATTACACAGGGGTGACGTTACAGCACTGCGGCTCGCAGTGAGGAGAGAGAAATACACAGGGGTGATGTTACAGCACTGCGGCTCGCAGTGAGGATAGAGAAATACACAGGGGTAATGTTACAGCACAGCGGCTCACAGTGAGGATAGAGTAATACACAGGGGTGACGTTACAGCACGGCAGCTCGCCGTGAGGAGAGAGAAATACACAGGGGTGACGTTACAGCACAGCGGCTCACAGTGAGGAGAGAGAAATACACAGGGGTGATGTTACAGCACAGCGGCTCGCAGTGAGGAGAGAGAAATACACAGGGGTGACATTCCAGCACAGCGGCTCACAGTGAGGATAGAGTAATACACAGGGGTGACGTTACAGCACAGCGGCTCGCAGTGAGGAGAGAGAAATACACAGGGGTGACTTTACAGCACAGCGGCTCACAGTGCGGAGAGAGAAATACACAGGGATGATGTTACAGCACAGCGGCTCGCAGTGAGGAGAGAGAAATACACAGGTGTGATTTTACAGCACAGCGGCTCGCAGTGAGGATAGAGAAATACACAGGGGTGACGTTACAGCACAGCGGTTCGCAGTGAGGAGAGAGAAATACACAGGGGTGATGTTACAGCACAGCGGCTCGCAGTGAGGAGAGAGAAATACACAGGGGTGACCTTACAGCACAGCGGCTCGCAGTGAGGAGAGAGAAATACACAGGGGTGATGTTACAGCACAGCAGCTCGCAGTGAGGAGAGAGAAATACACAGGGGTGACGTTAAACCACAGCGGCTCACAGTGAGGAGAGAGAAATACACAGAGGTGAGGTTACAGCACAGCGGCTCGCAGTGAGGAGAGAGAAATACACAGGGGTGACGTTACAGCACAGCGGCTCACAGTGAGGAGAGAGAAATACACAGGGGTGACTTTACAGCACAGCGGCTCGCAGTGAGGAGAGAGAAATACACAGGGGTGACGTTACAGCACAGCGGCTCACAGTGAGGAGAGAGAAATACACAGGGGATAGGTTACAGCACAGCGGCTCGCAGTGAGGAGAGAGAATTACACAGGGATGACATTACAGTACAGCGGCTCGCAGTGAGGAGAGAGAAATACACAGGGATGACATTACAGCACAGCGGCTCACAGTGAGGAGAGAGAAATACACAGGGGTGACGTTACAGCACAGCGGCTCACAGTGAGGAGAGAGAAATACACAGGTGTGACGTTACAGCACAGCGACTCGCAGTGAGGAGAGAGAAATACACAGGGGTGACGTTACAGCACAGCGACTCCCAGTGAGGAGAGAGAAATACACAGGGGTGATGTTACAGCACAGTGGCTCGCAGAGAGGAGAGAGAAATACACAGGGATGAGGTTACAGCACAGTGGCTCACAGTGAGGAGAGAGAAATACACAGGGTTGACGTTACAGCACAGCGCTCACAGTGAGTAGAGAGAAATACACAGGGGTGACTTTACAGCACAGCGGCTCACAGTGAGGAGAGAGAAATACACAGGGGTGACGTTACAGCACAGCGACTCGCAGTGAGGAGAGAGAAATACACAGGGATGACGTTACAGCACAGCGACTCGCAGTGAGGAGAGAGAAATACACAGGGGTGACGTTACAGCACAGCAACTCGCAGTGAGGAGAGAGAAATACACAGGGGGGACGTTACAGCACAGCGGCTCACAGTGAGGAGAGAGAAATACACAGGGGTGAGGTTACAGCACAGCGGCTCGCAGTGAGGAGAGAGAATTACACAGGGATGACATTACAGCACAGCGGCTCGCAGTGAGGAGAGAGAAATACACAGGGATGACATTACAGCACAGCGGCTCACAGAGAAGAGAGAGAAATACACAGGGGTAACTTTACAGCACAGTGGCTCACACTGCGGAGAGAGAAATACACAGGGATGACGTTACAGCACAGCGCTCACAGTGAGGAGAGAGAAATACACAGGGGTGACGTTACAGCACAGCGGCTCACAGTGAGGAGAGAGAAATACACAGGAGTGACGTTACAGCACAGCGACTCACAGTGAGGAGAGAGAAATACACAGGGGTGATGTTACAGCACAGTGGCTCGCAGAGAGGAGAGAGAAATACACAGGGATGAGGAACAGCACAGCGGCTCACAGTGAGGAGAGAGAGATACACAGGGGTGTTGTTACAGCACAGTGGCTCGCAGAGAGGAGAGAGAAATACACAGGGATGAGGTTACAGCACAGCGGCTCACAGTGAGGAGAGAGAAATACACAGGGGTGAGGTTACAGCACAGCGCTCACAGTGAGGGGACAGAAATACCCAGGGGTGAGGTTACAGCACAGCGCTCACAGTGAGTAGAAAGAAATACACAGTGGTGACGTTACAGCACAGCGGCTCACAGTGAGGAGAGATAAATACACAGGGGTGACGTTACAGCACAGCGACTCACATAGAGGAGAGAGAAACACACAGGGGTGACTTTACAACACAGCGCTCACAGTGAGTAGAGAGAAATACACAGGGGTGACTTTACAGCACAGCGGCTCACAGTGAGGAGAGAGAAATACACAGGGGTGACGTTACAGCACAGCGACTCGCAGTGAGGAGAGAGAAATACACAGGGATGACGTTACAGCACAGCGACTCGCAGTGAGGAGAGAGAAATACACAGGGGTGACGTTACAGCACAGCAACTCGCAGTGAGGAGAGAGAAATACACAGGGGGGACGTTACAGCACAGCGGCTCACAGTGAGGAAAGAGAAATACACAGGGGTGAGGTTACAGCACAGCGGCTCGCAGTGAGGAGAGAGAATTACACAGGGATGACATTACAGCACAGCGGCTCGCAGTGAGGAGAGAGAAATACACAGGGATGACATTACAGCACAGCGGCTCACAGAGAAGAGAGAGAAATACACAGGGGTAACTTTACAGCACAGTGGCTCACACTGCGGAGAGAGAAATACACAGGGATGACGTTACAGCACAGCGCTCACAGTGAGGAGAGAGAAATACACAGGGGTGACGTTACAGCACAGCGGCTCACAGTGAGGAGAGAGAAATACACAGGAGTGACGTTACAGCACAGCGACTCACAGTGAGGAGAGAGAAATACACAGGGGTGATGTTACAGCACAGTGGCTCGCAGAGAGGAGAGAGAAATACACAGGGATGAGGAACAGCACAGCGGCTCACAGTGAGGAGAGAGAGATACACAGGGGTGTTGTTACAGCACAGTGGCTCGCAGAGAGGAGAGAGAAATACACAGGGATGAGGTTACAGCACAGCGCTCACAGTGAGGGGACAGAAATACCCAGGGGTGAGGTTACAGCACAGCGCTCACAGTGAGTAGAGAGAAATACACAGTGGTGACGTTACAGCACAGCGGCTCACAGTGAGGAGAGATAAATACACAGGGGTGACGTTACAGCACAGCGACTCACATAGAGGAGAGAGAAATACACAGGGGTGACTTTACAACACAGCGGCTCACAGTGAGGAGAGAGAAATACACAGGGGTGACGTTACAGCACAGCGCTCACAGTGAGGAGAGAGAAATACACAGGGGTGACGTTACAGCACAGCGACTCGCAGTGAGGAGAGAGAAACACACAGGGGTGACGTTACAGCAAAGCAACTCGCAGTGAGGAGAGAGAAATACACAGGGGGGACGTTACAGCACAGCGGCTCACAGTGATGAGAGAGAAATACACAGGGATGAGGTTACAGCACAGCGGCTCACAGTGAGGAGAGAGAAATACACAGGGGTGACGTTACAGCACAGCTGCTCGCAGTGAGGAGAGATAAATACACAGGGGTGATGTTACAGCACAGCGGCTCGCAGTGAGGAGAGAGAAATACACAGGGGTGACGTTACAGCACAGCTGCTCGCAGTGAGGAGAGAGAAATACGCAGGGGTGATGTTACAGCACAGCGACTCGCAGTGAGGAGAGAGAAATACACAGGGGTTTAGGTTACAGCACAGCGACACACAGTGACGAGATTGAAATACACAGGGGTGTTGATACAGCCCAGCGGCTCGCAATGAGGAGAGAGAAATACACAGGGGTGACGTTACAGCACAGCGGCTCGCAGTGAGGAGAGAGAAATACACAGGGGTGACTTTACAGCACAGCGACTCACAGTGAGGAGAGAGAAATACACAGGGGTGACGTAACAGCACAGCGGCTCACAGTGAAGAGAGAGAAATACACAGGGGTAACGTTACAGCACAAGCGGCTCACAGTGAGGAGAGAGAAATACACAGGGGTGACATTACAGCACAGCGGCTCACAGTGAGGAGAGAGAAATACACAGGGGTAACGTTACAGCTCAGCAACTCACAGTAACGAGAGAGAAATACACAGGGGTGACGTTACAGCAAAGCAACTCGCAGTGAGGAGAGAGAAATACACAGGGGGGACGTTACAGCACAGCGGCTCACAGTGATGAGAGAGAAATACACAGGGATGAGGTTACAGCACAGCGGCTCACAGTGAGGAGAGAGAAATACACAGGGGTGACATTACTGCACAGCGCTCACAGTGAGGAGAGAGAAATACACAGGGGTGAGGTTACAGCACAGCGGCTCACAGTGAGTTGAGAGAAATACACAGGGGTGACATTACAGCACAGCGGCTCGCAGTGAGGAGAGAGAAATACACAGGGGTGACGTTACAGCACAGCGGCTCACAGTGAGGAGAGAGAAATACACAGGGCTGACGTTACAGCACAGCGACTCGCAGTGAGGAGAGAGAAATACACAGTGGTGAGGTTACAGCACAGTGGCTCGCAGTGAGGAGAGAGAAATACACAGGGGTGACTTTGCAGCACAGCGGCTCACAGTGAGGAGAGAGAAATACACAGGGGTGAGGTTACAGCACAGCGGCACACAGTGAGGAGAGAGAAATACACAGGGGTGAGGTTACAGCACAGCGACTCACAGTGACGAGAGAGAAATACACAGGGGTGACGTTACAGCACAGCAGCTCGCAGTGAGGAGAGAGAAATACACAGGGATGACGTTACAGCACAGCGACTCACAGTGAGGAGAGAGAAATACACAGGGGTAACATTACAGCACAGCGCTCAAAGTGAGGAGAGAGAAATACACAGGGGTGACGTTACAGCAACGCGGCTCACTGTGAGGAGAGAGAAATACACAGGGGTGAGGTTACAGCACAGCGACTCGCAGTGAGGAGAGATAAATACACAGGGGTGACGTTACAGCACAGCGGCTCACAGTGAGGAGAGAGAAATACACAGAGGTGAGGTTACAGCACAGCGACTCACAGTGACGAGAGAGAAATACACAGGGGTGACGTTACAGCACTGCGGCTCGCAGTGAGGAGAGAGAAATACACAGGGGTGATGTTACAGCACAGCGGCTCACAGTGAGGAGAGAGAAATACACAGAGGTGAGGTTACAGCACAGCGACTCACAGTGACGAGAGAGAAATACACAGGGGTGACGTTACAGCACAGCGGCTCACATTGAGGAGAGAGAAATACACATGGGTGACGTTACAGCACAGCGACTCGCAGTAAGGAGAGAGAAATACACTGGGGTGACGTTACAGCACAGCGACTCACAGTGAGGAGAGAGAAATACACAGGGGTGACGCTGCAGCACAGCGGCTCACAGTGAGGAGAGAGAAATACACAGGGGTGACGTTACAGCACAGCGGCTCACAGTGAGGAGAGAGAAATACACAGGGTGACGTTACAGCACAGCGGCTCACAGTGAGGAGAGAGAAATACACAGGGGTGACATTACAGCACAGCGGCTCGCAGTGAGGAGAGAGAAATACACAGGGGTGATGTTACAGCACAGCAGCTCGCAGTGAGGAGAGAGAAATACACAGGGGAGACGTTACAGCACAGCGGCTTACAGTGAGGAGAGAGAAATACACAGAGGTGAAGTTACAGCACAGCGGCTCGCAGTGAGGAGAGAGAAATACACAGGGGTGACGTTACAGCACAGCGGCTCACAGTGAGGAGAGAGAAATACACAGGGGTGACTTTACAGCACAGCGGCTCGCAGTGAGGAGAGAGAAATACACAGAGGTGACGTTACAGCACAGCGGCACACAGTGAGGAGAGAGAAATACACAGGGGTGAGGTTTCAGCACAGCGGCTCGCAGTGAGGAGAGAGAATTACACAGGGATGACATTACAGCACAGCGGCTCGCAGTGAGGAGAGAGAAATACACAGGGATGACATTACAGCACAGCGGCTCACAGAGAAGAGAGAGAAATACACAGGGGTAACTTTACAGCACAGCGGCTCACAGTGAGGAGAGAGAAATACACAGGGGTGACGTTACAGCACAGGGACTCACAGTGAGGAGAGAGAAATACACAGGGGTGACGTTACAGCACAGCGCTCACAGTGAGGAGAGAGAAATACACAGGGGTGACGTTACAGCACAGCGGCTCACAGTGAGGAGAGAGAAATACACAGGGGTGACGTTACAGCACAGGGACTCACAGTGAGGAGAGAGAAATACACAGGGATGACGTTACAGCACAGCGACTCGCAGTGAGGAGAGAGAAATACACAGGGGTGACGTTACAGCACAGCGGCTCACAGTGAGGAGAGAGAAATACACAGGGGTGAGGTTACAGCACAGCGGCTCGCAGTGAGGAGAGAGAAATACACAGGGGTGACGTTACAGCACAGCGGCTCACAGTGAGGAGAGAGAATTACACAGGGATGACATTACAGCACAGCGGCTCGCAGTGAGGAGAGAGAAATACACAGGGATGACATTACAGCACAGCGGCTCACAGAGAAGAGAGAGAAATACACAGGGGTAACTTTACAGCACAGTGGCTCACACTGCGGAGAGAGAAATACACAGGGATGACGTTACAGCACAGCGCTCACAGTGAGGAGAGAGAAATACACAGGGGTGATGTTACAGCACAGTGGCTCGCAGAGAGGAGAGAGAAATACACAGGGATGAGGAACAGCACAGCGGCTCACAGTGAGGAGAGAGAGATACACAGGGGTGTTGTTACAGCACAGTGGCTCACAGAGAGGAGAGAGAAATACACAGGGATGAGGTTACAGCACAGCGGCTCACAGTGAGGAGAGAGAAATACACAGGGGTGAGGTTACAGCACAGCGCTCACAGTGAGGGGACAGAAATACCCAGGGGTGAGGTTACAGCACAGCGCTCACAGTGAGTAGAGAGAAATACACAGTGGTGACGTTACAGCACAGCGGCTCACAGTGAGGAGAGATAAATACACAGGGGTGACGTTACAGCACAGCGACTCACATAGAGGAGAGAGAAATACACAGGGGTGACTTTACAACACAGCGGCTCACAGTGAGGAGAGAGAAATACACAGGGGTGACGTTACAGCACAGCGCTCACAGTGAGGAGAGAGAAATACACAGGGGTGACGTTACAGCACAGCGACTCGCAGTGAGGAGAGAGAAACACACAGGGGTGACGTTACAGCAAAGCAACTCGCAGTGAGGAGAGAGAAATACACAGGGGGGACGTTACAGCACAGCGGCTCACAGTGATGAGAGAGAAATACACAGGGATGAGGTTACAGCACAGCGGCTCACAGTGAGGAGAGGGAAATACACAGGGGTGACGTTACAGCACAGCTGCTCGCAGTGAGGAGAGATATATACACAGGGGTGATGTTACAGCACAGCGGCTCGCAGTGAGGAGAGAGAAATACACAGGGGTGACGTTACAGCACAGCTGCTCGCAGTGAGGAGAGAGAAATACGCAGGGGTGATGTTACAGCACAGCGACTCGCAGTGAGGAGAGAGAAATACACAGGGGTTTAGGTTACAGCACAGCGACACACAGTGACGAGATTGAAATACACAGGGGTGATGATACAGCCCAGCGGCTCGCAATGAGGAGAGAGAAATACACAGGGGTGACGTTACAGCACAGCGGCTCGCAGTGAGGAGAGAGAAATACACAGGGGTGACTTTACAGCACAGCGACTCACAGTGAGGAGAGAGAAATACACAGGGGTGACGTAACAGCACAGCGGCTCACAGTGAAGAGAGAGAAATACACAGGGGTAACGTTACAGCACAAGCGGCTCACAGTGAGGAGAGAGAAATACACAGGGGTGACATTACAGCACAGCGGCTCACAGTGAGGAGAGAGAAATACACAGGGGTAACGTTACAGCTCAGCAACTCACAGTAACGAGAGAGAAATACACAGGGGTGACGTTACAGCAAAGCAACTCGCAGTGAGGAGAGAGAAATACACAGGGGGGGCGTTACAGCACAGCGGCTCACAGTGATGAGAGAGAAATACACAGGGATGAGGTTACAGCACAGCGGCTCACAGTGAGGAGAGAGAAATACACAGGGGTGACATTACTGCACAGCTCTCACAGTGAGGAGAGAGAAATACACAGGGGTGAGGTTACAGCACAGCGGCTCACAGTGAGTTGAGAGAAATACACAGGGGTGACATTACAGCACAGCGGCTTGCAGTGAGGAGAGAGAAATACACAGGGGTGACGTTACAGCACAGCGGCTCACAGTGAGGAGAGAGAAATACACAGGGCTGACGTTACAGCACAGAGACTCGCAGTGAGGAGAGAGAAATACACAGTGGTGAGGTTACAGCACAGTGGCTCGCAGTGAGGAGAGAGAAATACACAGGGGTGACTTTGCAGCACAGCGGCTCACAGTGAGGAGAGAGAAATACACAGGGGTGAGGTTACAGCACAGCGGCTCACAGTGAGGAGAGAGAAATACACAGGGGTGAGGTTACAGCACAGCGACTCACAGTGACGAGAGAGAAATACACAGGGGTGACGTTACAGCACAGCAGCTCGCAGTGAGGAGAGAGAAATACACAGGGATGACGTTACAGCACAGCGACTCACAGTGAGGAGAGAGAAATACACAGGGGTAACATTACAGTACAGCGCTCAAAGTGAGGAGAGAGAAATACACAGGGGTGACGTTACAGCAACGCGGCTCACTGTGAGGAGAGAGAAAAACACAGGGGGTGAGGTTACAGCACAGCGACTCGCAGTGAGGAGAGATAAATACACAGGGGTGACGTTACAGCACAGCGGCTCACAGTGAGGAGAGAGAAATACACAGAGGTGAGGTTACAGCACAGCGACTCACAGTGACGAGAGAGAAATACACAGGGGTGACGTTACAGCACTGCGGCTCGCAGTGAGGAGAGAGAAATACACAGGGGTGATGTTACAGCACAGCGGCTCACAGTGAGGAGAGAGAAATACACAGAGGTGAGGTTACAGCACAGCCACTCACAGTGACGAGAGAGAAATACACAGGGGTGACGTTACAGCACTGCGGCTCACAGTGAGGATAGAGAAATACACAGGGGTGATGTTACAGCACTGCGGCTCGCAGTGAGGAGAGAGAAATACACAAGGGTGACGTTACAGCACAGCGGCTCACATTGAGGAGAGAGAAATACACATGGGTGACGTTACAGCACAGCGACTCGCAGTAAGGAGAGAGAAATACACTGGGGTGACGTTACAGCACAGAGGCACGCAGTGAGGAGAGAGAAATACACAGGGGGGACATTGCAGCACAGCGGCTCACAGTGAGGAGAGAGAAATAAACAGGGTGAAGTTACAGCACAGCGACTCACAGTGAGGAGAGAGAAATACACAGGGGTGACGTTACAGCACAGCGACTCACAGTGAGGAGAGAGAAATACACAGGGGTGACGCTACAGCACAGCGGCTCACAGTGAGGAGAGAGAAATACACAGGGGTGATGTTACAGCACAGCGGCTCACAGTGAGGAGAGAGAAATACACAGGGGAGATGTTACAGCACAGCGGCTCACAGTGAGGAGAGATAAATACACAGGGGTGACATTACAGCACAGCGGCTCGCAGTGAGGAGAGAGAAATACACAGGGGTGATGTTACAGCACAGCAGCTCGCAGTGAGGAGAGAGAAATACACAGGGGTGACGTTACAGCACAGCGGCTCGCAGTGAGGAGAGAGAAATACACAGGGGTGACGTTACAGCACAGCGGCTCACAGTGAGGAGAGAGAAATACACAGGGGTGACTTCACAGCACAGCGGCTCGCAGTGAGGAGAGAGAAATACACAGAGGTGACGTTACAGCACAGCGGCACACAGTGAGGAGAGAGAAATACACAGGGGTGAGGTTACAGCACAGCGGCTCGCAGTGAGGAGAGAGAATTACACAGGGATGACATTACAGCACAGCGGCTCGCAGTGAGGAGAGAGAAATACACAGGGATGACATTACAGCACAGCGGCTCACAGAGAAGAGAGAGAAATACACAGGGGTAACTTTACAGCACAGCGGTTCACAGTGAGGAGAGAGAAATACACAGGGGTGACGTTACAGCACAGGGACTCACAGTGAGGAGAGAGAAATACACAGGGATGACGTTACAGCACAGCGACTCGCAGTGAGGAGAGAGAAATACACAGGGGTGACGTTACAGCACAGCAACTCGCAGTGAGGAGAGAGAAATACACAGGGGGGACGTTACAGCACAGCGGCTCACAGTGAGGAGAGAGAAATACACAGGGGTGAGGTTACAGCACAGCGGCTCGCAGTGAGGAGAGAGAATTACACAGGGATGACATTACAGCACAGCGGCTCGCAGTGAGGAGAGAGAAATACACAGGGATGACATTACAGCACAGCGGCTCACAGAGAAGAGAGAGAAATACACAGGGGTAACTTTACAGCACATTGGCTCACACTGCGGAGAGAGAAATACACAGGGATGACGTTACAGCACAGCGCTCACAGTGAGGAGAGAGAAATACACAGGGGTGACGTTAGAGCACAGCGGCTCACAGTGAGGAGAGAGAAATACACAGGAGTGACGTTACAGCACAGCGACTCACAGTGAGGAGAGAGAAATACACAGGGGTGATGTTACAGCACAGTGGCTCGCAGAGAGGAGAGAGAAATACACAGGGATGAGGTTACAGCACAGCGGCTCACAGTGAGGAGAGAGAGATACACAGGGGTGTTGTTACAGCACAGTGGCTCGCAGAGAGGAGAGAGAAATACACAGGGATGAGGTTACAGCACAGCGGCTCACAGTGAGGAGAGAGAAATACACAGGGGTGAGGTTACAGCACAGCGCTCACAGTGAGGAGACAGAAATACCCAGGGGTGAGGTTACAGCACAGCGCTCACAGTGAGTAGAGAGAAATACACAGTGGTGACGTTACAGCACAGCGGCTCACAGTGAGGAGAGATAAATACACAGGGGTGAGGTTACAGCACAGCGACTCACATAGAGGAGAGAGAAATACACAGGGGTGACTTTACAACACAGCGGCTCACAGTGAGGAGAGAGAAATACACAGGGGTGACATTACAGCACAGCGCTCACAGTGAGGAGAGAGAAATACACAGGGGTGACGTTACAGCACAGCGACTCGCAGTGAGGAGAGAGAAATACACAGGGGTGACGTTACAGCAAAGCAACTCGCAGTGAGGAGAGAGAAATACACAGGGGGGACGTTACAGCACAGCGGCTCACAGTGATGAGAGAGAAATACACAGGGATGAGGTTACAGCACAGCGGCTCACAGTGAGGAGAGAGAAATACACAGGGGTGACGTTACAGCACAGCTGCTCGCAGTGAGGAGAGATAAATACACAGGGGTGATGTTACAGCACAGCGGCTCGCAGTGAGGAGAGAGAAATACACAGGGGTGACGTTACAGCACAGCTGCTCGCAGTGAGGAGAGAAAAATACGCAGGGGTGATGATACAGCCCAGCGGCTCGCAATGAGGAGAGAGAAATACACAGGGGTGACGTTACAGCACAGCGGCTCGCAGTGAGGAGAGAGAAATACACAGGGGTGACTTTACAGCACAGCGACTCACAGTGAGGAGAGAGAAATACACAGGGGTGACGTAACAGCACAGCGGCTCACAGTGAAGAGAGAGAAATACACAGGGGTAACGTTACAGCACAAGCGGCTCACAGTGAGGAGAGAGAAATACACAGGGGTGACATTACAGCACAGCGGCTCACAGTGAGGAGAGAGAAATACACAGGGGTAACGTTACAGCTCAGCAACTCACAGTAAGGAGAGAGAAATACACAGGGGTGACGTTACAGCAAAGCAACTCGCAGTGAGGAGAGAGAAATACACAGGGGGGACGTTACAGCACAGCGGCTCACAGTGATGAGAGAGAAATACACAGGGATGAGGTTACAGCACAGCGGCTCACAGTGAGGAGAGAGAAATACACAGGGGTGACATTACTGCACAGCGCTCACAGTGAGGAGAGATAAATACACAGGGGTGAGGTTACAGCACAGTGGCTCACAGTGAGTTGAGAGAAATACACAGGGGTGACATTACAGCACAGCGGCTCGCAGTGAGGAGAGAGAAATACACAGGGGTGACGTTACAGCACAGCGGCTCGCAGTGAGGAGAGAGAAATACACAGGGCTGACGTTACAGCACAGCGACTCGCAGTGAGGAGAGAGAAATACACAGTGGTGAGGTTACAGCACAGTGGCTCGCAGTGAGGAGAGAGAAATACACAGGGGTGACTTTGCAGCACAGCGGCTCACAGTGAGGAGAGAGAAATACACAGGGGTGAGGTTACAGCACAGCAGCTCACAGTGAGGAGAGAGAAATACACAGGGGTGAGGTTACAGCACAGCGACTCACAGTGACGAGAGAGAAATACACAGGGGTGACGTTACAGCACAGCAGCTCGCAGTGAGGAGAGAGAAATACACAGGGATGACGTTACAGCACAGCGACTCACAGTGAGGAGAGAGAAATACACAGGGGTAACATTACAGCACAGCGCTCAAAGTGAGGAGAGAGAAATACACAGGGGTGACGTTACAGCAACGCGGCTCACAGTGAGGAGAGAGAAATACACAGGGGTGAGGTTACAGCACAGCGACTCGCAGTGAGGAGAGATAAATACACAGGGGTGACATTACAGCACAGCGGCTCACAGTGAGGAGAGAGAAATACACAGAGGTGAGGTTACAGCACAGCGACTCACAGTGACGAGAGAGAAATACACAGGGGTGACGTTACAGCACTGCGGCTCGCAGTGAGGAGAGAGAAATACACAGGGGTGATGTTACAGCACAGTGGCTCACAGTGAGGAGAGAGAAATACACAGAGGTGAGGTTACAGCACAGCGACTCACAGTGACGAGAGAGAAATACACAGGGGTGACGTTACAGCACTGCGGCTCACAGTGAGGATAGAGAAATACACAGGGGTGATGTTACAGCACTGCGGCTCGCAGTGAGGAGAGAGAAATACACAAGGGTGACGTTACAGCACAGCGGCTCACATTGTGGAGAGAGAAATAAACATGGGTGACGTTACAGCACAGCGGCTCACAGTGAGGAGAGAGAAATACACAGGGTGACGTTACAGCACAGCGGCTCACAGTGAGGAGAGAGAAATACACAGGGGTGACATTACAGCACAGCGGCTCGCAGTGAGGAGAGAGAAATACACAGGGGTGATGTTACAGCACAGCAGCTCGCAGTGAGGAGAGAGAAATACACAGGGGTGACGTTACAGCACAGCGGCTCACAGTGAGGAGAGAGAAATACACAGAGGTGAAGTTACAGCACAGCGGCTCGCAGTGAGGAGAGAGAAATACACAGGGGTGACGTTACAGCACAGCGGCTCACAGTGAGGAGAGAGAAATACACAGGGGTGACTTTACAGCACAGCGGCTCGCAGTGAGGAGAGAGAAATACACAGAGGTGACGTTACAGCACAGCGGCTCACAGTGAGGAGAGAGAAATACACAGGGGTGACGTTACAGCACAGCGACTCGCAGTGAGGAGAGAGAAATACACAGGGGTGACGTTACAGCACAGCGACTCGCAGTGAGGAGAGAGAAATACACAGGGGTGACGTTACAGCAAAGCAACTCGCAGTGAGGAGAGAGAAATACACAGGGGGGACGTTACAGCACAGCGGCTCACAGTGATGAGAGAGAAATACACAGGGATGAGGTTACAGCACAGCGGCTCACAGTGAGGAGAGAGAAATACACAGGGGTGACGTTAAAGCACAGCTGCTCGCAGTGAGGAGAGAGAAATACACAGGGGTGATGTTACAGCACAGCGGCTCGCAGTGAGGAGAGAGAAATACACAGGGGTGACACTACAGCACAGCGACTCGCAGTGAGGAGAGAGAAATACACAGGGGTTTAGGTTACAGCACAGTGACACAAAGTGACGAGATAGAAATACACAGGGGTGATGTTACAGCCCAGCGGCTCGCAGTGAGGAGAGAGAAATACACAGGGGCGATGTTACAGCACAGCGGCTCGCAGTGAGGAGAGAAATACACAGGGGTGATGTTACAGTACAGCGGCTCGCAGTGAGGAGAGAGAAATACACAAGGGTGATGTTACAGCACAGCCGCTCGCTATGAGGAGAGAGAAATACACAGGGGTGACGTTACAGCACAGCGGCTCGCAGTGAGGAGAGAGAAATACACAGGGGTGACGTTACAGCACAGCGGCTCACAGTGAGGAGAGAGAAATACACAGAGGTGAAGTTACAGCAAAGCAACTCGCAGTGAGGAGAGAGAAATACACAGGGAGGACGTTACAGCATAGCGACTCGCAGTGAGGAGAGAGAAATACACATGGGTGACGTTACAGCACAGCGACTCGCAGTGAGGAGAGAGAAATACACTGGGGTGACGTTACAGCACAGCGGCACGCAGTGAGGTGAGAGAAATACACAGGGGCACGTTGCAGCACAGCGGCTCACAATGAGGAGAGAGAAATACGCAGGGTGACATTACAGCACAGCGGCTCACAGTGAGGAGAGAGAAATACACAGGGGTGACGTTACAGCACAGCGGCTCACAGTGAGGAGAGAGAAATACACAGGGGTGACGTTACAGCACAGCGGCTCGCAGTGAGGAGAGAGAAATACACAGGGGTGACGTTACAGCACAGCGGCTCCCAGTGAGGAGAGAAAAATACACAGGGGTGACATTACAGCACAGCGGCTCGCAGTGAGGAGAGAGAAATACACAGGGGTGATGTTACAGCACAGCGGCTCGCAGTGAGGAGAGAGAAATACACAGGGGTGACGTTACAGCACAGCGGCTCGCAGTGAGGAGAGAGAAATACACAGGGGGTGAAGTTACACCAGAGCGACTTGCAGTGAGGAGAGAGAAATACACAGGGGTGAAGCTGCAGCACAGCGACTCGCAGTGAGGAGAGAGAAATACACAGTGGTGACATTACAGCACAGTGGCTCACAGGGAGGAGAGAGAAATACACAGGGGTGATGTTACAGCTCAGCGTCTCGCAGAGAGGAGAGAGAAATACACAGGGGTGACGTTACAGCACAGCGGCTCGCAGTGAGGAGAGAGAAATACACAGGGGTGATGCTACAGCACAGCGGCTCACAGTGAGGAGAGAAAAATACACAGGGGTGACGTTACAGCACAGCGGCTCGCAGAGAGGAGAGAGAAATACACAGGGGTGACGTTACAGCACAGCGCCTCGCAGTGAGGAGAGAGAAATACACAGGGGTGACGTTACAGCATAGCGACTCGCAGTGAGGAGAGAGAAATACACATGGGTGACGTTACACCACAGCGACTCGCAGTGAGGAGAGAGAAATACACTGGGGTGACGTTACAGCACAGCGGCACACACTGAGGAGAGAGAAATACACAGGGGCACGTTGCAGCACAGCGGCTCACAATGAGGAGAGAGAAATACACAGGGTGACGTTACAGCACAGCGGCTCACAGTGAGGAGAGAGAAATACACAGGGGTGACGTTACAGCACAGCGGCTCACAGTGAGGAGAGAGAAATACACAGGGGTGAGGTTACAGCACAGCGGCTCGCAGTGAGGAGAGAGAAATACACATGGGTGACGTTACAGCACAGCTGCAGGCAGTGAGAAGAGAGAAATACACAGTGGTGAAGTTACAGCCGCAGCGGCTCACAGTGAGGAGAGAGAAATACACAGGGGTGACGTTACAGCACAGCGGCTCACAGTGAGGAGAGAGAAATACACAGGGCTGACGTTACAGCACAGCGGCTCACAGTGAGGAGAGAGAAATACACAGGGGTGACGTTACAGCACAGCGACTCACAGTGATGAGAGAGAAATACACAGGGGTGACTTTACAGCACAGCGGCTCACAGTGAGGAGAGAGAAATACACAGGGGTGACTTTACAGCACAGCGGCTCACAGTGAGGAGAGACAAATACACAGGGGTGATGTTACAGCACAGCGGCTCTCAGTGAGGAGAGAGAAATACACAGGGGTGACTTTACAGCACAGCGGCTCACAGTGAGGAGAGAGAAATACACAGGGGTGACGTTACAGCACAGCGCCTCGCAGTGAGGAGAGAAAAATACACAGGGGTGACGTTACAGCATAGCGACTCGCAGTGAGGAGAGAGAAATACACATGGGTGACGTTACAGCACAGCGACTCGCAGTGAGGAGAGAGAAATACACTGGGGTGACGTTACAGCACAGCGGCACGCAGTGAGGTGAGAGAAATACACAGGGGCACGTTGCAGCACAGCGGCTCACAATGAGGAGAGAGAAATACGCAGGGTGACATTACAGCACAGCGGCTCACAGTGAGGAGAGAGAAATACACAGGGGTGACGTTACAGCACAG
Source organism: Taudactylus pleione (assembly GCA_031769625.1). NCBI lineage: Eukaryota > Metazoa > Chordata > Amphibia > Anura > Myobatrachidae > Taudactylus > Taudactylus pleione. The sequence continues at coordinate 179,480 of JAUIMM010001080.1, forward strand.
CGACTCACAGTGAGGAGTGAGAAATACACAGGGGTGACGTTACAGCACAGCGGCTCACAGTGAGGAGAGAGAAATACACAGGGGTGACGTTACAGCACAGCGGCTCACAGTGAGGAGAGAGAAATACACAGGGGTGAGGTTACAGCACAGCGGCTCGCAGTGAGGAGAGAGAAATACACAGGGGTGACGTTACAGCACAGCTGCACGCAGTGAGAAGAGAGAAATACACAGGGGTGAAGTTACAGCCGCAGCGGCTCACAGTGAGGAGAAAGAAATACACAGGGGTGACGTTACAGCACAGCGGCTCACAGTGAGGAGAGAGAAATACACAGGGGTGACGTTACAGCACAGCGGCTCACAGTGAGGAGAGAGAAATACACAGGGGTGACGTTACAGCACAGCAACTCACAGTGATGAGAGAGAAATACACAGGGGTGACTTTACAGCACAGCGGCTCACAGTGAGGAGAGAGAAATACACAGGGGTGACTTTACAGCACAGTGGCACGCAGTGACGAGAGAGAAATACACAGGGGCACGTTGCAGCACAGCGGCTCACAATGAGGAGAGAGAAATACACAGGGGTGACGTTACAGCACAGCGGCTCACAGTGAGGAGAGAGAAATACACAGGGGTGACGTTACAGCACAGCGACTCACAGTGAGGAGAGAGAAATACACAGGGCTGACGTTACAGCACAGCGGCTCACAGTGAGGAGAGAGAAATCCACAGGGGTGACGTTACAGCACAGCGGCTCACAGTGAGGAGAGAGAAATACACAGGGTGACGTTACAGCACAGCGGCTCACAGGGAGGAGAGAGAAATACACAGGGGTGACGTTACAGCACCGCGTCTCGCAGAGAGGAGAGAGAAATACACAGGGGTGACGTTACAGCACAGCGGCTCGCAGTGAGGAGAGAGAAATACACAGGGGTGATGCTACAGCACAGCGTCTCACAGTGAGGAGAGAAAAATACACAGGGGTGACGTTACAGCACAGCGGCTCGCAGTGAGGAGAGATAAATACACAGGGGTGATGTTACAGCACAGCGGCTCGCAGTGAGGAGAGAGAAATACACAGGGGTGACGTTACAGCACAGTGGCTCGCAGTGAGGAGAGAGAAATACACAGGGGTGATGTTACAGCACAGCGACTCACAGTGAGGAGAGAGAAATACACAGGGGTGACGTTACAGCACAGCGGCTCACAGTGAGGAGAGAGAAATACACAGGGGTGACGTTACAGCACAGCGGCTCGCAGTGAGGAGAGAGAAATACACAGGGGTGATGTTACAGCACAGCGGCTCGCAGTGAGGAGAGAGAAATACCCAGGGTTGGCATTACAGCACAGCGGCTCACAGTGAGGAGAGAGAAATACACAGGGCTGATGTTACAACACAGCAGCTCGCAGTGAGGAGAGAGAAATACACAGGGGTGACGTTACAGCACAGCGGCTCACAGTGAGGAGAGAGAAATACACAGGGGTGATGTTACAGTACAGCGGCTCGCAGTGAGGAGAGAGAAATACACAGAGGTGACGTTATAGCACAGCGGCTCGCAGTGAGGAGAGAGAAATACACAAGGGTGATGTTACAGCACAGCGGCTCGCAGTGAGGAGAGAGAAATACACAGGGGTGATGTTACAGCACAGCGGCTCGCAGTGAGGAGAGAAAAATACACAGGGGTGACATTACAGCACAGCGGCTCGCAGTGAGGAGAGAGAAATACACAGGGGTGACGTTACAGCACAGCGGCTCGCAGTGAGGAGAGAGAAATACACAGGGGTGATGTTACAGCACAGCGGCTCGCAGTGAGGAGAGAGAAATACACAGGGGTGACGTTACAGCACAGCGGCTCCCAGTGAGGAGAGAAAAATACACAGGGGTGACATTACAGCACAGCGGCTCGCAGTGAGGAGAGAGAAATACACAGGGGTGATGTTACAGCACAGCGGCTCGCAGTGAGGAGAGAGAAATACACAGGGGTGACGTTACAGCACAGCGGTTCGCAGTGAGGAGAGAGAAATACACAGGGGTGAAGTTACACCAGAGCGACTCGCAGTGAGGAGAGAGAAATACACAGTGGTGACATTACAGCACAGTGGCTCACAGGGAGGAGAGAGAAATACACAGGGGTGATGTTACAGCTCAGCGTCTCGCAGAGAGGAGAGAGAAATACACAGGGGTGACGTTACAGCACAGCGGCTCGCAGTGAGGAGAGAGAAATACACAGGGGTGATGCTACAGCACAGCGGCTCACAGTGAGGAGAGAAAAATACACAGGGGTGATGTTACAGCACAGCGGCTCTCAGTGAGGAGAGAGAAATACACAGGGGTGACTTTACAGCACAGCGGCTCACAGTGAGGAGAGAGAAATACACAGGGGTGACGTTACAGCACAGCGCCTCGCAGTGAGGAGAGAAAAATACACAGGGGTGACGTTACAGCATAGCGACTCGCAGTGAGGAGAGAGAAATACACATGGGTGACGTTACAGCACAGCGACTCGCAGTGAGGAGAGATAAATACACTGGGGTGACTTTACAGCACAGCGGCACGCAGTGAGGAGAGAGAAATACACAGGGGCACGTTGCAGCACAGCGGCTCACAATGAGGAGAGAGAAATACGCAGGGTGACGTTACAGCACAGCAGCTCACAGTGAGGAGAGAGAAATACACAGGGGTGACGTTACAGCACAGCGACTCACAGTGAGGAGTGAGAAATACACAGGGGTGACGTTACAGCACAGCGGCTCACAGTGAGGAGAGAGAAATACACAGGGGTGACGTTACAGCACAGCGGCTCACAGTGAGGAGAGAGAAATACACAGGGGTGAGGTTACAGCACAGCGGCTCGCAGTGAGGAGAGAGAAATACACAGGGGTGACGTTACAGCACAGCTGCACGCAGTGAGAAGAGAGAAATACACAGGGGTGAAGTTACAGCCACAGCGGCTCACAGTGAGGAGAAAGAAATACACAGGCGTGACGTTACAGCACAGCGGCTCACAGTGAGGAGAGAGAAATACACAGGGGTGATGTTACAGCACAGCGGCTCACAGTGAGGAGAGAGAAATACACAGGGGTGGCGTTACAGCACAGCAACTCACAGTGATGAGAGAGAAATACACAGGGGTGACTTTACAGCACAGCGGCTCACAGTGAGGAGAGAGAAATACACAAGGGTGACTTTACAGCACAGCGGCACGCAGTGAGGAGAGAGAAATACACAGGGGCACGTTGCAGCACAGCGGCTCACATTGAGGAGAGAGAAATACACAGGGTGACGTTACAGCACAGCAGCTCACAGTGAGGAGAGAGAAATACACAGGGGTGACGTTACAGCACAGCGACTCACAGTGAGGAGAGAGAAATACACAGGGCTGACGTTACAGCACAGCGGCTCACAGTGAGGAGAGAGAAATACACAGGGGTGACGTTACAGCACAGCGGCTCACAGTGAGGAGAGAGAAATAAACAGGGTGACGTTACAGCACAGCGGCTCACAGTGAGGAGAGAGAAATAGACAGGGGTGAGGTTACAGCACAGCAGCTCGCAGTGAGGAGAGAGAAATACACAGGGGTGAGGTTACAGCACAGCAGCTCGCAGTGAGGAGAGAGAAATACACAGGGGTGAAGTTACAGCCCAGCAACTCACAGTGAGGAGAGAGAAATACACAGGGGTGACGTTACAGCACAGCGGCTCACAGTGAGGAGAGAGAATTACCCCTGGGTGACGTTACCGCACAGCGGCTCACAGTGAGGAGAGAGAAATACTCAGGGGTGACGTTACAGCACAGCGGCTCACAGTGAGGAGAGAGAAATACACAGGGGTGAGGTTACAGCACAGCGGCTCGCAGTGAGGAGAGAGAAATACACAGGGATGACGTTACAGCACAGCGGCTCACAGTGAGGAGAGAGACATACACTGGGGTGACGTTACAGCACAGCTGCACGCAGTGAGAAGAGAGAAATACACAGGGGTGATGTTACAGCCGCAAAGGCTCACAGTGAGGAGAGAGAAATACACAGGGGTGACGATACAGCACAGCGGCTCACAGTGAGGAGAGAGAAATACACAGGGGTGACGTTACAGCACAGCGGCTCACACTGAGGAGAGAGAAATACACAGGGGTGACGTTACAGCACAGCGGCTCGCAGTGAGGAGAGAGAAATACACAGGGGTGACTTTACAGCACAGTGGCTTACAGTGAGGAGAGTGAAATACACAGGGGTGACGTTACAGCACAGCGGCTCAGAGTGAGGAGAGAGAAATACACAGGGGTGACGTTACAGCACAGCGGCTCACAGTGAGAAGAGAGAAATACACAGGGGTGACATTACAGCACAGCAGCTCACAGTGAGGAGAGAGAAATACACAGGGGTGATGTTACAGCACAGCGGCTCGCAGTGAGGAGAGAGAGATACACAGGGGTGATGTTACAGCACAGCGGCTCACAGTGAGGAGAGAGAGATACACAGGGGTGATGTTACAGCACAGCGACTCGCAGTGAGGAGAGAGAAATACATATGGGTGACGTTACAGCACAGCGGATCACAGTGAGGAGAGAGAAATACACAGGTGTGACGTTACAGCACAGCGGCTCACAGTGAGGATAGAGAAATATACAGGGGTGATGTTACAGCACAGCGGCTCGCAGTGAGGAGAGAGAGATACACAGGGGTGACGTTACAGCACAGCGGCTCACAGTGATGAGAGAGAAATACACAGGGGTGACGTTACAGCACAGCGGCTCGCAGTGAGGAGAGAGAAATACACAAGGGTGACGTTACAGCACAGCGGCTCACAGTGTGGAGAGGGAAATACACAGGGGTGACGATACAGCACAGCGACTCGCATAGAGGAGAGAGAAATACACACGGGTGACATTACAGCACAGCGACTCACAGTGAGGAGAGAGAAATACACAGGGGTGACGTTACAGCACAGCGGCTCACTTTGAGGAGAGAGATATACACAGGGGAGACATTACAGGACAAAGACTCACATAGAGGAGAGAGAAATACACAGGGGTGACATTACAGCACAGCGACTCACAGTGAGTAGAGAGATATACACAGGGGTGATGTTACAGCACAGCGGCTCGCAGTGAGGAGAGAGAAATACACAGGGGTGACGTTACAGCACAGCGGCTCACAGTGAGGAGAGAGAAATACACAGGGGTGAGGTTACAGCACAGCGGCTCGCAGAGAGGAGAGCGAAATACACAGGGGTGACGTTACAGCACAGCGGCCCACAGTGAGGAGAGAGAAATACACAGGGGTGACGTTACAGCACAGCGGCTCGCAGAGAGGATAGAGAAATACACAGGGATGACGTTACAGCACAGCGGCTCGCAGTGTTGAGAGAGAAATGCACAGGGACGACGTTACAGCACAGCGGCTCACAGTGAGGAGAGAGAAATACACAGGGGTGACATTACAGCACAGCGGCTCGCAGTGTTGAGAGAGAAATGCACAGGGACGACGTTACAGCACAGCGGCTCGCAGAGAGGAGAGAGAAATACACAGGGATGACGTTACAGCACAGCGGCTCGCAGTGAGGAGAGAGAAATACACAGGGGTGACGTTACAGCACAGCGGCTCACAGTGAGGAAAGAGAAATACACAGGGGTGATGTTACAGCACAGCAGCTCACAGTGAGGAGAGCGAAATACACAGGGGTGATGTTACAGCACAGCGGCTCACAGTGAGGAGAGAGAAATACACAGGGGTGACGTTACAGCACAGAGACTCACAGTGAGGAGAGAGAAATACACAGGGGTGACGTTACAGCACAGCGGCTCACAGTGAGGAGAGAGAAATACCCCATGGTGACGTTACAGCACAGAGACTCACAGTGAGGAGAGTGAAATACACAGGGGTGACGTTACAGCACAGTGCTCACAGTGAGGAGAGAGAAATACACGGGTGACGTTACAGCACATTGCTCACAGTGAGGAGAGAGAAATACACAGGGGTGACGTTACAGCACAGCGCTCACAGTGAGGAGAGAGACATACACAGGGGTGACGTTACAGCACATCGCTCACAGTGAGGAGAGAGAAATACACAGGGGTGATGTTACAGCACAGCGCTCACAGTGAGGAGAGAGAAACACACAGGGGTGATGTTACAGCACAGCGCTCACAGTGAGGAGAGAGAAATACACAAGGGTGACGTTACAGCACAGCGCTCACAGTGAGGAGAGAGAAATACACAGGGGTGATGTTACAGCACAGCGGCTCGCAGTGAGGAGAGAGAAATACCCAGGGTTGGCATTATAGCACAGGGGCTCACAGTGAGGAGAGAGAAATACACAGGGCTGATGTTACAACACAGCAGGTCGCAGTGAGGAGAGAGAAATACACAGGGGTGACGTTACAGCACAGCGGCTCACAGTGAGGAGAGAGAAATACACAGGGGTGATGTTACAGTACAGCGGCTCGCAGTGAGGAGAGAGAAATACACAGAGGTGACGTTATAGCACAGCGGCTCGCAGTGAGGAGAGAGAAATACACAAGGGTGACGTTACAGCACAGCGGCTCGCAGTGAGGAGAGAGAAATACACAGGGGTGATGTTACAGCACAGCGGCTCGCAGTGAGGAGAGAGAAATACACAGGGGTGACGTTACAGCACAGCGGCTCGCAGTGAGGAGAGAGAAATACACAGGGGTGAAGTTACACCAGAGCGACTCGCAGTGAGGAGAGAGAAATACACAGGGGTGAAGCTGCAGCACAGCGACTCGCAGTGAGGAGAGAGAAATACACAGTGGTGACATTACAGCACAGTGGCTCACAGGGAGGAGAGAGAAATACACAGGGGTGATGTTACAGCACAGCGGCTCTCAGTGAGGAGAGAGAAATACACAGGGGTGACTTTACAGCACAGCGGCTCACAGTGAGGAGAGAGAAATACACAGGGGTGACGTTACAGCACAGTGCCTCGCAGTGAGGAGAGAGAAATACACATGGGTGACGTTACAGCACAGCGACTCGCAGTGAGGAGAGAGAAATGCACAGGGGTGACGTTACAGCACAGCGGCACGCAGTGAGGAGAGAGAAATACACAGGGGCACGTTGCAGCACAGCCGCTCACAATGAGGAGAGAGAAATACGCAGGGTGACGTTACAGCACAGCGGCTCACAGTGAGGAGAGAGAAATACACAGGGGTGACGTTACAGCACAGCGACTCACAGTGAGGAGTGAGAAATACACAGGGGTGACGTTACAGCACAGCGGCTCACAGTGAGGAGAGAGAAATACACAGGGGTGACGTTACAGCACAGCGGCTCACAGTGAGGAGAGAGAAATACACAGGGGTGAGGTTACAGCACAGCGGCTCGCAGTGAGGAGAGAGAAATACACAGGGGTGACGTTACAGCACAGCTGCACGCAGTGAGAAGAGAGAAATACACAGGGGTGATGTTACAGCACAGCGGCTCACAGTGAGGAGAGAGAAATACACAGGGGTGATGTTACAGCCGCAGCGGCTCACAGTGAGGAGAGAGAATTACCCCTGGGTGACGTTACCGCACAGCGGCTCACAGTGAGGAGAGAGAAATACTCAGGGGTGACGTTACAGCACAGCGGCTCACAGTGAGGAGAGAGAAATACACAGGGGTGAGGTTACAGCACAGCGGCTCGCAGTGAGGAGAGAGAAATACACAGGGATGACGTTACAGCACAGCGGCTCACAGTGAGGAGAGAGATATACACTGGGGTGACGTTACAGCACAGCTGCACGCAGTGAGAAGAGAGAAATACACAGGGGTGAAGTTACAGCCGCAAAGGCTCACAGTGAGGAGAGAGAAATACACAGGGGTGACGATACAGCACAGCGGCTCACAGTGAGGAGAGAGAAATACACAGGGGTGACTTTACAGCACAGCGGCACGCAGTGAGGAGAGAGAAATACACAGGGGCACGTTGCAGCACAGCGGCTCACAATGAGGAGAGAGAAATACACAGGGTGACGTTACAGCACAGCGGCTCACAGTGAGGAGAGAGAAATACACAGGGGTGACGTTACAGCACAGCAGCTCGCAGTGAGGAGAGAGAAATACACAGGGCTGACGTTACAGCACAGCGGCTCACAGTGAGGAGAGAGAAATACACAGGGGTGACGTTACAGCACAGCGACTCACAGTGAGGAGAGAGAAATACACAGGGCTGACGTTACAGCACAGCGGCTCACAGTGAGGAGAGAGAAATACACAGGGGTGACGTTACAGCACAGCGGCTCACAGTGAGGAGAGAGAAATACACAGGGTGACGTTACAGCACAGCGGCTCACAGTGAGGAGAGAGAAATAGACAGGGGTGAGGTTACAGCACAGCAGCTCGCAGTGAGGAGAGAGAAATACACAGGGGTGAAGTTACAGCACAGCAGCTCGCAGTGAGGAGAGAGAAATACACAGGGGTGAAGTTACAGCCCAGCAACTCACAGTGAGGAGAGAGAAATACACAGGGGTGACGTTACCGCACAGCGGCTCACAGTGAGGAGAGAGAAATACTCAGGGGTGACGTTACAGCACAGCGGCTCACAGTGAGGAGAGAGAAATACACAGGGGTGAGGTTACAGCACAGCGGCTCGCAGTGAGGAGAGAGAAATACACAGGGATGACGTTACAGCACAGCGGCTCACAGTGAGGAGAGAGATATACACTGGGGTGACGTTACAGCACAGCTGCACGCAGTGAGAAGAGAGAAATACACAGGGGTGAAGTTACAGCCGCAAAGGCTCACAGTGAGGAGAGAGAAATACACAGGGGTGACGATACAGCACAGCGGCTCACAGTGAGGAGAGAGAAATACACAGGGGTGACGTTACAGCACAGCGGCTCACACTGAGGAGAGAGAAATACACAGGGGTGACATTACAGCACAGCGGCTCGCAGTGAGGAGAGAGAAATACACAGGGGTGACTTTACAGCACAGTGGCTCACAGTGAGGAGAGTGAAATACACAGGGGTGACGTTACAGCACAGCGGCTCAGAGTGAGGAGAGAGAAATACACAGGGGTGACATTACAGCACAGCGGCTCACAGTGAGAAGAGAGAAATACACAGCGGTGACATTACAGCACAGCAGCTCACAGTGAGGAGAGAGAAATACACAGGGGTGATGTTACAGCACATCGGCTCGCAGTGAGGAGAGAGAGATACACAGGGGTGATATTACAGCACAGCGGCTCACAGTGAGGAGAGAGAGATACACAGGGGTGATGTTACAGCACAGCGACTCGCAGTGAGGAGAGAGAAATACATATGGGTGACGTTACAGCACAGCGGATCACAGTGAGGAGAGAGAAATACACAGGTGTGACGTTACAGCACAGCGGCTCACAGTGAGGATAGAGAGATACACAGGGGTGACGTTACAGCACAGCGGCTCACAGTGATGAGAGAGAAATACACAGGGGTGACGTTACAGCACAGCGGCTCGCAGTGAGGAGAGAGAAATACACAAGGGTGACGTTACAGCACAGCGGCTCACAGTGTGGAGAGAGAAATACACAGGGGTGACGATACAGCACAGCGACTCGCATAGAGGAGAGAGAAATACACACGGGTGACATTACAGCACAGCGACTCACAGTGAGGAGAGAGAAATACACAGGGGTGATGTTACAGAACAGCGGCTCGCAGTGAGGAGAGAGAAATACACAGGGGTGACGTTACAGCACAGCGGCTCACTTTGAGGAGAGAGATATACACAGGGGAGACATTACAGGACAAAGACTCACATAGAGGAGAGAGAAATACACAGGGGTGACATTACAGCACAGCGACTCACAGTGAGTAGAGAGATATACACAGGGGTGATGTTACAGAACAGCGGCTCGCAGTGAGGAGAGAGAAATACACAGGGGTGACGTTACAGCACAGCGGCTCACAGTGAGGAGAGAGAAATACACAGGGGTGAGGTTACAGCACAGCGGCTCGCAGAGAGGAGAGAGAAATACACAGGGATGACGTTACAGCACAGCGACTCGCAGAGAGGAGAGTGAAATACACAGGGGTGACGATACAGCACAGAGGATCACAGTGAGGAGAGAGAAATACACAGGGGTGACGTTACAGCACAGCGGCTTGCAGTGAGGAGAGAGAAATACACAGGAGTGACGTAACAGCACAGCGGCTCACAGTGAGGAGAGAGAAATACACAGGGGTGACGTTACAGCACAGCAGCTCACAGTGAGGAGAGCAAAATACACAGGGGTGACGTTACAGCACAGCGACCCACAGTGAGGAGAGAGAAATACACAGGGGTGACGTTACAGCACAGTGGCTCGCAGAGAGGATAGAGAAATACACAGGGATGACGTTACAGCACAGCGGCTCGCAGTGTTGAGAGAGAAATACACAGGGATGACGTTACAGCACAGCGGCTCGCAGTGAGGAGAGAGAAATACACAGGGGTGACGTTACAGCACAGCGGCTCACAGTGAGGAAAGAGAAATACACAGGGGTGATGTTACAGCACAGCAGCTCACAGTGAGGAGAGCCAAATACACAGGGGTGATGTTACAGCACAGCGGCTCACAGTGAGGAGAGAGAAATACACAGGGGTAACGTTACAGCACAGAGACTCACAGTGAGGAGAGAGAAATACACAGGGGTGACGTTACAGCACAGCGGCTCACAGTGAGGAGAGAGAAATACCCCTGGGTGACGTTACAGCACAGAGACTCACAGTGAGGAGAGAGAAATACCCCTGGGTGACGTTACAGCACAGCGACCCACAGTGAGGAGAGAGAAATACACAGGGGTGACGTTACAGCACAGTGGCTCGCAGAGAGGATAGAGAAATACACAGGGATGACGTTACAGCACAGTGCTCACAGTGAGGAGAGAGAAATACACGGGTGACGTTACAGCACAGTGCTCACAGTGAGGAGAGAGAAATACACAGGGGTGACGTTACAGCACAGCGCTCACAGTGAGGAGAGAGACATACACAGGGGTGACGTTACAGCACATCGCTCACAGTGAGGAGAGAGAAATACACAGGGGTGACGTTACAGCACAGCGCTCACAGTGAGGAGAGAGAAACACACAGGGGTGATGTTGCAGCACAGCGCTCACAGTGAGGAGAGAGAAATACACAAGGGTGACGTTACAGCACAGCGCTCACAGTGAGGAGAGAGAAATACACAGGGGTGATGTTACAGCACAGCGCTCACAGTGAGGAGAGAGAAATACACAAGGGTGACGTTACAGCACAGCGCTCGCAGTGAGGAGAGAGAAATACACAGGGGTGACGTTACAGCACAGCGCTCGCAGTGAAGAGAGAGAAATACACAGGGATGACGTTACAGCACAGAGACTCGCATAGAGGAGAGAGAAATATGCAGGGGTGACATTACAGCACAGCGACTCACAGTGAGTAGAGAGATATACACAGGGGTGATGTTACAGGACAGAGACTCGCATAGAGGAGAGAGAAATACACAGGGGTTACGTTACAGCACAGCAACTCACAGTAAGGAGAGAGAAATACACAGGGGTGACGTTACAGCACAGCGACTCACAGTGAGGAGAGAGAAATACACAGGGGTGATGTTACAGCACAGCGGCTCGCAGAGAGGAGAGAGAAATACACAGGGATGATGTTACAGCACAGCAGCTCGCAGTGAGGATAGAGAAATACACAGGGGTGACGTTACAGCACAGCGGCTCACAGTGAGGAGAGAGAAATACACAGGGGTGATGTTACAGCACAGCGGCTCGCAGAGAGGATAGAGAAATACAGAGGGATGACGTTACAGCACAGCGGCTCGCAGTGTTGAGAGAGAAATACACAGGGATGACGTTACAGCACAGCGGCTCGCAGAGAGGAGAGAGAAATACACAGGGATGACGTTACAGCACAGCAGCTCGCAGTGAGGATAGAGAAATACACAGGGGTGACGTTACAGCACAGGGGCTCACAGTGAGGAGAGAGAAATACACAGGGGTGACGTTGCAGCACAGAGGATCACAGTGAGGAGAGAGAAATACACAGGGGTGACGTTACAGCACAGCGGCCCACAGTGAGGAGAGAGAAATACACAGGGGTGATGTTACAGCACAGCGGCTCGCAGAGAGGATAGAGAAATACACAGGGATGACGTTACAGCACAGCGGCTCGCAGTGTTGAGAGAGAAATACACAGGGATGACGTTACAGCACAGCGGCTCGCAGAGAGGAGAGAGAAATACACAGGGATGATGTTACAGCACAGCGGCTCGCAGTGAGGATAGAGAAATACACAGGGGTGACGATACAGCACAGAGGATCACAGTGAGGAGAGAGAAATACACAGGGGTGACGTTACAGCACAGCGGCCCACAGTGAGGAGAGAGAAATACACAGGGGTGATGTTACAGCACAGCGGCTCGCAGAGAGGATAGAGAAATACACAGGGATGACGTTACAGCACAGCGGCTCGCAGTGTTGAGAGAGAAATACACAGGGATGACGTTACAGCACAGCGGCTCGCAGAGAGGAGAGAGAAATACACAGGGATGACGTTACAGCACAGCAGCTCGCAGTGAGGATAGAGAAATACACAGGGGTGACGTTACAGCACAGCGGCTCACAGTGAGGAGAGAGAAATACACAGGGGTGACGTTACAGCACAGCGGCTCACAGTGACGAGAGCGAAATAAACAGGGGTGATGTTACAGCACAGCGGCTCACAGTGAGGAGAGAGAAATACACAGGGGTGACGTTACAGTACAGAGACTCACAGTGAGGAGAGAGAAATACACAGGGGTGATGTTACAGCACAGCGGTTCACAGTGAGGAGAGAGAAATACACAGGGGTGACGTTACTGCACAGCGGCTCACAGTGAGGAGAGAGAAATACCCCTGGGTGACGTTACAGCACAGAGACTCACAGTGAGGAGAGAGAAATACACAGGGGTGATGTTACAGCACAGCGCTCACAGTGAGGAGAGAGAAATACACAAGGGTGACGTTACAGCACAGCGCTCACAGTGAGGAGAGAGAAATACACAGGGGTGACATTACAGCACAGCGCTCAAAGTGAGGAGAGAGAAATACACAGGGGTGACGTTACAGCACAGCGCTCACAGTGAGGAGAGAGAAATACACATGGGTGATGTTACAGCACAGCGACTCGCAGTGAGGAGAGAGAAATACACAGGGATGACGTTACAGCACAACGACTCGCAGTGAGGAGAGAGAAATACACAGGGGTGACGTTACAGCATAGCGGCTCACAGTGAGGAGAGAGAAATACACAGGGGTGACTTTACAGCACAGCGACTCACAGTGATGACAGAGAAATACACAGGGGTGACTTTACAGCACAGCGGCTCACAGTGAGGAGAGAGAGATACACAGGGGTGATGTTACAGCACAGAGAATCACAGTGAGGAGAGAGAAATACACAGGGGTGACGTTACAGCACAGCGGCTCACAGTGAGGAGAGAGAAATACACAGGGGTGATGTTACAGCACAGCGGCTCACAGTGAGGAAAGAGAAATACCCCTGGGTGACGTTACAGCACAGTGGCTCACAGGGAGGAGAGAGAAATACACAGGGGTGATGTTACAGCACAGCGGCTCTCAGTGAGGAGAGAGAAATACACAGGGGTGACTTTACAGCACAGCGGCTCACAGTGAGGAGAGAGAAATACACAGGGGTGACGTTACAGCACAGTGCCTCGCAGTGAGGAGAGAGAAATACACATGGGTGACGTTACAGCACAGCGACTCGCAGTGAGGAGAGAGAAATGCACAGGGGTGACGTTACAGCACAGCGGCACGCAGTGAGGAGAGAGAAATACACAGGGGCACGTTGCAGCACAGCCGCTCACAATGAGGAGAGAGAAATACGCAGGGTGACGTTACAGCACAGCGGCTCACAGTGAGGAGAGAGAAATACACAGGGGTGACGTTACAGCACAGCGACTCACAGTGAGGAGTGAGAAATACACAGGGGTGACGTTACAGCACAGCGGCTCACAGTGAGGAGAGAGAAATACACAGGGGTGACGTTACAGCACAGCGGCTCACAGTGAGGAGAGAGAAATACACAGGGGTGAGGTTACAGCACAGCGGCTCGCAGTGAGGAGAGAGAAATACACAGGGGTGACGTTACAGCACAGCTGCACGCAGTGAGAAGAGAGAAATACACAGGGGTGATGTTACAGCACAGCGGCTCACAGTGAGGAGAGAGAAATACACAGGGGTGATGTTACAGCCGCAGCGGCTCACAGTGAGGAGAGAGAATTACCCCTGGGTGACGTTACCGCACAGCGGCTCACAGTGAGGAGAGAGAAATACTCAGGGGTGACGTTACAGCACAGCGGCTCACAGTGAGGAGAGAGAAATACACAGGGGTGAGGTTACAGCACAGCGGCTCGCAGTGAGGAGAGAGAAATACACAGGGATGACGTTACAGCACAGCGGCTCACAGTGAGGAGAGAGATATACACTGGGGTGACGTTACAGCACAGCTGCACGCAGTGAGAAGAGAGAAATACACAGGGGTGAAGTTACAGCCGCAAAGGCTCACAGTGAGGAGAGAGAAATACACAGGGGTGACGATACAGCACAGCGGCTCACAGTGAGGAGAGAGAAATACACAGGGGTGACTTTACAGCACAGCGGCACGCAGTGAGGAGAGAGAAATACACAGGGGCACGTTGCAGCACAGCGGCTCACAATGAGGAGAGAGAAATACACAGGGTGACGTTACAGCACAGCGGCTCACAGTGAGGAGAGAGAAATACACAGGGGTGACGTTACAGCACAGCAGCTCGCAGTGAGGAGAGAGAAATACACAGGGCTGACGTTACAGCACAGCGGCTCACAGTGAGGAGAGAGAAATACACAGGGGTGACGTTACAGCACAGCGACTCACAGTGAGGAGAGAGAAATACACAGGGCTGACGTTACAGCACAGCGGCTCACAGTGAGGAGAGAGAAATACACAGGGGTGACGTTACAGCACAGCGGCTCACAGTGAGGAGAGAGAAATACACAGGGTGACGTTACAGCACAGCGGCTCACAGTGAGGAGAGAGAAATAGACAGGGGTGAGGTTACAGCACAGCAGCTCGCAGTGAGGAGAGAGAAATACACAGGGGTGAGGTTACAGCACAGCAGCTCGCAGTGAGGAGAGAGAAATACACAGGGGTGAAGTTACAGCCCAGCAACTCACAGTGAGGAGAGAGAAATACACAGGGGTGACGTTACAGCACAGCGGCTCACAGTGAGGAGAGAGAATTACCCCTGGGTGACGTTACCGCACAGCGGCTCACAGTGAGGAGAGAGAAATACTCAGGGGTGACGTTACAGCACAGCGGCTCACAGTGAGGAGAGAGAAATACACAGGGGTGAGGTTACAGCACAGCGGCTCGCAGTGAGGAGAGAGAAATACACAGGGATGACGTTACAGCACAGCGGCTCACAGTGAGGAGAGAGATATACACTGGGGTGACGTTACAGCACAGCTGCACGCAGTGAGAAGAGAGAAATACACAGGGGTGAAGTTACAGCCGCAAAGGCTCACAGTGAGGAGAGAGAAATACACAGGGGTGACGATACAGCACAGCGGCTCACAGTGAGGAGAGAGAAATACACAGGGGTGACGTTACAGCACAGCGGCTCACACTGAGGAGAGAGAAATACACAGGGGTGACATTACAGCACAGCGGCTCGCAGTGAGGAGAGAGAAATACACAGGGGTGACTTTACAGCACAGTGGCTCACAGTGAGGAGAGTGAAATACACAGGGGTGACGTTACAGCACAGCGGCTCAGAGTGAGGAGAGAGAAATACACAGGGGTGACATTACAGCACAGCGGCTCACAGTGAGAAGAGAGAAATACACAGCGGTGACATTACAGCACAGCAGCTCACAGTGAGGAGAGAGAAATACACAGGGGTGATGTTACAGCACATCGGCTCGCAGTGAGGAGAGAGAGATACACAGGGGTGATATTACAGCACAGCGGCTCACAGTGAGGAGAGAGAGATACACAGGGGTGATGTTACAGCACAGCGACTCACAGTGAGGAGAGAGAAATACATATGGGTGACGTTACAGCACAGCGGATCACAGTGAGGAGAGAGAAATACACAGGTGTGACGTTACAGCACAGCGGCTCACAGTGAGGATAGAGAGATACACAGGGGTGACGTTACAGCACAGCGGCTCACAGTGATGAGAGAGAAATACACAGGGGTGACGTTACAGCACAGCGGCTCGCAGTGAGGAGAGAGAAATACACAAGGGTGACGTTACAGCACAGCGGCTCACAGTGTGGAGAGAGAAATACACAGGGGTGACGATACAGCACAGCGACTCGCATAGAGGAGAGAGAAATACACACGGGTGACATTACAGCACAGCGACTCACAGTGAGGAGAGAGAAATACACAGGGGTGATGTTACAGAACAGCGGCTCGCAGTGAGGAGAGAGAAATACACAGGGGTGACGTTACAGCACAGCGGCTCACTTTGAGGAGAGAGATATACACAGGGGAGACATTACAGGACAAAGACTCACATAGAGGAGAGAGAAATACACAGGGGTGACATTACAGCACAGCGACTCACAGTGAGTAGAGAGATATACACAGGGGTGATGTTACAGAACAGCGGCTCGCAGTGAGGAGAGAGAAATACACAGGGGTGACGTTACAGCACAGCGGCTCACAGTGAGGAGAGAGAAATACACAGGGGTGAGGTTACAGCACAGCGGCTCGCAGAGAGGAGAGAGAAATACACAGGGATGACGTTACAGCACAGCGACTCGCAGAGAGGAGAGTGAAATACACAGGGGTGACGATACAGCACAGAGGATCACAGTGAGGAGAGAGAAATACACAGGGGTGACGTTACAGCACAGCGGCTTGCAGTGAGGAGAGAGAAATACACAGGAGTGACGTAACAGCACAGCGGCTCACAGTGAGGAGAGAGAAATACACAGGGGTGACGTTACAGCACAGCAGCTCACAGTGAGGAGAGCGAAATACACAGGGGTGACGTTACAGCACAGCGACCCACAGTGAGGAGAGAGAAATACACAGGGGTGACGTTACAGCACAGTGGCTCGCAGAGAGGATAGAGAAATACACAGGGATGACGTTACAGCACAGCGGCTCGCAGTGTTGAGAGAGAAATACACAGGGATGACGTTACAGCACAGCGGCTCGCAGTGAGGAGAGAGAAATACACAGGGGTGACGTTACAGCACAGCGGCTCACAGTGAGGAAAGAGAAATACACAGGGGTGATGTTACAGCACAGCAGCTCACAGTGAGGAGAGCCAAATACACAGGGGTGATGTTACAGCACAGCGGCTCACAGTGAGGAGAGAGAAATACACAGGGGTAACGTTACAGCACAGAGACTCACAGTGAGGAGAGAGAAATACACAGGGGTGACGTTACAGCACAGCGGCTCACAGTGAGGAGAGAGAAATACCCCTGGGTGACGTTACAGCACAGAGACTCACAGTGAGGAGAGAGAAATACCCCTGGGTGACGTTACAGCACAGCGACCCACAGTGAGGAGAGAGAAATACACAGGGGTGACGTTACAGCACAGTGGCTCGCAGAGAGGATAGAGAAATACACAGGGATGACGTTACAGCACAGTGCTCACAGTGAGGAGAGAGAAATACACGGGTGACGTTACAGCACAGTGCTCACAGTGAGGAGAGAGAAATACACAGGGGTGACGTTACAGCACAGCGCTCACAGTGAGGAGAGAGACATACACAGGGGTGACGTTACAGCACATCGCTCACAGTGAGGAGAGAGAAATACACAGGGGTGACGTTACAGCACAGCGCTCACAGTGAGGAGAGAGAAACACACAGGGGTGATGTTGCAGCACAGCGCTCACAGTGAGGAGAGAGAAATACACAAGGGTGACGTTACAGCACAGCGCTCACAGTGAGGAGAGAGAAATACACAGGGGTGATGTTACAGCACAGCGCTCACAGTGAGGAGAGAGAAATACACAAGGGTGACGTTACAGCACAGCGCTCGCAGTGAGGAGAGAGAAATACACAGGGGTGACGTTACAGCACAGCGCTTGCAGTGAAGAGAGAGAAATACACAGGGATGACGTTACAGCACAGAGACTCGCATAGAGGAGAGAGAAATATGCAGGGGTGACATTACAGCACAGCGACTCACAGTGAGTAGAGAGATATACACAGGGGTGATGTTACAGGACAGAGACTCGCATAGAGGAGAGAGAAATACACAGGGGTTACGTTACAGCACAGCAACTCACAGTAAGGAGAGAGAAATACACAGGGGTGACGTTACAGCACAGCGACTCACAGTGAGGAGAGAGAAATACACAGGGGTGATGTTACAGCACAGCGGCTCGCAGAGAGGAGAGAGAAATACACAGGGATGATGTTACAGCACAGCAGCTCGCAGTGAGGATAGAGAAATACACAGGGGTGACGTTACAGCACAGCGGCTCACAGTGAGGAGAGAGAAATACACAGGGGTGATGTTACAGCACAGCGGCTCGCAGAGAGGATAGAGAAATACAGAGGGATGACGTTACAGCACAGCGGCTCGCAGTGTTGAGAGAGAAATACACAGGGATGACGTTACAGCACAGCGGCTCGCAGAGAGGAGAGAGAAATACACAGGGATGACGTTACAGCACAGCAGCTCGCAGTGAGGATAGAGAAATACACAGGGGTGACGTTACAGCACAGCGGCTCACAGTGAGGAGAGAGAAATACACAGGGGTGACGTTGCAGCACAGAGGATCACAGTGAGGAGAGAGAAATACACAGGGGTGACGTTACAGCACAGCGGCCCACAGTGAGGAGAGAGAAATACACAGGGGTGATGTTACAGCACAGCGGCTCGCAGAGAGGATAGAGAAATACACAGGGATGACGTTACAGCACAGCGGCTCGCAGTGTTGAGAGAGAAATACACAGGGATGACGTTACAGCACAGCGGCTCGCAGAGAGGAGAGAGAAATACACAGGGATGATGTTACAGCACAGCGGCTCGCAGTGAGGATAGAGAAATACACAGGGGTGACGATACAGCACAGAGGATCACAGTGAGGAGAGAGAAATACACAGGGGTGACGTTACAGCACAGCGGCCCACAGTGAGGAGAGAGAAATACACAGGGGTGATGTTACAGCACAGCGGCTCGCAGAGAGGATAGAGAAATACACAGGGATGACGTTACAGCACAGCGGCTCGCAGTGTTGAGAGAGAAATACACAGGGATGACGTTACAGCACAGCGGCTCGCAGAGAGGAGAGAGAAATACACAGGGATGACGTTACAGCACAGCAGCTCGCAGTGAGGATAGAGAAATACACAGGGGTGACGTTACAGCACAGCGGCTCACAGTGAGGAGAGAGAAATACACAGGGGTGACGTTACAGCACAGCGGCTCACAGTGACGAGAGCGAAATAAACAGGGGTGATGTTACAGCACAGCGGCTCACAGTGAGGAGAGAGAAATACACAGGGGTGACGTTACAGTACAGAGACTCACAGTGAGGAGAGAGAAATACACAGGGGTGATGTTACAGCACAGCGGTTCACAGTGAGGAGAGAGAAATACACAGGGGTGACGTTACTGCACAGCGGCTCACAGTGAGGAGAGAGAAATACCCCTGGGTGACGTTACAGCACAGAGACTCACAGTGAGGAGAGAGAAATACACAGGGGTGATGTTACAGCACAGCGCTCACAGTGAGGAGAGAGAAATACACAAGGGTGACGTTACAGCACAGCGCTCACAGTGAGGAGAGAGAAATACACAGGGGTGACATTACAGCACAGCGCTCAAAGTGAGGAGAGAGAAATACACAGGGGTGACGTTACAGCACAGCGCTCACAGTGAGGAGAGAGAAATACACATGGGTGATGTTACAGCACAGCGACTCGCAGTGAGGAGAGAGAAATACACAGGGATGACGTTACAGCACAACGACTCGCAGTGAGGAGAGAGAAATACACAGGGGTGACGTTACAGCATAGCGGCTCACAGTGAGGAGAGAGAAATACACAGGGGTGACTTTACAGCACAGCGACTCACAGTGATGACAGAGAAATACACAGGGGTGACTTTACAGCACAGCGGCTCACAGTGAGGAGAGAGAGATACACAGGGGTGATGTTACAGCACAGAGAATCACAGTGAGGAGAGAGAAATACACAGGGGTGACGTTACAGCACAGCGGCTCACAGTGAGGAGAGAGAAATACACAGGGGTGATGTTACAGCACAGCGGCTCACAGTGAGGAAAGAGAAATACCCCTGGGTGACGTTACAGCACAGAGACTCACAGTGAGGAGAGAGAAATACACAGGGGTGATGTTAGAGCACAGCGCTCAAAGTGAGGAGAGAGAAATACACAAGGGTGACGTTACAGCACAGCGCTCACAGTGAGGAGAGAGAAATACACAGGGGTGACGTTACAGCACAGCGCTCACAGTGAGGAGAGAGAAATACACAGGGGTGACGTTACAGCACAGCGCTCACAGTGAGGAGAGAGAAATACACATGGGTGATGTTACAGCACAGCGACTCGCAGTGAGGAGAGAGAAATACAAAGGGATGACGTTACAGCACAGAGACTCGCATAGAGGAGAGACAAATACACAGGGGTGACATTACAGCACAGCGACTCACAGTGAATAGAGAGATATACACAGGGGTGACGTTACAGGACAGAGACTCGCATAGAGGAGAGAGAAATACACAGGGGAGATGTTACAGCACAGCGGCTTGCAGTGAGGAGAGAGAAATACACAGGGATGAGATTACAGCACAGCGGCTCGCAGTGAGGAGAGAGAAATACACAGGGGTGACGTTATAGCACAGCAACTCACAGTAAGGAGAGAGAATTACACAGGGGTGACATTACAGCACAGCGACTCACAGTGAGGAGAGAGAAATACACAGGGGTGATGTTACAGCACAGCGGCTCGCAGTAAGGAGAGAGAAATACACAGGGGTGAGGTTACAGCACAGCGGCTCGCAGAGAGGAGAGAGAAATACACAGGGATGACGTTACAGCACAGTGACTCGCAGTGAGGAGAGTGAAATACACAGGGGTGACGATACAGCACAGAGGATCACAGTGAGGAGAGAGAAATACACAGGGGTGACGTTACAGCACAGCGGCCCACAGTGAGGAGAGAGAAACACACAGGGTTGACGTTACAGCACAGCGGCTCGCAGAGAGGATAGAGAAATACACAGGGATGACGATACAGCACAGCGGCTCGCAGTGTTGAGAGAGAAATACAAAGGGATGACGTTACAGCACAGCGGCTCGCAGAGAGGAGAGAGAAATACACAGGGATGACGTTACAGCACAGCGACTCGCAGTGAGGAGAGAGAAATACACAGGGGTGACGTTACAGCACAGCGCTCACAGTGAGGAGAGAGAAATACACAGGGGTGACGTTACAGCACAGCGCTCACAGTGAGGAGAGAGAAATACACAGGGGTGACGTTACAGCACAACGCTCACAGTGAGGAGAGAGAAATACACAAGGGTGATGTTACAGCACAGCGACTCGCAGTGAGGAGAGAGAAATACAAAGGGATGACGTTACAGCACAGAGACTCGCATAGAGGAGAGAGAAATACACAGGGGTGACATTACAGCACAGCGACTCACAGTGAGTAGAGAGATATACACAGGGGTGACGTTACAGGACAGAGACTCGCATAGAGGAGAGAGAAATACACAGGGGTGATGTTACAGCACAGCGGCTTGCAGTGAGGAGAGAGAAATACACAGGGATGAGGTTACAGCACAGCGGCTCACAGTGAGGAGAGAGAAATACACAGGGGTGACGTTACAGCACAGCGACTCACAGTGAGGAGAGAGAAATACACAGGGGTGATGTTACAGCACAGCGGCTCGCAGTGAGGAGAGAGAAATACACAGGGGTGACGTTACAGCACAGCGGCTCACAGTGAGGAGAGAGAAATACACAGGGGTGAGGTTACAGCACAGCGGCTCGCAGAGAGGAGAGAGAAATACACAGGGATGACGTTACAGCACAGCGACTCGCAGTGAGGAGAGTGAAATACACAGGGGTGACGATACAGCACAGAGGATCACAGTGAGGAGAGAGAAATACACAGGGGTGACGTTACAGCACAGCGGCCCACAGTGAGGATAGAGAAATACACAGGGATGACGATACAGCACAGCGGCTCGCAGTGTTGAGAGAGAAATGCACAGGGATGACGTTACAGCACAGCGGCTCACAGTGAGGAGAGAGAAATGCACAGGGGTGATGATACAGCACAGCGGCTCGCAGAGAGGAGAGAGAAATACACAGGGATGATGTTACAGCACAGCAGCTCGCAGTGAGGATAGAGAAATACACAGGGGTGACGTTACAGCACAGCGCTCACAGTGAGGAGAGAGAAACACACAGGGGTGATGTTGCAGCACAGCGCTCACAGTGAGGAGAGAGAAATACACAAGGGTGACGTTACAGCACAGCGCTCACAGTGAGGAGAGAGAAATACACAGGGGTGATGTTACAGCACAGCGCTCACAGTGAGGAGAGAGAAATACACAAGGGTGACGTTACAGCACAGCGCTCGCAGTGAGGAGAGAGAAATACACAGGGGTGACGTTACAGCACAGCGCTTGCAGTGAAGAGAGAGAAATACACAGGGATGACGTTACAGCACAGAGACTCGCATAGAGGAGAGAGAAATATGCAGGGGTGACATTACAGCACAGCGACTCACAGTGAGTAGAGAGATATACACAGGGGTGATGTTACAGGACAGAGACTCGCATAGAGGAGAGAGAAATACACAGGGGTTACGTTACAGCACAGCAACTCACAGTAAGGAGAGAGAAATACACAGGGGTGACGTTACAGCACAGCGACTCACAGTGAGGAGAGAGAAATACACAGGGGTGATGTTACAGCACAGCGGCTCGCAGAGAGGAGAGAGAAATACACAGGGATGATGTTACAGCACAGCAGCTCGCAGTGAGGATAGAGAAATACACAGGGGTGACGTTACAGCACAGCGGCTCACAGTGAGGAGAGAGAAATACACAGGGGTGATGTTACAGCACAGCGGCTCGCAGAGAGGATAGAGAAATACAGAGGGATGACGTTACAGCACAGCGGCTCGCAGTGTTGAGAGAGAAATACACAGGGATGACGTTACAGCACAGCGGCTCGCAGAGAGGAGAGAGAAATACACAGGGATGACGTTACAGCACAGCAGCTCGCAGTGAGGATAGAGAAATACACAGGGGTGACGTTACAGCACAGCGGCTCACAGTGAGGAGAGAGAAATACACAGGGGTGACGTTGCAGCACAGAGGATCACAGTGAGGAGAGAGAAATACACAGGGGTGACGTTACAGCACAGCGGCCCACAGTGAGGAGAGAGAAATACACAGGGGTGATGTTACAGCACAGCGGCTCGCAGAGAGGATAGAGAAATACACAGGGATGACGTTACAGCACAGCGGCTCGCAGTGTTGAGAGAGAAATACACAGGGATGACGTTACAGCACAGCGGCTCGCAGAGAGGAGAGAGAAATACACAGGGATGATGTTACAGCACAGCGGCTCGCAGTGAGGATAGAGAAATACACAGGGGTGACGATACAGCACAGAGGATCACAGTGAGGAGAGAGAAATACACAGGGGTGACGTTACAGCACAGCGGCCCACAGTGAGGAGAGAGAAATACACAGGGGTGATGTTACAGCACAGCGGCTCGCAGAGAGGATAGAGAAATACACAGGGATGACGTTACAGCACAGCGGCTCGCAGTGTTGAGAGAGAAATACACAGGGATGACGTTACAGCACAGCGGCTCGCAGAGAGGAGAGAGAAATACACAGGGATGACGTTACAGCACAGCAGCTCGCAGTGAGGATAGAGAAATACACAGGGGTGACGTTACAGCACAGCGGCTCACAGTGAGGAGAGAGAAATACACAGGGGTGACGTTACAGCACAGCGGCTCACAGTGACGAGAGCGAAATAAACAGGGGTGATGTTACAGCACAGCGGCTCACAGTGAGGAGAGAGAAATACACAGGGGTGACGTTACAGTACAGAGACTCACAGTGAGGAGAGAGAAATACACAGGGGTGATGTTACAGCACAGCGGTTCACAGTGAGGAGAGAGAAATACACAGGGGTGACGTTACTGCACAGCGGCTCACAGTGAGGAGAGAGAAATACCCCTGGGTGACGTTACAGCACAGAGACTCACAGTGAGGAGAGAGAAATACACAGGGGTGATGTTACAGCACAGCGCTCACAGTGAGGAGAGAGAAATACACAAGGGTGACGTTACAGCACAGCGCTCACAGTGAGGAGAGAGAAATACACAGGGGTGACATTACAGCACAGCGCTCAAAGTGAGGAGAGAGAAATACACAGGGGTGACGTTACAGCACAGCGCTCACAGTGAGGAGAGAGAAATACACATGGGTGATGTTACAGCACAGCGACTCGCAGTGAGGAGAGAGAAATACACAGGGATGACGTTACAGCACAACGACTCGCAGTGAGGAGAGAGAAATACACAGGGGTGACGTTACAGCATAGCGGCTCACAGTGAGGAGAGAGAAATACACAGGGGTGACTTTACAGCACAGCGACTCACAGTGATGACAGAGAAATACACAGGGGTGACTTTACAGCACAGCGGCTCACAGTGAGGAGAGAGAGATACACAGGGGTGATGTTACAGCACAGAGAATCACAGTGAGGAGAGAGAAATACACAGGGGTGACGTTACAGCACAGCGGCTCACAGTGAGGAGAGAGAAATACACAGGGGTGATGTTACAGCACAGCGGCTCACAGTGAGGAAAGAGAAATACCCCTGGGTGACGTTACAGCACAGAGACTCACAGTGAGGAGAGAGAAATACACAGGGGTGATGTTAGAGCACAGCGCTCAAAGTGAGGAGAGAGAAATACACAAGGGTGACGTTACAGCACAGCGCTCACAGTGAGGAGAGAGAAATACACAGGGGTGACGTTACAGCACAGCGCTCACAGTGAGGAGAGAGAAATACACAGGGGTGACGTTACAGCACAGCGCTCACAGTGAGGAGAGAGAAATACACATGGGTGATGTTACAGCACAGCGACTCGCAGTGAGGAGAGAGAAATACAAAGGGATGACGTTACAGCACAGAGACTCGCATAGAGGAGAGACAAATACACAGGGGTGACATTACAGCACAGCGACTCACAGTGAATAGAGAGATATACACAGGGGTGACGTTACAGGACAGAGACTCGCATAGAGGAGAGAGAAATACACAGGGGAGATGTTACAGCACAGCGGCTTGCAGTGAGGAGAGAGAAATACACAGGGATGAGATTACAGCACAGCGGCTCGCAGTGAGGAGAGAGAAATACACAGGGGTGACGTTATAGCACAGCAACTCACAGTAAGGAGAGAGAATTACACAGGGGTGACATTACAGCACAGCGACTCACAGTGAGGAGAGAGAAATACACAGGGGTGATGTTACAGCACAGCGGCTCGCAGTAAGGAGAGAGAAATACACAGGGGTGAGGTTACAGCACAGCGGCTCGCAGAGAGGAGAGAGAAATACACAGGGATGACGTTACAGCACAGTGACTCGCAGTGAGGAGAGTGAAATACACAGGGGTGACGATACAGCACAGAGGATCACAGTGAGGAGAGAGAAATACACAGGGGTGACGTTACAGCACAGCGGCCCACAGTGAGGAGAGAGAAACACACAGGGTTGACGTTACAGCACAGCGGCTCGCAGAGAGGATAGAGAAATACACAGGGATGACGATACAGCACAGCGGCTCGCAGTGTTGAGAGAGAAATACAAAGGGATGACGTTACAGCACAGCGGCTCGCAGAGAGGAGAGAGAAATACACAGGGATGACGTTACAGCACAGCGACTCGCAGTGAGGAGAGAGAAATACACAGGGGTGACGTTACAGCACAGCGCTCACAGTGAGGAGAGAGAAATACACAGGGGTGACGTTACAGCACAGCGCTCACAGTGAGGAGAGAGAAATACACAGGGGTGACGTTACAGCACAACGCTCACAGTGAGGAGAGAGAAATACACAAGGGTGATGTTACAGCACAGCGACTCGCAGTGAGGAGAGAGAAATACAAAGGGATGACGTTACAGCACAGAGACTCGCATAGAGGAGAGAGAAATACACAGGGGTGACATTACAGCACAGCGACTCACAGTGAGTAGAGAGATATACACAGGGGTGACGTTACAGGACAGAGACTCGCATAGAGGAGAGAGAAATACACAGGGGTGATGTTACAGCACAGCGGCTTGCAGTGAGGAGAGAGAAATACACAGGGATGAGGTTACAGCACAGCGGCTCACAGTGAGGAGAGAGAAATACACAGGGGTGACGTTACAGCACAGCGACTCACAGTGAGGAGAGAGAAATACACAGGGGTGATGTTACAGCACAGCGGCTCGCAGTGAGGAGAGAGAAATACACAGGGGTGACGTTACAGCACAGCGGCTCACAGTGAGGAGAGAGAAATACACAGGGGTGAGGTTACAGCACAGCGGCTCGCAGAGAGGAGAGAGAAATACACAGGGATGACGTTACAGCACAGCGACTCGCAGTGAGGAGAGTGAAATACACAGGGGTGACGATACAGCACAGAGGATCACAGTGAGGAGAGAGAAATACACAGGGGTGACGTTACAGCACAGCGGCCCACAGTGAGGATAGAGAAATACACAGGGATGACGATACAGCACAGCGGCTCGCAGTGTTGAGAGAGAAATGCACAGGGATGACGTTACAGCACAGCGGCTCACAGTGAGGAGAGAGAAATGCACAGGGGTGATGATACAGCACAGCGGCTCGCAGAGAGGAGAGAGAAATACACAGGGATGATGTTACAGCACAGCAGCTCGCAGTGAGGATAGAGAAATACACAGGGGTGACGTTACAGCACAGCGGCTCACAGTGAGGAGAGAGAAATACACAGGGGTGATGTTACAGCACAGCGGCTCGCAGAGAGGATAGAGAAATACACAGGGATGACGTTACAGCACAGCGGCTCGCAGTGTTGAGAGAGAAATACACAGGGATGACGTTACAGCACAGCGGCTCGCAGAGAGGAGAGAGAAATACACAGGGATGACGTTACAGCACAGCAGCTCGCAGTGAGGATAGAGAAATACACAGGGGTGACGTTACAGCACAGCGGCTCACAGTGAGGAGAGAGAAATACACAGGGGTGATGTTACAGCACAGCAGCTCGCAGTGAGGATAGAGAAATACACAGGGGTGACGTTACAGCACAGCGGCTCGCAGAGAGGAGAGAGAAATACACAGGGATGACGTTACAGCACAGCAGCTCGCAGTGAGGATAGAGAAATACACAGGGGTGACGTTACAGCACAGCGGCTCGCAGAGAGGAGAGAGAAATACACAGGGATGACGTTACAGCACAGCAGCTCGCAGTGAGGATAGAGAAATACACAGGGGTGACGTTACAGCACAGCAGCTCGCAGTGAGGATAGAGAAATACACAGGGGTGACGTTGCAGCACAGAGGATCACAGTGAGGAGAGAGAAATACACAGGGGTGACGTTACAGCACAGCGGCCCACAGTGAGGAGAGAGAAATACACAGGGGTGATGTTACAGCACAGCGGCTCGCAGAGAGGATAGAGAAATACACAGGGATGACGTTACAGCACAGCGGCTCGCAGTGTTGAGAGAGAAATACACAGGGATGACGTTACAGCACAGCGGCTCGCAGAGAGGAGAGAGAAATACACAGGGATGACGTTACAGCACAGCAGCTCGCAGTGAGGATAGAGAAATACACAGGGGTGACGATACAGCACAGAGGATCACAGTGAGGAGAGAGAAATACACAGGGGTGACGTTACAGCACAGCGGCCCACAGTGAGGAGAGAGAAATACACAGGGGTGATGTTACAGCACAGCGGCTCGCAGAGAGGATAGAGAAATACACAGGGATGACGTTACAGCACAGCGGCTCGCAGTGTTGAGAGAGAAATACACAGGGATGACGTTACAGCACAGCGGCTCGCAGAGAGGAGAGAGAAATACACAGGGATGACGTTACAGCACAGCAGCTCACAGTGAGGATAGAGAAATACACAGGGGTGACGTTACAGCACAGCGGCTCACAGTGAGGAGAGAGAAATACACAGGGGTGACGTTACAGCACAGCGGCTCACAGTGACGAGAGCGAAATAAACAGGGGTGATGTTACAGCACAGCGGCTCACAGTGAGGAGAGAGAAATACACAGGGGTGACGTTACAGTACAGAGACTCACAGTGAGGAGAGAGAAATACACAGGGGTGACGTTACAGCACAGCGGTTCACAGTGAGGAGAGAGAAATACACAGGGGTGACGTTACTGCACAGCGGCTCACAGTGAGGAGAGAGAAATACCCCTGGGTGACGTTACAGCACAGAGACTCACAGTGAGGAGAGAGAAATACACAGGGGTGATGTTACAGCACAGCGCTCACAGTGAGGAGAGAGAAATACACAAGGGTGACGTTACAGCACAGCGCTCACAGTGAGGAGAGAGAAATACACAGGGGTGACATTACAGCACAGCGCTCAAAGTGAGGAGAGAGAAATACACAGGGGTGACGTTACAGCACAGCGCTCACAGTGAGGAGAGAGAAATACACATGGGTGATGTTACAGCACAGCGACTCGCAGTGAGGAGAGAGAAATACACAGGGATGACGTTACAGCACAACGACTCGCAGTGAGGAGAGAGAAATACACAGGGGTGACGTTACAGCATAGCGGCTCACAGTGAGGAAAGAGAAATACACAGGGGTGACTTTACAGCACAGCGACTTACAGTGATGACAGAGAAATACACAGGGGTGACTTTACAGCACAGCGGCTCACAGTGAGGAGAGAGAGATACACAGGGGTGATGTTACAGCATAGCGGCTCACAGTGAGGAGAGAGAGATACACAGGGGTGATGTTACAGCACAGCGACTCGCAGTGAGGAGAGAGAAATACACATGGGTGACATTACAGCACAGCGGATCACAGTGAGGAGATAGAAATACACAGGGGTGACGTTACAGCACAGAGAATCACAGTGAGGAGAGAGAAATACACAGGGGTGACGTTACAGCACAGCGGCTCACAGTGAGGAGAGAGAAATACACAGGGGTGATGTTACAGCACAGCGGCTCACAGTGAGGAAAGAGAAATACCCCTGGGTGACGTTACAGCACAGAGACTCACAGTGAGGAGAGAGAAATACACAGGGGTGATGTTAGAGCACAGCGCTCAAAGTGAGGAGAGAGAAATACACAAGGGTGACGTTACAGCACAGCGCTCACAGTGAGGAGAGAGAAATACACAGGGGTGACGTTACAGCACAGCGCTCACAGTGAGGAGAGAGAAATACACAGGGGTGACGTTACAGCACAGCGCTCACAGTGAGGAGAGAGAAATACACATGGGTGATGTTACAGCACAGCGACTCGCAGTGAGGAGAGAGAAATACAAAGGGATGACGTTACAGCACAGAGACTCGCATAGAGGAGAGACATATACACAGGGGTGACATTACAGCACAGCGACTCACAGTGAGTAGAGAGATATACACAGGGGTGACGTTACAGGACAGAGACTCGCATAGAGGAGAGAGAAATACACAGGGGAGATGTTACAGCACAGCGGCTTGCAGTGAGGAGAGAGAAATACACAGGGATGAGGTTACAGCACAGCGGCTCGCAGTGAGGAGAGAGAAATACACAGGGGTGACGTTATAGCACAGCAACTCACAGTAAGGAGAGAGAATTACACAGGGGTGACATTACAGCACAGCGACTCACAGTGAGGAGAGAGAAATACACAGGGGTGATGTTACAGCACAGCGGCTCGCAGTAAGGAGAGAGAAATACACAGGGGTGAGGTTACAGCACAGCGGCTCGCAGAGAGGAGAGAGAAATACACAGGGATGACGTTACAGCACAGTGACTCGCAGTGAGGGGAGTGAAATACACAGGGGTGACGATACAGCACAGAGGATCACAGTGAGGAGAGAGAAATACACAGGGTTGACGTTACAGCACAGCGGCTCGCAGAGAGGATAGAGAAATACACAGGGATGACGATACAGCACAGCGGCTCGCAGTGTTGAGAGAGAAATACAAAGGGATGACGTTACAGCACAGCGGCTCGCAGAGAGGAGAGAGAAATACACAGGGATGACGTTACAGCACAGCGACTCGCAGTGAGGAGAGAGAAATATACAGGGGTGACGTTACAGCACAGCGCTCACAGTGAGGAGAGAGAAATACACAGGGGTGACGTTACAGCACAGCGCTCACAGTGAGGAGAGAGAAATACACAGGGGTGACGTTACAGCACAACGCTCACAGTGAGGAGAGAGAAATACACAAGGGTGATGTTACAGCACAGCGACTCGCAGTGAAGAGAGAGAAATACAAAGGGATGACGTTACAAAACAGAGACTCGCATAGAGGAGAGAGAAATACACAGGGGTGACATTACAGCACAGCGACTCACAGTGAGTAGAGAGATATACACAGGGGTGACGTTACAGGACAGAGACTCGCATAGAGGAGAGAGAAATACACAGGGGTGATGTTACAGCACAGCGGCTTGCAGTGAGGAGAGAGAAATACACAGGGATGAGGTTACAGCACAGCGGCTCGCAGTGAGGAGAGAGAAATACACAGGGGTGACGTTATAGCACAGCAACTCACAGTAAGGAGAGAGAAATACACAGGGGTGACGTTACAGCACAGCGACTCACAGTGAGGAGAGAGAAATACACAGGGGTGATGTTACAGCACAGCGGCTCGCAGTGAGGAGAGAGAAATACACAGGGGTGACGTTACAGCACAGCGGCTCACAGTGAGGAGAGAGAAATACACAGGGGTGAGGTTACAGCACAGCGGCTCGCAGAGAGGAGAGAGAAATACACAGGGATGACGTTACAGCACAGCGACTCGCAGTGAGGAGAGTGAAATACACAGGGGTGGCGATACAGCACAGAGGATCACAGTGAGGAGAGAGAAATACACAGGGGTGACGTTACAGCACAGCGGCCCACAGTGAGGAGAGAGAAATACACAGGGGTGACGTTACAGCACAGCGGCTCGCAGAGAGGATAGAGAAATACACAGGGATGACGATACAGCACAGCGGCTCGCAGTGTTGAGAGAGAAATGCACAGGGATGACGTTACAGCACAGCGGCTCACAGTGAGGAGAGAGAAATGCACAGGGATGACGTTACAGCACAGCGGCTCACAGTTTTGAGAGAGAAATACACAGGGGTGACGTTACAGCACAGCGGCTCGCAGAGAGGAGAGAGAAATACACAGGGAAGACGTTACAGCACAGCGGCTCGCAGTGAGGAGAGAGAAATACACAGGGGTGTTGTTACAGCACAGCAGCTCGCAGTGAGGAGAGAGAAATACACAGGGGTGACGTTACAGCACAGCGGCTCGCAGTGAGGAGAGAGAAATACACAAGGGTGACGTTACAGCACAGCGGCTCACAGTGAGGAGAGAGAAATACACTGGGGTGACGTTACAGCACAGCGGCTCACAGTGAGGAGAGCAAAATACACAGGGGTGACGTTACAGCACAGCGGCTCACAGTGAGGAGAGAGAAATACACAGGGGTGACACTACAGCACAGCGACTCACAGTGATGAGAGAGAATTACACAGGGGTGACGTTACAGCACAGCGGCTCACAGTGAGGAGAGTGAAATACACAGGGGTGACGTTACAGCACAGCGGCTCACAGTGAGGAGAGAGAAATACACAGGGGTGACGTTACAGCACAGCAGCTCACAGTGAGGAGAGAGAAATACACAGTGGTGACGTTACAGCACAGCAGCTCGCAGTGAGGAGAGAGAAATACACAGGGGTGACATTACAGCACAGCGGCTCACAGTGAGGAGAGAGAAATACACAGGGGTGATGTTACAGCACAGCGGCTCACAGGGAGGAGAGAGAGATACACAGGGGTGATGTTACAGCACAGCGGATCACAGTGAGGAGAAAGAAATACACAGGTGTGACGTTACAGCACAGAGACTCACAGTGAGGAGAGAGAAATATACAGGGGTGAAGTTACAGCACAGCGGCTCACAGTGAGGAGAGAGAAATACCCCTGGGTGACGTTACAGCACAGAGACTCACAGTGAGGAGAGAGAAATACACAGGGGTGACGTTACAGCACAGAGACTCACAGTGAGGAGAGAGAAATACACAGGGGTGATGTTACAGCACAGCGCTCACAGTGAGGAGAGAGAAATACACAGGGGTGATGTTACAGCACAGCGCTCACAGTGAGGAGAGAGAAATACACAGGGGTGATGTTACAGCACAGCGCTCACAGTGAGGAGAGAGAAATACACAGGGGTGATGTTACAGCACAGCGCTCAAAGTGAGGAGAGAGAAATACACAGGGGTGACGTTACAGCACAGCGCTCACAGTGAGGAGAGAGAAATACACAGGGGTGACGTTACAGCACAACGCTCACAGTGAGGAGAGAGAAATACACAAGGTTGATGTTACAGCACAGCGACTCGCAGTGAGGAGAGAGAAATACAATGGGATGACGTTACAGCACAGAGACTCGCATAGAGGAGAGAGAAATACACAGGGGTGACATTACAGCACAGCGACTCACAGTGAGTAGAGAGATATACACAGGGGTGACGTTACATGACAGAGACTCGCTTAGAGGAGAGAGAAATACACAGGGGTGATGTTACAGCACAGCGGCTTGCAGTGAGGAGAGAGAAATACACAGTGATGAGGTTACAGCACAGCGGCTCGCAGTGAGGAGAGAGAAATACACAGGGATGACGTTACAGCACAGCGACTCGCAGTGAGGAGAGAGAAATACACAGGGGTGAGGTTACAGCACAGCAACTCACAGTAAGGAGAGAGAAATACACAGGGGTGATGTTACAGCACAGCGACTCACAGTGAGGAGAGAGAAATACACAGGGGTGATGTTACAGAACAGCGGCTCGCAGTGAGGAGAGAGAAATACACAGGGGTGACGTTACAGCACAGCGGCTCACAGTGAGGAGAGAGAAATACACAGGGGTGAGGTTACAGCACAGAGGCTCGCAGAAAGGAGAGAGAAATACACAGGGATGACGTTACAGCACAGCGACTCGCAGTGAGGAGAGTGAAATACACAGGGGTGACGATACAGCACAGAAGATCACAGTGAGGAGAGAGAAATACACAGGGGTGACGTTACAGCACAGCGGCCCACAGTGATGAGAGAGAAATACACAGGGGTGACGTTACAGCACAGCGGCTCGCAGAGAGGATAGAGAAATACACAGGGATGACGATACAGCACAGCGGCTCGCAGTGTTGAGAGAGAAATACACAGGGATGACATTACAGCACAGCGGCTCACAGTGAGGAGAGAGAAATACACAGGGGTGACGTTACAGCACAGCGGCTCGCAGAGAGGAGAGAGAAATACACAGGGACGACGTTACAGCACAGCGACTCGCAGTGAGGAGAGAGAAATTCACAGGGGTGACGTTACAGCACAGCGCTCACAGTGAGGAGAGAGAAATACACAGGGGTGACGTTACAGCACAGCGCTCACAGTGAGGAGAGAGACATACACAGGGGTGACGTTACAGCACAGCTCTCACAGCGAGGAAAGAGAAATACACAGGGGTGACGTTACAGCACAACGCTCACAGTGAGGAGAGAGAAATACACAAGGGTGATGTTACAGCACAGCGACTCGCAGTGAGGAGAGAGAAATACAAAGGGGTGACATTACAGCACAGCAACTCACAGTGAGTAGAGAGATATACACAGGGGTGACGTTACAGGACAGACACTCGCATAGAGGAGAGAGAAATACACAGGGGTGATGTTACAGCACAGCGGCTTGCAGTGAGGAGAGAGAAATACACAGGGATGAGGTTACAGCACAGCGGCTCGCAGTGAGGAGAGAGAAATACACAGGGGTGACGATATAGCACAGCAACTCACAGTGAGTAGAGAGATATACACAGGGGTGACGTTACAGCACAGAGACTCGCATAGAGGAGACAGAAATACACAGGGGTGACATTACAGCACAGCAACTCACAGTGAGTAGAGAGATATACAGAGGGGTGACGTTACAGGACAGAGACTCGCATAGAGGAGAGAGAAATACACAGGGGTGATGTTACAGCACAGCGGCTTGCAGTGAGGAGAGAGAAATACACAGGGATGAGGTTACAGCACAGCGGCTCGCAGTGAGGAGAGAGAAATACACAGGGGTGACGTTATAGCACAGCAACTCACAGTAAGGAGGGAGAAATACACAGGGGTGACGTTACAGCACAGCGACTCACAGTGAGGAGAGAGAAATACACAGGGGTGATGTTACAGCACATCGGCTCGCAGTGAGGAGAGAGAAATACACAGGGGCGACGTTACAGCACAGCGGCTCACAGTGAGGAGAGAGAAATACACAGGGGTGAGGTTACAGCACAGCGGCTCGCAGAGAGGAGAGAGAAATACACAGGGATGACGTTACAGCACAGCGACTCGCAGTGAGGAGAGTGAAATACACAGGGGTGACGATACAGCACAGAGGACCACAGTGAGGAGAGAGAAATACACAGGGGTGACGTTACAGCACAGCGGCCCACAGTGAGGAGAGAGAAATACACAGGGGTATCGTTACAGCACAGCGGCTCGCAGAGAGGATAGAGAAATACACAGGGATGACGATACAGCACAGCGGCTCGCAGTGTTGAGAGAGAAATACACAGGGATGACGTTACAGCACAGCGGCTCGCAGAGAGGAGAGAGAAATACACAGGGAAGACGTTACAGCACAGCGACTAGCAGTGAGGAGAGAGAAATTCACAGGGGTGACGTTACAGCACAGCAGCTCGCAGTGAGGAGAGAGAAATACACAGGGGTGACGTTACAGCACAGCGGCTCACAGTGAGGAGAGAGAAATACACTGGGGTGACGTTACAGCACAGCGGCTCACAGTGAGGAGAGCAAAATACACAGGGGTGATGTTACAGCACAGCGGCTCACAGTGAGGAGAGAGAAATACACAGGGGTGACGTTACAGCACAGCGGCTCACAGTGAGCAGAGAGAAATACACAGGGGTGATGTTAGAGCACAGCGGCTCGCAGTGAGGAGAGAGAGATACACAGGGGTGATGTTACAGCACAGCGCTCACAGTGAGGAGAGAGAAATACACAGGGGTGACGTTACAGCACAGCGCTCACAGTGAGGAGAGAGAAATACACAGGGGTGACGTTACAGCACAGCGCTCACAGTGAGGAGAGAGAAATACACATGGGTGATGTTACAGCACAGCGACTCACAGTGAGGAGAGAGAAATACACAGGGAAGTCGTTACAGCACAGAGACTCGCATAGAGGAGAGAGAAATACACAGTGGTGACATTACAGCACAGCGACTCACAGTGAGTAGAGAGATAAAGACAGGGGTGACGTTACAGCACAGCGACTCGCAGTGAGGAGAGAGAAATACACAGGGAAGTCGTTACAGCACAGAGACTCGCATAGAGGAGAGAGAAATACACAGGGGTGATGTTACAGCACAGCAGCTTGCAGTGAGGAGAGAGAAATACACAGGGATGAGGTTACAGCACAGCGGCTCGCAGTGAGGATAGAGAAATACACAGGGGTGACGTTACAGCACAGCAACTCACAGTATGGAGAGAGAAATACACAGGGGTGACGTTACAGCACAGCGACTCACAATGAGGAGAGAGAAATACACAGGGGTGATATTACAGCACAGCGGCTCGCAGTGAGGAGAGAGAAATACACAGGGGTGAAGTTACAGCACAGCGACTCGCAGTCAGGAGAGTGAAATACACAGGGGTGACGATACAGCACAGAGGATCACAGTGAGGAGAGAGAAATACACAGGGGTGACGTTACAGCACAGCGGCTCGCAGAGAGGAGAGAGAAATACACAGGGATTACGTTACAGCACAGCGGCTCGCAGTGAGGAGAGAGAAATACACAGGGGTGACGTTACAGCACAGCGGCTCGCAGTGAGGAGAGAGAAATACACAGGGGTGTTGTTACAGCACAGCAGCTCGCAGTGAGGAGAGAGAAATACACAGGGGTGACGTTACAGCACAGAGAATCACAGTGAGGAGAGAGAAATACACAGGGGTGACGTTACAGCACAGCGGCTCATAGTGAGGAGAGAGAAATACACAGGGGTGACGTTACAGCACAGCGGCTCACAGTGAGGAAAGAGAAATACCCCTGGGTGACGTTACAGCACAGAGACTCACAGTGAGGAGAGAGAAATACACAGGGGTGATGTTAGAGCACAGCGCTCAAAGTGAGGAGAGAGAAATACACAAGGGTGACGTTACAGCACAGCGCTCACAGTGAGGAGAGAGAAATACACAGGGTTGATGTTACAGCACAGCGCTCACAGTGAGGAGAGAGAAATACACAGGGGTGACGTTACAGCACAGCGCTCACAGTGAGGAGAGAGAAATACACATGGGTGATGTTACAGCACAGCGACTCGCAGTGAGGAGAGAGAAATACAAAGGGATGACGTTACAGCACAGAGACTCGCATAGAGTAGAGACAAATACACAGGGGTGACATTACAGCACAGCGACTCACAGTGAGTAGAGAGATATACACAGGGGTGACGTTACAGGACAGAGACTCGCATAGAGGAGAGAGAAATACACAGGGGTGATGTTACAGCACAGCGGCTTGCAGTGAGGAGAGAGAAATACACAGGGATGAGGTTACAGCACAGCGGCTTGCAGTGAGGAGAGAGAAATACACAGGGGTGACGTTATAGCACAGCAACTCACAGTAAGGAGAGAGAATTACACAGGGGTGACATTAC
The DNA here is from genome assembly GCA_031769625.1 of Taudactylus pleione. Taxonomy (NCBI): domain Eukaryota; kingdom Metazoa; phylum Chordata; class Amphibia; order Anura; family Myobatrachidae; genus Taudactylus; species Taudactylus pleione. The sequence continues at coordinate 216,422 of JAUIMM010001080.1, forward strand.
AGCACAGCGACTCACAGTGAGGAGAGAGAAATACACAGGGGTGACTTTACAGCACAGCGGCTCACAGTGAGGAGAGAGAAATACACAGGGGTGACGTTACAGCACAGCGGCTCACAGTGAGGAGAGAGAAATACACAGTGGTGACGTTACAGCACAGCTGCTCGCAGTGAGGAGAGAGAAATACACAGGGGTGACGTTACAGCACAGCGGCTCACAGTGAGGAGAGAGAAATACACAGGGGTGACGTTACAGCACAGCGGCTCACAGTGAGCAGAGAGAAATACACAGGGGTGATGTTAGAGCACAGCGGCTCGCAGTGAGGAGAGAGAGATACACAGGGGTGATGTTACAGCACAGCGCTCACAGTGAGGAGAGAGAAATACACAGGGGTGACGTTACAGCACAGCGCTCACAGTGAGGAGAGAGAAATACACAGGGGTGACGTTACAGCACAGCGCTCACAGTGAGGAGAGAGAAATACACATGGGTGATGTTACAGCACAGCGACTCACAGTGAGGAGAGAGAAATACACAGGGAAGTCGTTACAGCACAGAGACTCGCATAGAGGAGAGAGAAATACACAGTGGTGACATTACAGCACAGCGACTCACAGTGAGTAGAGAGATAAAGACAGGGGTGACGTTACAGCACAGCGACTCGCAGTGAGGAGAGAGAAATACACAGGGAAGTCGTTACAGCACAGAGACTCGCATAGAGGAGAGAGAAATACACAGGGGTGATGTTACAGCACAGCAGCTTGCAGTGAGGAGAGAGAAATACACAGGGATGAGGTTACAGCACAGCGGCTCGCAGTGAGGATAGAGAAATACACAGGGGTGACGTTACAGCACAGCAACTCACAGTATGGAGAGAGAAATACACAGGGGTGACGTTACAGCACAGCGACTCACAATGAGGAGAGAGAAATACACAGGGGTGATATTACAGCACAGCGGCTCGCAGTGAGGAGAGAGAAATACACAGGGGTGAAGTTACAGCACAGCGACTCGCAGTCAGGAGAGTGAAATACACAGGGGTGACGATACAGCACAGAGGATCACAGTGAGGAGAGAGAAATACACAGGGGTGACGTTACAGCACAGCGGCTCGCAGAGAGGAGAGAGAAATACACAGGGATTACGTTACAGCACAGCGACTCGCAGTGAGGAGAGAGAAATACACAGGGGTGATGTTACAGCACAGCGGCTCGCAGTGAGGAGAGAGAAATACACAGGGGTGTTGTTACAGCACAGCAGCTCGCAGTGAGGAGAGAGAAATACACAGGGGTGACGTTACAGCACAGAGAATCACAGTGAGGAGAGAAAAATACACAGGGGTGACGTTACAGCACAGCGGCTCACAGTGAGGAGAGAGAAATACACAGGGGTGACGTTACAGCACAGCGGCTCACAGTGAGGAAAGAGAAATACCCCTGGGTGACGTTACAGCACAGAGACTCACAGTGAGGAGAGAGAAATACACAGGGGTGATGTTAGAGCACAGCGCTCAAAGTGAGGAGAGAGAAATACACAAGGGTGACGTTACAGCACAGCGCTCACAGTGAGGAGAGAGAAATACACAGGGTTGATGTTACAGCACAGCGCTCACAGTGAGGAGAGAGAAATACACAGGGGTGACGTTACAGCACAGCGCTCACAGTGAGGAGAGAGAAATACACATGGGTGATGTTACAGCACAGCGACTCGCAGTGAGGAGAGAGAAATACAAAGGGATGACGTTACAGCACAGAGACTCGCATAGAGTAGAGACAAATAAACAGGGGTGACATTACAGCACAGCGACTCACAGTGAGTAGAGAGATATACACAGGGGTGACGTTACAGGACAGAGACTCGCATAGAGGAGAGAGAAATACACAGGGGTGATGTTACAGCACAGCGGCTTGCAGTGAGGAGAGAGAAATACACAGGGATGAGGTTACAGCACAGCGGCTTGCAGTGAGGAGAGAGAAATACACAGGGACGACGTTACAGCACAGCGACTCGCAGTGAGGAGAGAGAAATTCACAGGGGTGACGTTACAGCACAGCGCTCACAGTGAGGAGAGAGAAATACACAGGGGTGACGTTACAGCACAGCGCTCACAGTGAGGAGAGAGACATACACAGGGGTGACGTTACAGCACAGCTCTCACAGCGAGGAAAGAGAAATACACAGGGGTGACGTTACAGCACAACGCTCACAGTGAGGAGAGAGAAATACACAAGGGTGATGTTACAGCACAGCGACTCGCAGTGAGGAGAGAGAAATACAAAGGGGTGACATTACAGCACAGCAACTCACAGTGAGTAGAGAGATATACACAGGGGTGACGTTACAGGACAGACACTCGCATAGAGGAGAGAGAAATACACAGGGGTGATGTTACAGCACAGCGGCTTGCAGTGAGGAGAGAGAAATACACAGGGATGAGGTTACAGCACAGCGGCTCGCAGTGAGGAGAGAGAAATACACAGGGGTGACGATATAGCACAGCAACTCACAGTGAGTAGAGAGATATACACAGGGGTGACGTTACAGCACAGAGACTCGCATAGAGGAGACAGAAATACACAGGGGTGACATTACAGCACAGCAACTCACAGTGAGTAGAGAGATATACACAGGGGTGACGTTACAGGACAGAGACTCGCATAGAGGAGAGAGAAATACACAGGGGTGATGTTACAGCACAGCGGCTTGCAGTGAGGAGAGAGAAATACACAGGGATGAGGTTACAGCACAGCGGCTCGCAGTGAGGAGAGAGAAATACACAGGGGTGACGTTATAGCACAGCAACTCACAGTAAGGAGGGAGAAATACACAGGGGTGACGTTACAGCACAGCGACTCACAGTGAGGAGAGAGAAATACACAGGGGTGATGTTACAGCACAGCGGCTCGCAGTGAGGAGAGAGAAATACACAGGGGCGACGTTACAGCACAGCGGCTCACAGTGAGGAGAGAGAAATACACAGGGGTGAGGTTACAGCACAGCGGCTCGCAGAGAGGAGAGAGAAATACACAGGGATGACGTTACAGCACAGCGACTCGCAGTGAGGAGAGTGAAATACACAGGGGTGACGATACAGCACAGAGGACCACAGTGAGGAGAGAGAAATACACAGGGGTGACGTTACAGCACAGCGGCCCACAGTGAGGAGAGAGAAATACACAGGGGTATCGTTACAGCACAGCGGCTCGCAGAGAGGATAGAGAAATACACAGGGATGACGATACAGCACAGCGGCTCGCAGTGTTGAGAGAGAAATACACAGGGATGACGTTACAGCACAGCGGCTCGCAGAGAGGAGAGAGAAATACACAGGGAAGACGTTACAGCACAGCGACTAGCAGTGAGGAGAGAGAAATTCACAGGGGTGACGTTACAGCACAGCAGCTCGCAGTGAGGAGAGAGAAATACACAGGGGTGACGTTACAGCACAGCGGCTCACAGTGAGGAGAGAGAAATACACTGGGGTGACGTTACAGCACAGCGGCTCACAGTGAGGAGAGCAAAATACACAGGGGTGATGTTACAGCACAGCGGCTCACAGTGAGGAGAGAGAAATACACAGGGGTGACGTTACAGCACAGCGGCTCACAGTGAGCAGAGAGAAATACACAGGGGTGATGTTAGAGCACAGCGGCTCGCAGTGAGGAGAGAGAGATACACAGGGGTGATGTTACAGCACAGCGCTCACAGTGAGGAGAGAGAAATACACAGGGGTGACGTTACAGCACAGCGCTCACAGTGAGGAGAGAGAAATACACAGGGGTGACGTTACAGCACAGCGCTCACAGTGAGGAGAGAGAAATACACATGGGTGATGTTACAGCACAGCGACTCACAGTGAGGAGAGAGAAATACACAGGGAAGTCGTTACAGCACAGAGACTCGCATAGAGGAGAGAGAAATACACAGTGGTGACATTACAGCACAGCGACTCACAGTGAGTAGAGAGATAAAGACAGGGGTGACGTTACAGCACAGCGACTCGCAGTGAGGAGAGAGAAATACACAGGGAAGTCGTTACAGCACAGAGACTCGCATAGAGGAGAGAGAAATACACAGGGGTGATGTTACAGCACAGCAGCTTGCAGTGAGGAGAGAGAAATACACAGGGATGAGGTTACAGCACAGCGGCTCGCAGTGAGGATAGAGAAATACACAGGGGTGACGTTACAGCACAGCAACTCACAGTATGGAGAGAGAAATACACAGGGGTGACGTTACAGCACAGCGACTCACAATGAGGAGAGAGAAATACACAGGGGTGATATTACAGCACAGCGGCTCGCAGTGAGGAGAGAGAAATACACAGGGGTGAAGTTACAGCACAGCGACTCGCAGTCAGGAGAGTGAAATACACAGGGGTGACGATACAGCACAGAGGATCACAGTGAGGAGAGAGAAATACACAGGGGTGACGTTACAGCACAGCGGCTCGCAGAGAGGAGAGAGAAATACACAGGGATTACGTTACAGCACAGCGGCTCGCAGTGAGGAGAGAGAAATACACAGGGGTGACGTTACAGCACAGCGGCTCGCAGTGAGGAGAGAGAAATACACAGGGGTGTTGTTACAGCACAGCAGCTCGCAGTGAGGAGAGAGAAATACACAGGGGTGACGTTACAGCACAGAGAATCACAGTGAGGAGAGAGAAATACACAGGGGTGACGTTACAGCACAGCGGCTCACAGTGAGGAGAGAGAAATACACAGGGGTGACGTTACAGCACAGCGGCTCACAGTGAGGAAAGAGAAATACCCCTGGGTGACGTTACAGCACAGAGACTCACAGTGAGGAGAGAGAAATACACAGGGGTGATGTTAGAGCACAGCGCTCAAAGTGAGGAGAGAGAAATACACAAGGGTGACGTTACAGCACAGCGCTCACAGTGAGGAGAGAGAAATACACAGGGTTGATGTTACAGCACAGCGCTCACAGTGAGGAGAGAGAAATACACAGGGGTGACGTTACAGCACAGCGCTCACAGTGAGGAGAGAGAAATACACATGGGTGATGTTACAGCACAGCGACTCGCAGTGAGGAGAGAGAAATACAAAGGGATGACGTTACAGCACAGAGACTCGCATAGAGTAGAGACAAATACACAGGGGTGACATTACAGCACAGCGACTCACAGTGAGTAGAGAGATATACACAGGGGTGACGTTACAGGACAGAGACTCGCATAGAGGAGAGAGAAATACACAGGGGTGATGTTACAGCACAGCGGCTTGCAGTGAGGAGAGAGAAATACACAGGGATGAGGTTACAGCACAGCGGCTTGCAGTGAGGAGAGAGAAATACACAGGGGTGACGTTATAGCACAGCAACTCACAGTAAGGAGAGAGAATTACACAGGGGTGACATTACAGCACAGCGACTCACAGTGAGGAGAGAGAAATACACAGGGGTGACTTTACAGCACAGCGGCTCACAGTGAGGAGAGAGAAATACACAGGGGTGACGTTACAGCACAGCGGCTCACAGTGAGGAGAGAGAAATACACAGTGGTGACGTTACAGCACAGCTGCTCGCAGTGAGGAGAGAGAAATACACAGGGGTGACGTTACAGCACAGCGGCTCACAGTGAGGAGAGAGAAATACACAGGGGTGACGTTACAGCACAGCGGCTCACAGTGAGCAGAGAGAAATACACAGGGGTGATGTTAGAGCACAGCGGCTCGCAGTGAGGAGAGAGAGATACACAGGGGTGATGTTACAGCACAGCGCTCACAGTGAGGAGAGAGAAATACACAGGGGTGACGTTACAGCACAGCGCTCACAGTGAGGAGAGAGAAATACACAGGGGTGACGTTACAGCACAGCGCTCACAGTGAGGAGAGAGAAATACACATGGGTGATGTTACAGCACAGCGACTCACAGTGAGGAGAGAGAAATACACAGGGAAGTCGTTACAGCACAGAGACTCGCATAGAGGAGAGAGAAATACACAGTGGTGACATTACAGCACAGCGACTCACAGTGAGTAGAGAGATAAAGACAGGGGTGACGTTACAGCACAGCGACTCGCAGTGAGGAGAGAGAAATACACAGGGAAGTCGTTACAGCACAGAGACTCGCATAGAGGAGAGAGAAATACACAGGGGTGATGTTACAGCACAGCAGCTTGCAGTGAGGAGAGAGAAATACACAGGGATGAGGTTACAGCACAGCGGCTCGCAGTGAGGATAGAGAAATACACAGGGGTGACGTTACAGCACAGCAACTCACAGTATGGAGAGAGAAATACACAGGGGTGACGTTACAGCACAGCGACTCACAATGAGGAGAGAGAAATACACAGGGGTGATATTACAGCACAGCGGCTCGCAGTGAGGAGAGAGAAATACACAGGGGTGAAGTTACAGCACAGCGACTCGCAGTCAGGAGAGTGAAATACACAGGGGTGACGATACAGCACAGAGGATCACAGTGAGGAGAGAGAAATACACAGGGGTGACGTTACAGCACAGCGGCTCGCAGAGAGGAGAGAGAAATACACAGGGATTACGTTACAGCACAGCGACTCGCAGTGAGGAGAGAGAAATACACAGGGGTGATGTTACAGCACAGCGGCTCGCAGTGAGGAGAGAGAAATACACAGGGGTGTTGTTACAGCACAGCAGCTCGCAGTGAGGAGAGAGAAATACACAGGGGTGACGTTACAGCACAGAGAATCACAGTGAGGAGAGAAAAATACACAGGGGTGACGTTACAGCACAGCGGCTCACAGTGAGGAGAGAGAAATACACAGGGGTGACGTTACAGCACAGCGGCTCACAGTGAGGAAAGAGAAATACCCCTGGGTGACGTTACAGCACAGAGACTCACAGTGAGGAGAGAGAAATACACAGGGGTGATGTTAGAGCACAGCGCTCAAAGTGAGGAGAGAGAAATACACAAGGGTGACGTTACAGCACAGCGCTCACAGTGAGGAGAGAGAAATACACAGGGTTGATGTTACAGCACAGCGCTCACAGTGAGGAGAGAGAAATACACAGGGGTGACGTTACAGCACAGCGCTCACAGTGAGGAGAGAGAAATACACATGGGTGATGTTACAGCACAGCGACTCGCAGTGAGGAGAGAGAAATACAAAGGGATGACGTTACAGCACAGAGACTCGCATAGAGTAGAGACAAATAAACAGGGGTGACATTACAGCACAGCGACTCACAGTGAGTAGAGAGATATACACAGGGGTGACGTTACAGGACAGAGACTCGCATAGAGGAGAGAGAAATACACAGGGGTGATGTTACAGCACAGCGGCTTGCAGTGAGGAGAGAGAAATACACAGGGATGAGGTTACAGCACAGCGGCTTGCAGTGAGGAGAGAGAAATACACAGGGGTGACGTTATAGCACAGCAACTCACAGTAAGGAGAGAGAATTACACAGGGGTGACATTACAGCACAGCGACTCACAGTGAGGAGAGAGAAATACACAGGGGTGATGTTACAGCACAGCGGCTCGCAGTAAGGAGAGAGAAATACACAGGGGTGAGGTTAGAGCACAGCGGCTCGCAGTGAGGAGAGAGAAATACACAGGGGTGACGTTATAGCACAGCGACTCACAGTGAGGAGAGAGAAATACACAGGGGTGATGTTACAGAACAGCGGCTCGCAGTGAGGAGAGAGAAATACACAGGGGTGACGTTACAGCACAGCGGCTCACAGTGAGGAGAGAGAAATACACAGGGGTGAGGTTACAGCACAGAGGCTCGCAGAGAGGAGAGAGAAATACACAGGGATGACGTTACAGCACAGCGACTCGCAGTGAGGAGAGTGAAATACACAGGGGTGACGATACAGCACAGAGGATCACAGTGAGGAGAGAGAAATACACAGGGGTGACGTTACAGCACAGCGGCCCACAGTGATGAGAGAGAAATACACAGGGGTGACGTTACAGCACAGCGGCTCGCAGAGAGGATAGAGAAATACACAGGGATGACGATACAGCACAGCGGCTCGCAGTGTTGAGAGAGAAATACACAGGGATGACGTTACAGCACAGCGGCTCACAGTGAGGAGAGAGAAATACACAGGGGTGACGTTACAGCACAGCGGCTCGCAGAGAGGAGAGAGAAATACACAGGGAAGACGTTACAGCACAGCGACTCGCAGTGAGGAGAGAGAAATTCACAGGGGTGACGTTACAGCACAGCGACTCGCAGTGAGGAGAGAGAAATTCACAGGGGTGACGTTACAGCACAGCGCTCACAGTGAGGAGAGAGAAATACACAGGGGTGACGTTACAGCACAGCGCTCACAGTGAGGAGAGAGAAATACACAGGGGTGACGTTACAGCACAGCTCTCACAGCGAGGAAAGAGAAATACACAGGGGTGACGTTACAGCACAACGCTCACAGTGAGGAGAGAGAAATACACAAGGGTGATGTTACAGCACAGCGACTCGCAGTGAGGAGAGAGAAATACAAAGGGGTGACATTACAGCACAGCAACTCACAGTGAGTAGAGAGATATACACAGGGGTGACGTTACAGGACAGAGACTCGCATAGAGGAGAGAGAAATACACAGGGGTGATGTTACAGCACAGCGGCTTGCAGTGAGGAGAGAGAAATACACAGGGATGAGGTTACAGCACAGCGGCTCGCAGTGAGGAGAGAGAAATACACAGGGGTGACGATATAGCACAGCAACTCACAGTGAGTAGAGAGATATACACAGGGGTGATGTTACAGCACAGAGACTCGCATAGAGGAGAGAGAAATACACAGGGGTGACATTACAGCACAGCAACTCACAGTGAGTAGAGAGATATACACAGGGGTGACGTTACAGGACAGAGACTCGCATAGAGGAGAGAGAAATACACAGGGGTGATGTTACAGCACAGCGGCTTGCAGTGAGGAGAGAGAAATACACAGGGATGAGGTTACAGCACAGCGGCTCGCAGTGAGGAGAGAGAAATACACAGAGGTGACGTTATAGCACAGCAACTCACAGTAAGGAGGAAGAAATACACAGGGGTGACGTTACAGCACAGCGACTCACAGTGAGGAGAGAGAAATACACAGGGGTGATGTTACAGCACAGCGGCTCGCAGTGAGGAGAGAGAAATACACAGGGGCGACGTTACAGCACAGCGGCTCACAGTGAGGAGAGAGAAATACACAGGGGTGAGGTTACAGCACAGCGGCTCGCAGAGAGGAGAGAGAAATACACAGGGATGACGTTACAGCACAGCGACTCGCAGTGAGGAGAGTGAAATACACAGGGGTGACGATACAGCACAGAGGACCACAGTGAGGAGAGAGAAATACACAGGGGTGACGTTACAGCACAGCGGCCCACAGTGAGGAGAGAGAAATACACAGGGGTATCGTTACAGCACAGCGGCTCGCAGAGAGGATAGAGAAATACACAGGGATGACGATACAGCACAGCGGCTCGCAGTGTTGAGAGATAAATACACAGGGATGACGTTACAGCACAGCGGCTCGCAGAGAGGAGAGAGAAATTCACAGGGGTGACGTTACAGCACAGCAGCTCGCAGTGAGGAGAGAGAAATACACAGGGGTGACGTTACAGCACAGCGGCTCACAGTGAGGAGAGAGAAATACACTGGGGTGACGTTACAGCACAGCGGCTCACAGTGAGGAGAGCAAAATACACAGGGGTGATGTTACAGCACAGCGGCTCACAGTGAGGAGAGAGAAATACACAGGGGTGACGTTACAGCACAGAGACTCACAGTGATGAGAGAGAATTACACAGGGGTGACTTTACAGCACAGCGGCTCACAGTGAGGAGAGAGAAATACACAGGGGTGACGTTACAGCACAGCGGCTCACAGTGAGGAGAGAGAAATACACAGTGGTGACGTTACAGCACAGCTGCTCGCAGTGAGGAGAGAGAAATACACAGGGGTGACGTTACAGCACAGCGGCTCACAGTGAGGAGAGAGAAATACACAGGGGTGACGTTACAGCACAGCGGCTCACAGTGAGGAGAGAGAAATACACAGGGGTGATGTTAGAGCACAGCGGCTCGCAGTGAGGAGAGAGAGATACACAGGGGTGATGTTACAGCACAGCGCTCACAGTGAGGAGAGAGAAATACACAGGGGTGACGTTACAGCACAGCGCTCACAGTGAGGAGAGAGAAATACACAGGGGTGATGTTACAGCACAGCGACTCACAGTGAGGAGAGAGAAATACACAGGGAAGTCGTTACAGCACAGAGACTCGCATAGAGGAGAGAGAAATACACAGGGGTGACATTACAGCACAGCGACTCACAGTGAGTAGAGAGATAAACACAGGGGTGACGTTACAGGACAGAGACTCGCATAGAGGAGAGAGAAATACACAGTGGTGACATTACAGCACAGCGACTCACAGTGAGTAGAGAGATAAAGACAGGGGTGACGTTACAGCACAGCGACTCGCAGTGAGGAGAGAGAAATACACAGGGAAGTCGTTACAGCACAGAGACTCGCATAGAGGAGAGAGAAATACACAGGGGTGATGTTACAGCACAGCGGCTTGCAGTGAGGAGAGAGAAATACACAGGGATGAGGTTACAGCACAGCGGCTCGCAGTGAGGATAGAGAAATACACAGGGGTGACGTTACAGCACAGCAACTCACAGTATGGAGAGAGAAATACACAGGGGTGACGTTACAGCACAGCGACTCACAGTGAGGAGAGAGAAATACACAGGGGTGATGTTACAGCACAGCGGCTCGCAGTGAGGAGAGAGAAATACACAGGGGTGACGTTACAGCACAGCGACTCGCAGTCAGGAGAGTGAAATACACAGGGGTGACGATACAGCACAGAGGATCACAGTGAGGAGAGAGAAATACACAGGGGTGACGTTACAGCACAGCGGCTCGCAGAGAGGAGAGAGAAATACACAGGGATTACGTTACAGCACAGCGACTCGCAGTGAGGAGAGAGAAATACACAGGGGTGACGTTACAGCACAGCGGCTCACAGTGAGGAGAGAGAAATACACAGGGGTGTTGTTACAGCACAGCAGCTCGCAGTGAGGAGAGAGAAATACACAGGGGTGACGTTACAGCACAGAGAATCACAGTGAGGAGAGAGAAATACACAGGGGTGACGTTACAGCACAGCGGCTCACAGTGAGGAGAGAGAAATACACAGGGGTGACGTTACAGCACAGCGGCTCACAGTGAGGAAAGAGAAATACCCCTGGGTGACGTTACAGCACAGAGACTCACAGTGAGGAGAGAGAAATACACAGGGGTGATGTTAGAGCACAGCGCTCAAAGTGAGGAGAGAGAAATACACAAGGGTGACGTTACAGCACAGCGCTCACAGTGAGGAGAGAGAAATACACAGGGGTGACGTTACAGCACAGCGCTCACAGTGAGGAGAGAGAAATACACAGGGGTGACGTTACAGCACAGCGCTCACAGTGAGGAGAGAGAAATACACATGGGTGATGTTACAGCACAGCGACTCGCAGTGAGGAGAGAGAAATACAAAGGGATGACGTTACAGCACAGAGACTCGCATAGAGTAGAGACAAATACACAGGGGTGACATTACAGCACAGCGACTCACAGTGAGTAGAGAGATATACACAGGGGTGACGTTACAGGACAGAGACTCGCATAGAGGAGAGAGAAATACACAGGGGTGATGTTACAGCACAGCGGCTTGCAGTGAGGAGAGAGAAATACACAGGGATGAGGTTACAGCACAGCGGCTTGCAGTGAGGAGAGAGAAATACACAGGGGTGACGTTATAGCACAGCAACTCACAGTAAGGAGAGAGAATTACACAGGGGTGACATTACAGCACAGCGACTCACAGTGAGGAGAGAGAAATACACAGGGGTGATGTTACAGCACAGCGGCTCGCAGTAAGGAGAGAGAAATACACAGGGGTGAGGTTAGAGCACAGCGGCTCGCAGAGAGGAGAGAGAAATACACAGGGATGACGTTACAGCACAGCGACTCGCTGTGAGGAGAGTGAAATACACAGGGGTGACGATACAGCACAGAGGATCACAGTGAGGAGAGAGAAATACACAGGGGTGATGTTACAGCACAGCGGACCACAGTGAGGAGAGAGAAATACACAGGGTTGACGTTACAGCACAGCGGCTCGCAGAGAGGATAGAGAAATACACAGGGATGACGATACAGCACAGCGGCTCGCAGTGTTGAGAGAGAAATACAAAGGGATGACGTTACAGCACAGCGGCTCACAGTGAGGAGAGAGAAATACACAGGGGTGACGTTACAGCACAGCGGCTCGCAGAGAGGAGAGAGAAATACACAGGGATGACGTTACAGCACAGCGACTCGCAGTGAGGAGAGAGAAATACACAGGGGTGACGTTACAGCACAGCGCTCACAGTGAGGAGAGAGAAATACACAGGGGTGACGTTACAGCACAGCGCTCACAGTGAGGAGAGAGAAATACACAGGGGTGACGTTACAGCACAACGCTCACAGTGAGGAGAGAGAAATACACAAGGGTGATGTCACAGCACAGCGACTCGCAGTGAGGAGAGAGAAATACAAAGGGATGACGCTACAGCACAGAGACTCGCATAGAGGAGAGAGAAATACACAGGGGTGACATTACAGCACAGCGACTCACAGTGAGTAGAGAGATATACACAGGGGTGACGTTACAGGACAGAGACTCGCATAGAGGAGAGAGAAATACACAGGGGTGATGTTACAGCACAGCGACTTGCAGTGAGGAGAGAGAAATACACAGGGATGAGGTTACAGCACAGCGGCTCGCAGTGAGGAGAGAGAAATACACAGGGGTGACGTTATAGCACAGCAACTCACAGTAAGGAGAGAGAAATACACAGGGGTGACGTTACAGCACAGCGGCTCGCAGTGAGGAGAGAGAAATACACAGGGGTGACGTTACAGCACAGCGGCTCACAGTGAGGAGAGAGAAATACACAGGGGTGAGGTTACAGCACAGCGGCTCGCAGAGAGGAGAGAGAAATACACAGGGATGATGTTACAGCACAGCGACTCGCAGTGAGGAGAGTGAAATACACAGGGGTGACGATACAGCACAGAGGTTCACAGTGAGGAGAGAGAAATACACAGGGGTGACGTTACAGCACAGCGGCCCACAGTGAGGAGAGAGAAATACACAGGGGTGACGTTACAGCACAGCGGCTCGCAGAGAGGATAGAGAAATACACAGGGATGACGATACAGCACAGCGGCTCGCAGTGTTGAGAGAGAAATGCACAGGGATGACGTTACAGCACAGCGGCTCACAGTGAGGAGAGAGAAATACACAGGGGTGACGTTACAGCACAGCGGCTCGCAGAGAGGAGAGAGAAATACACAGGGAAGACGTTACAGCACAGCGGCTCGCAGTGAGGAGAGAGAAATACACAGGGGTGTTGATACAGCACAGCAGCTCGCAGTGAGGAGAGAGAAATACACAGGGGTGACGTTACAGAACAGCGGCTCGCAGTGAGGAGAGAGAAATACACAGGGGTGACGTTACAGCACAGCGGCTCACAGTGAGGAGAGAGAAATACACTGGGGTGACGTTACAGCACAGCGGCTCACAGTGAGGAAAGCAAAATACACTGGGGTGACGTTACAGCACAGCGGCTCACAGTGAGGAGAGTGAAATACACAGGGGTGACATTACAGCACAGCGGCTCACAGTGAAGAGAGAGAAATACACAGGGTTGACGTTACAGCACAGCGGCTCACAGTGAGGAGAGAGAAATACACAGGGGTGACGTTACAGCACAGCGGCTCGCAGTGAGGAGAGAGAAATACACAGGGGTGACGTTACAGCACAGCGGCTCACAGTGAGGAGAGAGAAATACACAGGGGTGATGTTAGAGCACAGCGGCTCGCAGTGAGGAGAGAGAGATACACAGGGGTGATGTTACAGCACAGCGGCTCACAGGGAGGAGAGAGAGATACACAGGGGTGATGTTACAGCACAGCGACTCATAGTGAGGAGAGAGAAATACACAGGGGTGAAGTTACAGCACAGCGGCTCACAGTGAGGAGAGAGAAATACACAGGGGTGACGTTACAGCACAGCGGCTCACAGTGAGGAGAGAGAAATACCCCTGGGTGACGTTACAGCACAGAGACTCACAGTGAGGAGAGAGAAATACACAGGGGTGATGTTACAGCACAGCGCTCACAGTGAGGAGAGAGAAATACACAGGGGTGACGTTACAGCACAGCGCTCACAGTGAGGAGAGAGAAATACACAGGGGTGACGTTACAGCACAGCGCTCAAAGTGAGGAGAGAGAAATACACAGGGGTGACGTTACAGCACAGCGCTCACGGTGAGGAGAGAGAAATACACAGGGGTGACGTTACAGCACAGCGCTCACAGTGAGGAGGGAGAAATACACAGGGGTGACGTTACAGCACAACGCTCACAGTGAGGAGAGAGAAATACACAAGGTTGATGTTACAGCACAGCGACTCGCAGTGAGGAGAGAGAAATACAATGGGATGACGTTACAGCACAGAGACTCGCATAGAGGAGAGAGAAATACACAGGGGTGACATTACAGCACAGCGACTCACAGTGAGTAGAGAGATATACACTGGGGTGACGTTACAGGACAGAGACTCGCATAGAGGAGAGAGAAATACACAGGGGTGATGTTACAGCACAGCGGCTTGCAGTGAGGAGAGAGAAATACACAGGGATGAGGTTACAGCACAGCGGCTCGCAGTGAGGAGAGAGAAATACACAGGGGTGACGTTATAGCACAGCAACTCACAGTAAGGAGAGAGAAATACACAGGGGTGACGTTACAGCACAGCGACTCACAGTGAGGAGAGAGAAATACACAGGGGTGATGTTACAGCACAGCGGCTCGCAGTGAGGAGAGAGAAATACACAGGGGTGACGTTACAGCACAGCGGCTCACAGTGAGGAGAGAGAAATACACAGGGGTGAGGTTACAGCACAGCGGCTCGCAGAGAGGAGAGAGAAATACACAGGGATGACGTTACAGCACAGCGACTCGCAGTGAGGAGAGTGAAATACACAGGGGTGACGATACAGCACAGAGGATCACAGTGAGGAGAGAGAAATACACAGGGGTGACGTTACAGCACAGCGACCCACAGTGAGGAGAGAGAAATACACAGGGGTGACGTTACAGCACAGAGGCTCGCAGAGAGGATAGAGAAATACACAGGGATGACGATACAGCACAGCGGCTCGCAGTGTTGAGAGAGAAATACACAGGGATGACGTTACAGCACAGTGGCTCACAGTGAGGAGAGAGAAATACACAGGGGTGACGTTACAGCACAGCGGCTCGCAGAGAGGAGAGAGAAATACACAGGGAAGACGTTACAGCACAGCGACTCGCAGAGAGGAGAGAGAAATTCACAGGGGTGACGTTACAGCACAGCGACTCGCAGTGAGGAGAGAGAAATTCACAGGGGTGACGTTACAGCACAGCGCTCACAGTGAGGAGAGAGAAATACACAGGGGTGACGTTACAGCACAGCGCTCACAGTGAGGAGAGAGAAATACACAGGGGTGACGTTACAGCACAGCGCTCACAGTGAGGAGAGAGAAATACACAGGGGTGACGTTACAGCACAGCGCTCACAGTGAGGAGAGAGAAATACACAGGGGTGACGTTACAGCACAGCGCTCTCGGTGAGGAGAGAGAAATACACAGGGGTGACGTTACAGCACAATGCTCACAGTGAGGAGAGAGAAATACACAAGGGTGATGTTACAGCACAGCGACTCGCAGTGAGGAGAGAGAAATACAAAGGGATGACGTTACAGCACAGAGACTCGCATAGAGGAGAGAGAAATACACAGGGGTGACATTACAGCACAGCAACTCACAGTGAGTAGAGAGATATACACAGGGGTGACGTTAGAGGACAGAGACTCGCATAGAGGAGAGAGAAATACACAGCGGTGATGTTACAGCACAGCGGCTTGCAGTGAGGAGAGAGAAATACACAGGGATGAGGTTACAGCACAGCGGCTCGCAGTGAGGAGAGAGAAATACACAGGGGTGACATTATAGCACAGCAACTCACAGTAAGGAGAGAGAAATACACAGGGGTGACGTTACAGCACAGCGACTCACAGTGAGGAGAGAGAAATACACAGGGGTGATGTTACAGCACAGCGGCTCGCAGTGAGGAGAGAGAAATACACAGGGGTGACGTTACAGCACAGCGGCTCACAGTGAGGAGAGAGAAATACACAGGGGTGAGGTTACAGCACAGCGGCTCGCAGAGAGGAGAGAGAAATACACAGGGATGACGTTACAGCACAGCGACTCGCAGTGAGGAGAGTGAAATACACAGGGGTGACGATACAGCACAGAGGATCACAGTGAGGAGAGAGAAATACACAGGGGTGACGTTACAGCACAGCGACCCACAGTGAGGAGAGAGAAATACACAGGGGTGACGTTACAGCACAGAGGCTCGCAGAGAGGATAGAGAAATACACAGGGATGACGATACAGCACAGCGGCTCGCAGTGTTGAGAGAGAAATACACAGGGATGACGTTACAGCACAGTGGCTCACAGTGAGGAGAGAGAAATACACAGGGGTGACGTTACAGCACAGCGGCTCGCAGAGAGGAGAGAGAAATACACAGGGAAGATGTTACAGCACAGCGACTCGCAGTGAGGAGAGAGAAATTCACAGGGGTGACGTTACAGCACAGCGACTCGCAGTGAGGAGAGAGAAATTCACAGGGGTGACGTTACAGCACAGCGCTCACAGTGAGGAGAGAGAAATACACAGGGGTGACGTTACAGCACAGCGCTCACAGTGAGGAGAGAGAAATACACAGGGGTGACGTTACAGCACAGCGCTCACAGTGAGGAGAGAGAAATACACAGGGGTGACGTTACAGCACAGCGCTCACAGTGAGGAGAGAGAAATACACAGGGGTGACGTTACAGCACAGCGCTCTCAGTGAGGAGAGAGAAATACACAGGGGTGACGTTACAGCACAATGCTCACAGTGAGGAGAGAGAAATACACAAGGGTGATGTTACAGCACAGCGACTCGCAGTGAGGAGAGAGAAATACAAAGGGATGACGTTACAGCACAGAGACTCGCATAGAGGAGAGAGAAATACACAGGGGTGACATTACAGCACAGCAACTCACAGTGAGTAGAGAGATATACACAGGGGTGACGTTACAGGACAGAGACTCGCATAGAGGAGAGAGAAACACACAGGGGTGATGTTACAGCACAGCGGCTTGCAGTGAGGAGAGAGAATACACAGGGATGAGGTTACAGCACATCGGCTCGCAGTGAGGAGAGAGAAATACACAGGGGTGACGTTATAGCACAGCAACTCACAGTAAGGAGGGAGAAATACACAGGGGTGACGTTACAGCACAGCGACTCACAGTGAGGAGAGAGAAATACACAGGGGTGATGTTACAGCACAGCGGCTCGCAGTGAGGAGAGAGAAATACACAGGGGTGACGTTACAGCACAGCGGCTCACAGTGAGGAGAGAGAAATACACAGGGGTGAGGTTACAGCACAGCGGCTCACAGTGAGGAGAGTGAAATACACAGGGGTGACGATACAGCACAGAGGACCACAGTGAGGAGAGAGAAATACACAGGGGTGACGTTACAGCACAGCAGCCCACAGTGAGGAGAGAGAAATACACAGGGGTGACGTTACAGCACAGCGACTCGCAGTGAGGAGAGTGAAATACACAGGGGTGACGATACAGCACAGAGGACCACAGTGAGGAGAGAGAAATACACAGGGGTGACGTTACAGCACAGCGGCCCACAGTGAGGAGAGAGAAATACACAGGGGTGACGTTACAGCACAGCGGCTCGCAGAGAGGATAGAGAAATACACAGGGATGACGATACAGCACAGCGGCTCGCAGTGTTGAGAGAGAAATACACAGGGAAGACGTTACAGCACAGCGACTCGCAGTGAGGAGAGAGAAATTCACAGGGGTGACGTTACAGCACAGCGGCTTGCAGTGAGGAGAGAGAAATACACAGGGGTGTTGTTACAGCACAGCAGCTCGCAGTGAGGATAGAGAAATACACAGGGGTGACGTTACAGCACAGCGGCTCGCAGTGAGGAGAGAGAAATACACAGGGGTGACGTTACAGCACAGCGGCTCGCAGTGAGGAGAGAGAAATACACTGGGGTGACGTTACAGCACAGCGGCTCACAGTGAGGAGAGCGAAATACACAGGGGTGACATTACAGCACAGCGGCTCACAGTGAGGAGAGAGAAATACACAGGGGTGACGTTACAGCACAGCGACTCACAGTGATGAGAGAGAATTACACAGGGGTGACTTTACAGCACAGCGGCTCACAGTGAGGAGAGAGAAATACACAGGGGTGACGTTACAGCACAGCGGCTCACAGTGAGGAGAGAGAAATACACAGTGTTGACGTTACAGCACAGCTGCTCGCAGTGAGGAGAGAGAAATACACAGGGGTGACGTTACTGCACAGCGGCTCACAGTGAGGAGAGAGAAATACACAGGGGTGATGTTAGAGCACAGCGGCTCGCAGTGAGGAGAGAGAGATACACAGGGGTGATGTTACAGCACAGCGGCTCACAGGGAGGAGAGAGAGATACACAGGGGTGATGTTACAGCACAGCAACTCACAGTGAGGAGGGAGAAATACACATGGGTGAAGTTACAGCACAGCGGATCACAGTGAGGAGAAAGAAATACACAGGGGTGACGTTACAGCACAGCGGCTCACAGTGAGGAGAGAGAAATACACAGGGGTGATGTTACAGCACAGCGCTCACAGTGAGGAGAGAGAAATACACAGGGGTGACGTTACAGCACAGCGCTCACAGTGAGGAGAGAGAAATACACAGGGGTGACGTTACAGCACAGCGCTCACAGTGAGGAGAGAGAAATACACATGGGTGATGTTACAGCACAGCGACTCACAGTGAGGAGAGAGAAATACACAGGGGTGACATTACAGCACAGCGACTCACAGTGAGTAGAGAGATAAACACAGGGGTGACGTTACAGCACAGAGACTCGCATAGAGGAGAGAGAAATACACAGGGGTGACATTACAGCACAGCGACTCACAGTGAGTAGAGAGATAAACACAGGGGTGACGTTACAGGACAGAGACTCGCATAGAGGAGAGAGAAATACACAGGGGTGATGTTACAGCACAGCGGCTTGCAGTGAGGAGAGAGAAATACACAGGGATGAGGTTACAGCACAGCGGCTCGCAGTGAGGATAGAGAAATACACAGGGGTGATGTTACAGCACAGCAACTCACAGTAAGGAGAGAGAAATACACAGGGGTGACGTTACAGCACAGCGACTCACAGTGAGGAGAGAGAAATACACAGGGGTGATGTTACAGCACAGCGGCTCGCAGTGAGGAGAGAGAAATACACAGGGGTGATGTTACAGCACAGCTGCTCACAGTGAGGAGAGAGAAATACACAGGGGTGATGTTACAGCACAGCGGCTCGCAAAGAGGAGAGAGAAATACACAGGGATGACGTTACAGCACAGCGACTCGCAGTCAGGAGAGTGAAATACACAGGGGTGACGATACAGCACAGAGGATCACAGTGAGGAGAGAGAAATACACAGGGGTGATGTTACAGCACAGCGGCCCACAGTGAGGAGAGAGAAATACACAGGGGTGACGTTACAGCACAGCGGCTCGCAGAGAGGATAGAGAAATACACAGGGATGACGTTACAGCACAGCGGCTCGCAGTGTTGAGAGAGAAATACATAGGGATAACGTTACAGCACAGCGGCTCACAGTGAGGAGAGAGAAATACACAGGGGTGACGCTACAGCACAGCGACTCACAGTGATGAGAGAGAATTACACAGGGGTGACTTAACAGCACAGCGGCTCACAGTGAGGAGAGTGAAATACACAGGGGTGATGTTACAGCACAGCGGATCACAGTGAGGAGAGAGAAATACACAGGGGTGACGTTACAGCACAGCGGATCACAGTGAGGAGAGAGAAATACACAGGGGTGACGATACAGCACAGCAGCTCGCAGTGAGGAGAGAGAAATACACAGGGGTGACGTTACAGCACAGCGGCTCACAGTGAGGAGAGAGAAATACACAGGGGTGATGTTAGAGCACAGCGGCTCGCAGTGAGGAGAGAGAGATACACAGGGGTGATGTTACAGCACAGCGGCTCACAGGGAGGAGAGAGAGATACTCAGGGGTGATGTTACAGCACAGCGACTCACAGTGAGGAGGGAGAAATACACATGGGTGACGTTACAGCACAGCGGATCACTGTGAGGAGAAAGAAATACACAGGTGTGACGTTACAGCACAGAGACTCACAGTGAGGAGAGAGAAATACACAGGGGTGAAGTTACAGCACAGCGGCTCACAGTGAGGAGAGAGAAATACACAGGGGTGACGTTACAGCACAGAGACTCACAGTGAGGAGAGAGAAATACACAGGGGTGATGTTACAGCACAGCGCTCACAGTGAGGAGAGAGAAATACACAGGGGTGACGTTACAGCACAGCGCTCACAGTGAGGAGAGAGAAATACACAGGGGTGACGTTACAGCACAGCGCTCAAAGTGAGGAGAGAGAAATACACAGGGGTGACGTTACAGCACAGCGCTCAAAGTGAGGAGTGAGAAATACACAGGGGTGACGTTACAGCACAGCGCTCACAGTGAGGAGAGAGAAATACACAGGGGTGACATTACAGCACAACGCTCACAGTGAGGAGAGAGAAATACACAGGGATGAGGTTACAGCACAGCGGCTCGCAGTGAGGAGAGAGAAATACACAGGGGTGACGTTATAGCACAGCAACTCACAGTAAGGAGAGAGAAATACACAGGGGTGACGTTACAGCACAGCGACTCACAGTGAGGAGAGAGAAATACACAGGGGTGATGTTACAGCACAGCGGCTCGCAGTGAGGAGAGAGAAATACACAGGGGTGACGTTACAGCACAGCGGCTCACAGTGAGGAGAGAGAAATACACAGGGGTGAGGTTACAGCACAGCGGCTCGCAGAGAGGAGAGAGAAATACACAGGGATGACGTTACAGCACAGCGACTCGCAGTGAGGAGAGTGAAATACACAGGGGTGACGATACAGCACAGAGGATCACAGTGAGGAGAGAGAAATACACAGGGGTGACGTTACAGCACAGCGGCCCACAGTGAGGAGAGAGAAATACACAGGGGTGACGTTACAGCACAGCGGCTCGCAGAGAGGATAGAGAAATACACAGGGATGACGATACAGCACAGCGGCTCGCAGTGTTGAGAGAGAAATACACAGGGATGACATTACAGCACAGCGGCTCACAGTGAGGAGAGAGAAATACACAGGGGTGACGTTACAGCACAGCGGCTCGCAGAGAGGAGAGAGAAATACACAGGGAAGACGTTACAGCACAGCGACTCGCAGTGAGGAGAGAGAAATTCACAGGGGTGACGTTACAGCACAGCGACTCGCAGTGAGGAGAGAGAAATTCACAGGGGTGACGTTACAGCACAGCGCTCACAGTGAGGAGAGAGAAATACACAGGGGTGACGTTACAGCACAGCGCTCACAGTGAGGAGAGAGAAATACACAGGGGTGACGTTACAGCACAGCGCTCACAGTGAGGAGAGAGAAATACACAGGGGTGACGTTACAGCACAGCGCTCACAGTGAGGAGAGAGAAATACACAGGGGTGACGTTACAGCACAGCGCTCTCAGTGAGGAGAGAGATATACACAGGGGTGACGTTACAGCACAACGCTCACAGTGAGGAGAGAGAAATACACAAGGGTGATGTTACAGCACAGCGACTCGCAGTGAGGAGAGAGAAATACAAAGGGATGACGTTACAGCATAGAGACTCGCATAGAGGAGAGAGAAATACACAGGGGTGACATTACAGCACAGCAACTCACAGTGAGTAGAGAGATATACACAGGGGTGACGTTACAGGACAGAGACTCGCATAGAGGAGAGAGAAATACACAGGGGTGATGTTACAGCACAGCGGCTTGCAGTGAGGAGAGAGAAATACACAGGGATGAGGTTACAGCACAGCGGCTCGCAGTGAGGAGAGAGAAATACACAGGGGTGACGTTATAGCACAGCAACTCACAGTAAGGAGGGAGAAATACACAGGGGTGACGTTACAGCACAGCGACTCACAGTGAGGAGAGAGAAATACACAAGGGTGATGTTACAGCACAGCGGCTCGCAGTGAGGAGAGAGAAATACACAGGGGTGACGTTACAGCACAGCGGCTCACAGTGAGGAGAGAGAAATACACAGGGGTGAGGTTACAGCACAGCGGCTCGCAGAGAGGAGAGAGAAATACACAGGGATGACGTTACAGCACAGCGACTCGCAGTGAGGAGAGTGAAATACACAGGGGTGACGATACAGCACAGAGGACCACAGTGAGGAGAGAGAAATACACAGGGGTGACGTTACAGCACAGCGGCCCACAGTGAGGAGAGAGAAATACACAGGGGTGACGTTACAGCACAGCGGCTCGCAGAGAGGAGAGAGAAATACACAGGGATGACGTTACAGCACAGCGGCTCGCAGTGTTGAGAGAGAAATACATAGGGATGACGTTACAGCACAGCGGCTCACAGTGAGGAGAGAGAAATACACAGGGGTGACCCTACAGCACAGCGACTCACAGTGAGTAGAGAGATAAACACAGGGGTGACGTTACAGGACAGAGACTCGCATAGAGGAGAGAGAAATACACAGGGATGAGGTTACAGCACAGCGGCTCGCAGTGAGGATAGAGAAATACACAGGGGTGAGGTTACAGCACAGCGGCTCGCAGTGAGGATAGAGAAATACACAGGGGTGACGTTACAGCACAGCAACTCACAGTAAGGAGAGAGAAATACACAGGGGTGACGTTACAGCACAGCGACTCACAGTGAGGAGAGAGAAATACACAGGGGTGACGATACAGCACAGAGGATCACAGTGAGGAGAGAGAAATACACAGGGGTGATGTTACAGCACAGCGGCCCACAGTGAGGAGAGAGAAATACACAGGGGTGACGTTACAGCACAGCGGCTCGCAGAGAGGATAGAGAAATACACAGGGATGACGTTACAGCACAGCGGCTCGCAGTGTTGAGAGAGAAATACATAGGGATGACGTTACAGCACAGCGGCTCACAGTGAGGAGAGAGAAATACACAGGGGTGATGCTACAGCACAGCGACTCACAGTGATGAGAGAGAATTACACAGGGGTGACTTAACAGCACAGCGGCTCACAGTGAGGAGAGTGAAATACACAGGGGTGACGTTACAGCACAGCGGATCACAGTGAGGAGAGAGAAATACACAGGGGTGACGTTACAGCACAGCGGATCACAGTGAGGAGAGAGAAATACACAGGGGTGACGTTACAGCACAGCAGCTCGCAGTGAGGAGAGAGAAATACACAGGGGTGACGTTACAGCACAGCGGCTCACAGTGAGGAGAGAGAAATACACAAGGGTGATGTTAGAGCACAGCGGCTCGCAGTGAGGAGAGAGAGATACACAGGGGTGATGTTACAGCACAGCGGCTCACAGGGAGGAGAGAGAGATACACAGGGGTGATGTTACAGCACAGCGACTCACAGTGAGGAGGGAGAAATACACATGGGTGACGTTACAGCACAGCGGATCACTGTGAGGAGAAAGAAATACACAGGTGTGACGTTACAGCACAGAGACTCACAGTGAGGAGAGAGAAATACACAGGGGTGAAGTTACAGCACAGCGGCTCACAGTGAGGAGAGAGAAATACACAGGGGTGACGTTACAGCACAGCGGCTCACAGTGAGGAGAGAGAAATACCCCTGGGTAACGTTCCAGCACAGAGACTCACAGTGAGGAGAGAGAAATACACAGGAGTGATGTTACAGCACAGCGCTCACAGTGAGGAGAGAGAAATACACAGGGGTGACGTTACAGCACAGCGCTCACAGTGAGGAGAGAGAAATACACAGGGGTGACGTTACAGCACAGCGCTCAAAGTGAGGAGAGAGAAAT
Source organism: Taudactylus pleione (assembly GCA_031769625.1). NCBI lineage: Eukaryota > Metazoa > Chordata > Amphibia > Anura > Myobatrachidae > Taudactylus > Taudactylus pleione. Next base: position 240,479 of record JAUIMM010001080.1, read on the forward strand.
ACACAGGGGTGACGTTACAGCACAGCGCTCAAAGTGAGGAGTGAGAAATACACAGGGGTGACGTTACAGCACAGCGCTCACAGTGAGGAGAGAGAAATACACAGGGGTGACATTACAGCACAACGCTCACAGTGAGGAGAGAGAAATACACAAGGTTGATGTTACAGCACAGCGACTCGCAGTGAGGAGAGAGAAATACAATGGGATGACGTTACAGCACAGAGACTCGCATAGAGGAGAGAGAAATACACAGGGGTGACATTACAGCACAGCGACTCACAGTGAGTAGAGAGATATACACAGGGGTGACATTACAGGACAGAGACTCGCATAGAGGAGAGAGAAATACACAGGGCTGATGTTACAGCACAGCGGCTCACAGTGAGGAGAGAGAAATACACAGGGATGAGGTTACAGCACAGCGGCTCGCAGTGAGGAGAGAGAAATACACAGGGGTGACGTTATAGCACAGCAACTCACAGTAAGGAGAGAGAAATACACAGGGGTGACGTTACAGCACAGCGACTCACAGTGAGGAGAGAGAAATACACAGGGGTGATGTTACAGCACAGCGGCTCGCAGTGAGGAGAGAGAAATACACAGGGGTGACGTTACAGCACAGCGGCTCACAGTGAGGAGAGAGAAATACACAGGGGTGAGGTTACAGCACAGCGGCTCGCAGAGAGGAGAGAGAAATACACAGGGATGACGTTACAGCACAGCGACTTGCAGTGAGGAGAGTGAAATACACAGGGGTGACGATACAGCACAGAGGATCACAGTGAGGAGAGAGAAATACACAGGGGTGACGTTACAGCACAGCGGCCCACAGTGAGGAGAGAGAAATACACAGGGGTGACATTACAGCACAGCGGCTCGCAGAGAGGATAGAGAAATACAAAGGGATGACGATACAGCACAGCGGCTCGCAGTGTTGAGAGAGAAATACACAGGGATGACGTTACAGCACAGCGGCTCACAGTGAGGAGAGAGAAATACACAGGGGTGACATTACAGCACAGCGGCTCGCAGAGAGGAGAGAGAAATACACAGGGAAGACGTTACAGCACAGCGACTCGCAGTGAGGAGAGAGAAATTCACAGGGGTGACGTTACAGCACAGCGACTCGCAGTGAGGAGAGAGAAATTCACAGGGGTGACGTTACAGCACAGCGCTCACCGTGAGGAGAGAGAAATACACAGGGGTGACGTTACAGCACAGCGCTCACAGTGAGGAGAGAGAAATACACAGGGGTGACGTTACAGCACAGCGCTCACAGTGAGGAGAGAGAAATACACAGGGGTGACGTTACAGCACAGCGCTCACAGTGAGGAGAGAGAAATACACAGGGGTGACGTTACAGCACAGCGCTCTCAGTGAGGAGAGAGATATACACAGGGGTGACGTTACAGCACAACGCTCACAGTGAGGAGAGAGAAATACACAAGGGTGATGTTACAGCACAGCGACTCGCAGTGAGGAGAGAGAAATACAAAGGGATGACGTTACAGCATAGAGACTCGCATAGAGGAGAGAGAAATACACAGGGGTGACATTACAGCACAGCAACTCACAGTGAGTAGAGAGATATACACAGGGGTGACGTTACAGGACAGAGACTCGCATAGAGGAGAGAGAAATACACAGGGGTGATGTTACAGCACAGCGGCTTGCAGTGAGGAGAGAGAAATACACAGGGATGAGGTTACAGCACAGCTGCTCGCAGTGAGGAGAGAGAAATACACAGGGGTGACGTTATAGCACAGCAACTCACAGTAAGGAGGGAGAAATACACAGGGGTGACGTTACAGCACAGCGACTCACAGTGAGGAGAGAGAAATACACAAGGGTGATGTTACAGCACAGCGGCTCGCAGTGAGGAGAGAGAAATACACAGGGGTGACGTTACAGCACAGCGGCTCACAGTGAGGAGAGAGAAATACACAGGGGTGAGGTTACAGCACAGCGGCTCGCAGAGAGGAGAGCGAAATACACAGGGATGATGTTACAGCACAGCGACTCGCAGTGAGGAGAGTGAAATACACAGGGGTGACGATACAGCACAGAGGACCACAGTGAGGAGAGAGAAATACACAGGGGTGACGTTACAGCACAGCGGCCCACAGTGAGGAGAGAGAAATACACAGGGGTGACGTTACAGCACAGCGGCTCGCAGAGAGGAGAGAGAAATACACAGGGATGACGTTACAGCACAGCGGCTCGCAGTGTTGAGAGAGAAATACATAGGGATGACGTTACAGCACAGCGGCTCACAGTGAGGAGAGAGAAATACACAGGGGTGACGCTACAGCACAGCGACTCACAGTGATGAGAGAGAATTACACAGGGGTGACTTTACAGCACAGCGGCTCACAGTGAGGAGAGTGAAATACACAGGGGTGACGTTACAGCACAGCGGTTCACAGTGAGGAGAGAGAAATACACAGGGGTGACATTACAGCACAGCGGCTCACAGTGAGGAGAGAGAGATACACAGTGGTGACGTTACAGCACAGCAGCTCGCAGTGAGGAGAGAGAAATACACAGGGGTGACGTTACAGCACAGCGGCTCACAGTGAGGAGAGAGAAATACACAGGGGTGACGTTACAGCACAGCGGCTCACAGTGTTGAGAGAGAAATACATAGGGATGACGTTACAGCACAGCGGCTCACAGTGAGGAGAGAGAAATACACAGGGGTGACGCTACAGCACAGCGACTCACAGTGAGTAGAGAGATAAACACAGGGGTGACGTTACAGCACAGCGGCTTGCAGTGAGGAGAGAGAAATACACAGGGATGAGGTTACAGCACAGCGGCTCGCAGTGAGGATAGAGAAATACACAGGGGTGACGTTACAGCACAGCAACTCACAGTAAGGAGAGAGAAATACACAGGGGTGACGTTACAGCACAGCGGCTCGCAGTGTTGAGAGAGAAATACATAGGGATGACGTTACAGCACAGCGGCTCACAGTGAGGAGAGAGAAATACACAGGGGTGACGCTACAGCACAGCGACTCACAGTGATGAGAGAGAATTACACAGGGGTGATTTAACAGCACAGCGGCTCACAGTGAGGAGAGTGAAATACACAGGGGTGACGTTACAGCACAGCGGATCACAGTGAGGAGAGAGAAATACACAGGGGTGACGTTACAGCACAGCGGATCACAGTGAGGAGAGAGAAATACACAGGGGTGATGTTACAGCACAGCGGCTCACAGGGAGGAGAGAGAGATACACAGGGGTGATGTTACAGCACAGCGGATCACTGTGAGGAGAAAGAAATACACAGGTGTGACGTTACAGCACAGAGACTCACAGTGAGGAGAGAGAAATACACAGGGGTGAAGTTACAGCACAGCGGCTCACAGTGAGGAGAGAGAAATACACAGGGGTGACGTTACAGCACAGCGGCTCACAGTGAGGAGAGAGAAATACCCCTGGGTAACGTTCCAGCACAGAGACTCACAGTGAGGAGAGAGAAATACACAGGGGTGATGTTACAGCACAGCGCTCACAGTGAGGAGAGAGAAATACACATGGGTGACGTTACAGCACAGCGCTCACAGTGAGGAGAGAGAAATACACAGGGGTGACGTTACAGCACAGCGCTCAAAGTGAGGAGAGAGAAATACACAGGGGTGACGTTACAGCACAGCGCTCAAAGTGAGGAGTGAGAAATACACAGGGGTGACGTTACAGCACAGCGCTCACAGTGAGGAGAGAGAAATACACAGGGGTGACATTACAGCACAACGCTCACAGTGAGGAGAGAGAAATACACAAGGTTGATGTTACAGCACAGCGACTCGCAGTGAGGAGAGAGAAATACAATGGGATGACGTTACAGCACAGAGACTCGCATAGAGGAGAGAGAAATACACAGGGGTGACATTACAGCACAGCGACTCACAGTGAGTAGAGAGATATACACAGGGGTGACATTACAGGACAGAGACTCGCATAGAGGAGAGAGAAATACACAGGGCTGATGTACAGCACAGCGGCTTGCAGTGAGGAGAGAGAAATACACAGGGATGAGGTTACAGCACAGCGGCTCGCAGTGAGGAGAGAGAAATACACAGGGGTGACGTTATAGCACAGCAACTCACAGTAAGGAGAGAGAAATACACAGGGGTGACGTTACAGCACAGCGACTCACAGTGAGGAGAGAGAAATACACAGGGGTGATGTTACAGCACAGCGGCTCGCAGTGAGGAGAGAGAAATACACAGGGGTGACGTTACAGCACAGCGGCTCACAGTGAGGAGAGAGAAATACACAGGGGTGAGGTTACAGCACAGCGGCTCGCAGAGAGGAGAGAGAAATACACAGGGATGACGTTACAGCACAGCGACTTGCAGTGAGGAGAGTGAAATACACAGGGGTGACGATACAGCACAGAGGATCACAGTGAGGAGAGAGAAATACACAGGGGTGACGTTACAGCACAGCGGCCCACAGTGAGGAGAGAGAAATACACAGGGGTGACATTACAGCACAGCGGCTCGCAGAGAGGATAGAGAAATACAAAGGGATGACGATACAGCACAGCGGCTCGCAGTGTTGAGAGAGAAATACACAGGGATGACGTTACAGCACAGCGGCTCACAGTGAGGAGAGAGAAATACACAGGGGTGACGTTACAGCACAGCGGCTCGCAGAGAGGAGAGAGAAATACACAGGGAAGACGTTACAGCACAGCGACTCGCAGTGAGGAGAGAGAAATTCACAGGGGTGACGTTACAGCACAGCGACTCGCAGTGAGGAGAGAGAAATTCACAGGGGTGACGTTACAGCACAGCGCTCACAGTGAGGAGAGAGAAATACACAGGGGTGACGTTACAGCACAGCGCTCACAGTGAGGAGAGAGAAATACACAGGGGTGACGTTACAGCACAGCGCTCACAGTGAGGAGAGAGAAATACACAGGGGTGACGTTACAGCACAGCGCTCACAGTGAGGAGAGAGAAATACACAGGGGTGACGTTACAGCACAGCGCTCTCAGTGAGGAGAGAGATATACACAGGGGTGACGTTACAGCACAACGCTCACAGTGAGGAGAGAGAAATACACAAGGGTGATGTTACAGCACAGCGACTCGCAGTGAGGAGAGAGAAATACAAAGGGATGACGTTACAGCATAGAGACTCGCATAGAGGAGAGAGAAATACACAGGGGTGACATTACAGCACAGCAACTCACAGTGAGTAGAGAGATATACACAGGGGTGACGTTACAGGACAGAGACTCGCATAGAGGAGAGAGAAATACACAGGGGTGATGTTACAGCACAGCGGCTTGCAGTGAGGAGAGAGAAATACACAGGGATGAGGTTACAGCACAGCGGCTCGCAGTGAGGAGAGAGAAATACACAGGGGTGACGTTATAGCACAGCAACTCACAGTAAGGAGGGAGAAATACACAGGGGTGACGTTACAGCACAGCGACTCACAGTGAGGAGAGAGAAATACACAAGGGTGATGTTACAGCACAGCGGCTCGCAGTGAGGAGAGAGAAATACACAGGGGTGACGTTACAGCACAGCGGCTCACAGTGAGGAGAGAGAAATACACAGGGGTGAGGTTACAGCACAGCGGCTCGCAGAGAGGAGAGCGAAATACACAGGGATGACGTTACAGCACAGCGACTCGCAGTGAGGAGAGTGAAATACACAGGGGTGACGATACAGCACAGAGGACCACAGTGAGGAGAGAGAAATACACAGGGGTGACGTTACAGCACAGCGGCCCACAGTGAGGAGAGAGAAATACACAGGGGTGACGTTACAGCACAGCGGCTCGCAGAGAGGAGAGAGAAATACACAGGGATGACGTTACAGCACAGCGGCTCGCAGTGTTGAGAGAGAAATACATAGGGATGACGTTACAGCACAGCGGCTCACAGTGAGGAGAGAGAAATACACAGGGGTGACGCTACAGCACAGCGACTCACAGTGATGAGAGAGAATTACACAGGGGTGACTTTACAGCACAGCGGCTCACAGTGAGGAGAGTGAAATACACAGGGGTGACGTTACAGCACAGCGGCTCACAGTGAGGAGAGAGAAATACACAGGGGTGACATTACAGCACAGCGGCTCACAGTGAGGAGAGAGAGATACACAGTGGTGACGTTACAGCACAGCAGCTCGCAGTGAGGAGAGAGAAATACACAGGGGTGACGTTACAGCACAGCGGCTCACAGTGAGGAGAGAGAAATACACAGGGGTGATGTTAGAGCACAGCGGCTCGCAGTGAGGAGAGAGAGATACACAGGGGTGAGGTTACAGCACAGCGGCTCACAGGGAGGAGAGAGAGATACACAGGGGTGATGTTACAGCACAGCGACTCACAGTGAGGAGGGAGAAATACACATGGGTGACGTTACAGCACAGCGGATCACAGTGAGGAGAAAGAAATACACAGGTGTGACGTTACAGCACAGAGACTCACAGTGAGGAGAGAGAAATACACAGGGGTGAAGTTACAGCACAGCGGCTCACAGTGAGGAGAGAGAAATACACAGGGGTGACGTTACAGCACAGCGGCTCACAGTGAGGAGAGAGAAATACCCCTGGGTGACGTTACAGCACAGAGACTCACAGTGAGGAGAGAGAAATACACAGGGGTGATGTTACAGCACAGCGGTCACAGTGAGGAGAGAGAAATACACAGGGGTGACGTTACAGCACAGCGCTCACAGTGAGGAGAGAGAAATACACAGGGGTGACGCTACAGCACAGCGCTCAAAGTGAGGAGAGAGAAATACACAGGGGTGACGTTACAGCACAGCGCTCACAGTGAGGAGAGAGAAATACACAGGGGTGACGTTACAGCACAGCGCTCACAGTGAGGAGAGAGAAATACACAGGGGTGACGTTACAGCACAACGCTCACAGTGAGGAGAGAGAAATACACAAGGTTGATGTTACAGCACAGCAACTCGCAGTGAGGAGAGAGAAATACAATGGGATGACGTTACAGCACAGAGACTCGCATAGAGGAGAGAGAAATACACAGGGGTGACATTACAGCACAGCGACTCACAGTGAGTAGAGAGATATACACAGGGGTGACGTTACAGGACAGAGACTCGCATAGAGGAGAGAGAAATACACAGGGGTGATGTTACAGCACAGCGGCTTGCAGTGAGGAGAGAGAAATACACAGGGATGAGGTTACAGCACAGCGGCTCGCAGTGAGGAGAGAGAAATACACAGGGGTGACGTTATAGCACAGCAACTCACAGTAAGGAGAGAGAAATACACAGGGGTGACGTTACAGCACAGCGACTCACAGTGAGGAGAGAGAAATACACAGGGGTGATGTTACAGCACAGCGGCTCGCAGTGAGGAGCGAGAAATACACAGGGGTGACGTTACAGCACAGCGGCTCACAGTGAGGAGAGAGAAATACACAGGGGTGAGGTTACAGCACAGCGGCTCGCAGAGAGGAGAGAGAAATACACAGGGATGACGTTACAGCACAGCGACTCGCAGTGAGGAGAGTGAAATACACAGGGGTGACTATACAGCACAGAGGATCACAGTGAGGAGAGAGAAATACACAGGGGTGACGTTACAGCACAGCGGCCCACAGTGAGGAGAGAGAAATACACAGGGGTGACGTTACAGCACAGCGGCTCGCAGAGAGGATAGAGAAATACACAGGGATGACGATACAGCACAGCGGCTCGCAGTGTTGAGAGAGAAATACACAGGGATGACGTTACAGCACAGTGGCTCACAGTGAGGAGAGAGAAATACACAGGGGTGACGTTACAGCACAGCGCTCACAGTGAGGAGAGAGAAATACACAGGGAAGATGTTACAGCACAGCGACTCGCAGTGAGGAGAGAGAAATTCACAGGGGTGACGTTACAGCACAGCGCTCACAGTGAGGAGAGAGAAATACACAGGGATGACGTTACAGCACAGCGACTCGCAGTGAGGAGAGTGAAATACACAGGGGTGACTATACAGCACAGAGGATCACAGTGAGGAGAGAGAAATACACAGGGGTGACGTTACAGCACAGCGGCCCACAGTGAGGAGAGAGAAATACACAGGGGTGACGTTACAGCACAGCGGCTCGCAGAGAGGATAGAGAAATACACAGGGATGACGATACAGCACAGCGGCTCGCAGTGTTGAGAGAGAAATACACAGGGATGACGTTACAGCACAGTGGCTCACAGTGAGGAGAGAGAAATACACAGGGGTGACGTTACAGCACAGCGGCTCGCAGAGAGGAGAGAGAAATACACAGGGAAGATGTTACAGCACAGCGACTCGCAGTGAGGAGAGAGAAATTCACAGGGGTGACGTTACAGCACAGCGACTCGCAGTGAGGAGAGAGAAATTCACAGGGGTGACGTTACAGCACAGCGCTCACAGTGAGGAGAGAGAAATACACAGGGGTGACGTTACAGCACAGCGCTCACAGTGAGGAGAGAGAAATACACAGGGGTGACGTTACAGCACAGCGCTCACAGTGAGGAGAGAGAAATACACAGGGGTGACGTTACAGCACAATGCTCACAGTGAGGAGAGAGAAATACACAAGGGTGATGTTACAGCACAGAGACTCGCATAGAGGAGAGAGAAATACACAGGGGTGACATTACAGCACAGCAACTCACAGTGAGTAGAGAGATATACACAGGGGTGACGTTACAGGACAGAGACTCGCATAGAGGAGAGAGAAATACACAGGGGTGATGTTACAGCACAGCGGCTTGCAGTGAGGAGAGAGAAATACACAGGGGTGACGTTACAGCACAGCGACTCGCAGTGAGGAGAGTGAAATACACAGGGGTGACGATACAGCACAGAGGACCACAGTGAGGAGAGAGAAATACACAGGGGTGACATTACAGCACAGCGGCCCACAGTGAGGAGAGAGAAATACACAGGGGTGACGTTACACACAGCGGCTCGCAGAGAGGATAGAGAAATACACAGGGATGACGATACAGCACAGCGGCTCGCAGTGTTGAGAGAGAAATACACAGGGAAGACGTTACAGCACAGCGACTCGCAGTGAGGAGAGAGAAATTCACAGGGGTGACATTACAGCACAGCGGCTCGCAGTGAGGAGAGAGAAATACACAGGGGTGTTGTTACAGCACAGCAGCTTGCAGTGAGGATAGAGAAATACACAGGGGTGACGTTACAGCACAGCGGCTCGCAGTGAGGAGAGAGAAATACACAGGGGTGACGTTACAGCACAGCGGCTCGCAGTGAGGAGAGAGAAATTCACAGGGGTGACGTTACAGCACAGCGCTCACAGTGAGGAGAGAGAAATACACAGGGGTGACGTTACAGCACAGCGCTCACAGTGAGGAGAGAGAAATACACAGGGGTGACGTTACAGCACAGCGCTCACAGTGAGGAGAGAGAAATACACAGGGGTGACGTTACAGCACAGCGCTCACAGTGAGGAGAGAGAAATACACAGGGGTGACGTTACAGCACAGCGCTCACAGTGAGGAGAGAGAAATACACAGGGGTGACGTTACAGCACAATGCTCACAGTGAGGAGAGAGAAATACACAAGGGTGATGTTACAGCACAGAGACTCGCATAGAGGAGAGAGAAATACACAGGGGTGACATTACAGCACAGCAACTCACAGTGAGTAGAGAGATATACACAGGGGTGACGTTACAGGACAGAGACTCGCATAGAGGAGAGAGAAATACACAGGGGTGATGTTACAGCACAGCGGCTTGCAGTGAGGAGAGAGAAATACACAGGGGTGACGTTACAGCACAGCGGCTCACAGTGAGGAGAGAGAAATACACAGGGGTGAGGTTACAGCACAGCGGCTCACAGTGAGGAGAGTGAAATACACAGGGGTGACGATACAGCACAGAGGACCACAGTGAGGAGAGAGAAATACACAGGGGTGACGTTACAGCACAGCGACTCGCAGTGAGGAGAGTGAAATACACAGGGGTGACGATACAGCACAGAGGACCACAGTGAGGAGAGAGAAATACACAGGGGTGACATTACAGCACAGCGGCCCACAGTGAGGAGAGAGAAATACACAGGGGTGACGTTACAGCACAGCGGCTCGCAGAGAGGATAGAGAAATACACAGGGATGACGATACAGCACAGCGGCTCGCAGTGTTGAGAGAGAAATACACAGGGAAGACGTTACAGCACAGCGACTCGCAGTGAGGAGAGAGAAATTCACAGGGGTGACGTTACAGCACAGCGGCTCGCAGTGAGGAGAGAGAAATACACAGGGGTGTTGTTACAGCACAGCAGCTCGCAGTGAGGATAGAGAAATACACAGGGGTGACGTTACAGCACAGCGGCTCGCAGTGAGGAGAGAGAAATACACAGGGGTGATGTTACAGCACAGCGGCTCGCAGTGAGGAGAGAGAAATACACTGGGGTGACGTTACAGCACAGCGGCTCACAGTGAGGAGAGCGAAATACACAGGGGTGACATTACAGCACAGCGGCTCACAGTGAGGAGAGAGAAATACACAGGGGTGACGTTACAGCACAGCGACTCACAGTGATGAGAGAGAATTACACAGGGGTGACTTTACAGCACAGCGGCTCACAGTGAGGAGAGAGAAATACACAGGGGTGACGTTACAGCACAGCGGCCCACAGTGAGGAGAGAGAAATACACAGGGGTGACGTTACAGCACAGCGGCTCGCAGAGAGGATAGAGAAATACACAGGGATGACGATACAGCACAGCGGCTCGCAGTGTTGAGAGAGAAATACACAGGGATGACGTTACAGCAGAGTGGCTCACAGTGAGGAGAGAGAAATACACAGGGATGACGTTACAGCACAGCGGCTCGCAGAGAGGAGAGAGAAATACACAGGGAAGATGTTACAGCACAGCGACTCGCAGTGAGGAGAGAGAAATTCACAGGGGTGACGTTACAGCACAGCGACTCGCAGTGAGGAGAGAGAAATTCACAGGGGTGACGTTACAGCACAGCGCTCACAGTGAGGAGAGAGAAATACACAGGGGTGACGTTACAGCACAGCGCTCACAGTGAGGAGAGAGAAATACACAGGGGTGACGTTACAGCACAGCGCTCACAGTGAGGAGAGAGAAATACACAGGGGTGACGTTACAGCACAGCGCTCACAGTGAGGAGAGAGAAATACACAGGGGTGACGTTACAGCACAGCGCTCACAGTGAGGAGAGAGAAATACACAGGGGTGACGTTACAGCACAATGCTCACAGTGAGGAGAGAGAAATACACAAGGGTGATGTTACAGCACAGAGACTCGCATAGAGGAGAGAGAAATACACAGGGGTGACATTACAGCACAGCAACTCACAGTGAGTAGAGAGATATACACAGGGGTGACGTTACAGGACAGAGACTCGCATAGAGGAGAGAGAAATACACAGGGGTGATGTTACAGCACAGCGGCTTGCAGTGAGGAGAGAGAAATACACAGGGATGAGGTTACAGCACAGCGGCTCGCAGTGAGGAGAGAGAAATACACAGGGGTGACGTTATAGCACAGCAACTCACAGTAAGGAGGGAGAAATACACAGGGGTGACGTTACAGCACAGCGACTCACAGTGAGGAGAGAGAAATACACAGGGGTGATGTTACAGCACAGCGGCTCGCAGTGAGGAGAGAGAAATACACAGGGGTGACGTTACAGCACAGCGGCTCACAGTGAGGAGAGTGAAATACACAGGGGTGACGATACAGCACAGAGAACCACAGTGAGGAGAGAGAAATACACAGGGGTGACGATACAGCACAGCGACTCGCAGTGAGGAGAGAGAAATTCACAGGGGTGACGTTACAGCACAGCGGCTCGCAGTGAGGAGAGAGAAATACACAGGGGTGTTGTTACAGCACAGCAGCTCGCAGTGAGGATAGAGAAATACACAGGGGTGACGTTACAGCACAGCGGCTCGCAGTGAGGAGAGAGAAATACACAGGGGTGACGTTACAGCACAGCGGCTCGCAGTGAGGAGAGAGAAATACACTGGGGTGACGTTACAGCACAGCGGCTCACAGTGAGGAGAGCGAAATACACAGGGGTGACATTACAGCACAGCGGCTCACAGTGAGGAGAGAGAAATACACAGGGGTGACGTTACAGCACAGCGACTCACAGTGATGAGAGAGAATTACACAGGGGTGACTTTACAGCACAGCGGCTCACAGTGAGGAGAGAGAAATACACAGGGGTGACGTTACAGCACAGCGGCTCACAGTGAGGAGAGAGAAATACACAGTGGTGACGTTACAGCACAGCTGCTCGCAGTGAGGAGAGAGAAATACACAGGGGTGACGTTACTGCACAGCGGCTCACAGTGAGGAGAGAGAAATACACAGGGGTGATGTTAGAGCACAGCGGCTCACAGTGAGGAGAGAGAGATACACAGGGGTGATGTTACAGCACAGCGGCTCACAGGGAGGAGAGAGAGATACACAGGGGTGATGTTACAGCACAGCAACTCACAGTGAGTAGAGAGATAAACACAGGGGTGACGTTACAGGACAGAGACTCGCATAGAGGAGAGAGAAATACACAGGGGTGATGTTACAGCACAGCGGCTTGCAGTGAGGAGAGAGAAATACACAGGGATGAGGTTACAGCACAGCAACTCACAGTAAGGAGGGAGAAATACACAGGGGTGACGTTACAGCACAGCGACTCACAGTGAGGAGAGAGAAATACACAGTGGTGACGTTACAGCACAGCGGCTCACAGTGAGGAGAGAGAAATACACAGGGGTGAGGTTACAGCACAGCGGCTCACAGTGAGGAGAGTGAAATACACAGGGGTGACGATACAGCACAGAGGACAACAGTGAGGAGAGAGAAATACACAGGGGTGACGTTACAGCACAGCGGCCCACAGTGAGGAGAGAGAAATACACAGGGGTGACGTTACAGCACAGCGACTCGCAGTGAGGAGAGTGAAATACACAGGGATGACGTTACAGCACAGCGGCCCACAGTGAGGAGAGAGAAATACACAGGGGTGACGTTACAGCACAGCGGCTCGCAGAGAGGATAGAGAAATACACAGGGATGACGATACAGCACAGCGGCTCGCAGTGTTGAGAGAGAAATACACAGGGAAGACGTTACAGCACAGCGACTCGCAGTGAGGAGAGAGAAATTCACAGGGGTGACGTTACAGCACAGCGGCTCGCAGTGAGGAGAGAGAAATACACAGGGGTGTTGTTACAGCACAGCAGCTCGCAGTGAGGATAGAGAAATACACAGGGGTGACGTTACAGCACAGCGGCTCGCAGTGAGGAGAGAGAAATACACAGGGGTGACGTTACAGCACAGCGGCTCGCAGTGAGGAGAGAGAAATACACTGGGGTGACGTTACAGCACAGCGGCTCACAGTGAGGAGAGCGAAATACACAGGGGTGACATTACAGCACAGCGGCTCACAGTGAGGAGAGAGAAATACACAGGGGTGACATTACAGCACAGCGACTCACAGTGATGAGAGAGAATTACACAGGGGTGACTTTACAGCACAGCGGCTCACAGTGAGGAGAGAGAAATACACAGGGGTGACGTTACAGCACAGCGGCTCACAGTGAGGAGAGAGAAATACACAGTGGTGACGTTACAGCACAGCTGCTCGCAGTGAGGAGAGAGAAATACACAGGGGTGACGTTACTGCACAGCGGCTCACAGTGAGGAGAGAGAAATACACAGGGGTGATGTTAGAGCACAGCGGCTCGCAGTGAGGAGAGAGAGATACACAGGGGTGATGTTACAGCACAGCGGCTCACAGGGAGGAGAGAGAGATACACAGGGGTGACGTTACAGCACAGCGGATCACAGTGAGGAGAAAGAAATACACAGGTGTGACGTTACAGCAGAGAGACTCACAGTGAGGAGAGAGAAATACACAGGGGTGACGTTACAGCACAGCGGCTCACAGTGAGGAGAGAGAAATACACAGGGGTGATGTTACAGCACAGCGCTCACAGTGAGGAGAGAGAAATACACAGGGGTGACGTTACAGCACAGCGCTCACAGTGAGGAGAGAGAAATACACAGGGGTGACGTTACAGCACAGCGCTCACAGTGAGGAGAGAGAAATACACATGGGTGATGTTACAGCACAGCGACTCACAGTGAGGAGAGAGAAATACACAGGGGTGACATTACAGCACAGCGACTCACAGTGAGTAGAGAGATAAACACAGGGGTGACGTTACAGCACAGAGACTCGCATAGAGGAGAGAGAAATACACAGGGGTGACATTACAGCACAGCGACTCACAGTGAGTAGAGAGATAAACACAGGGGTGACGTTACAGGACAGAGACTCGCATAGAGGAGAGAGAAATACACAGGGGTGATGTTACAGCACAGCGGCTTGCAGTGAGGAGAGAGAAATACACAGGGATGAGGTTACAGCACAGCGGCTCGCAGTGAGGATAGAGAAATACACAGGGGTGACGTTACAGCACAGCAACTCACAGTAAGGAGAGAGAAATACACAGGGGTGACGTTACAGCACAGCGACTCACAGTGAGGAGAGAGAAATACACAGGGGTGATGTTACAGCACAGCTGCTCACAGTGAGGAGAGAGAAATACACAGGGGTGACGTTACAGCACAGCGGCTCGCAGAGAGGAGAGAGAAATACACAGGGATGACGTTACAGCACAGCGACTCGCAGTCAGGAGATTGAAATACACAGGGGTGACGATACAGCACAGAGGATCACAGTGAGGAGAGAGAAATACACAGGGGTGATGTTACAGCACAGCGGCCCACAGTGAGGAGAGAGAAATACACAGGGGTGACGTTACAGCACAGCGGCTCGCAGAGAGGATAGAGAAATACACAGGGATGACGTTACAGCACAGCGGCTCGCAGTGTTGAGAGAGAAATACATAGGGATGACGTTACAGCACAGCGGCTCACAGTGAGGAGAGAGAAATACACAGGGGTGACGCTACAGCACAGCGACTCACAGCGATGAGAGAGAATTACACAGGGGTGACTTAACAGCACAGCGGCTCACAGTGAGGAGAGTGAAATACACAGGGGTGACGTTACAGCACAGCGGATCACAGTGAGGAGAGAGAAATACACAGGGGTGACGTTACAGCACAGCGGATCACAGTGAGGAGAGAGAAATACACAGGGGTGACGTTACAGCACAGCAGCTCGCAGTGAGGAGAGAGAAATACACAGGGGTGACGTTACAGCACAGCAGTCACAGTGAGGAGAGAGAAATACACAGGGGTGATGTTACAACACAGCGGCTCACAGGGAGGAGAGAGAGATACTCAGGGGTGATGTTACAGCACAGCGACTCACAGTGAGGAGGGAGAAATACACATGGGTGACGTTACAGCACAGCGGATCACTGTGAGGAGAAAGAAATACACAGGTGTGACGTTACAGCACAGAGACTCACAGTGAGGAGAGAGAAATACACAGGGGTGAAGTTACAGCACAGCGGCTCACAGTGAGGAGAGAGAAATACACAGGGGTGACGTTACAGCACAGCGGCTCACAGTGAGGAGAGAGAAATACCCCTGGGTAACGTTCCAGCACAGAGACTCACAGTGAGGAGAGAGAAATACACAGGGGTGATGTTACAGCACAGCGCTCACAGTGAGGAGAGAGAAATACACAGGGGTGACGTTACAGCACAGCGCTCACAGTGAGGAGAGAGAAATACACAGGGGTGACGTTACAGCACAGCGCTCAAAGTGAGGAGAGAGAAATACACAGGGGTGACGTTACAGCACAGCGCTCAAAGTGAGGAGTGAGAAATACACAGGGGTGACGTTACAGCACAGCGCTCACAGTGAGGAGAGAGAAATACACAGGGGTGATGTTACAGCACAACGCTCACAGTGAGGAGAGAGAAATACACAAGGTTGATGTTACAGCACAGCGACTCGCAGTGAGGAGAGAGAAATACAATGGGATGACGTTACAGCACAGAGACTCGCATAGAGGAGAGAGAAATACACAGGGGTGACATTACAGCACAGCGACTCACAGTGAGTAGAGAGATATACACAGGGGTGACATTACAGGACAGAGACTCGCATAGAGGAGAGAGAAATACACAGGGCTGATGTTACAGCACAGCGGCTTGCAGTGAGGAGAGAGAAATACACAGGGATGAGGTTACAGCACAGCAACTCACAGTAAGGAGAGAGAAATACACAGGGGTGACGTTACAGCACAGCGACTCACAGTGAGGAGAGAGAAATACACAGGGGTGATGTTACAGCACAGCGGCTCGCAGTGAGGAGAGAGAAATACACAGGGGTGACGTTACAGCACAGCGGCTCACAGTGAGGAGAGAGAAATACACAGGGGTGAGGTTACAGCACAGCGGCTCGCAGAGAGGAGAGAGAAATACACAGGGATGACGTTACACCACAGCGACTCGCAGTGAGGAGAGTGAAATACACAGGGGTGATGATACAGCACAGAGGATCACAGTGAGGAGAGAGAAATACACAGGGGTGACGTTACAGCACAGCGGCCCACAGTGAGGAGAGAGAAATACACAGGGGTGACGTTACAGCACAGCGGCTCGCAGAGAGGATAGAGAAATACACAGGGATGACGATACAGCACAGCGGCTCGCAGTGTTGAGAGAGAAATAAACAGGGATGACGTTACAGCACAGCGGCTCACAGTGAGGAGAGAGAAATACACAGGGGTGACGTTACAGCACAGCGGCTCGCAGAGAGGAGAGAGAAATACACAGGGAAGACGTTACAGCACAGCGACTCGCAGTGAGGAGAGAGAAATTCACAGGGGTGACGTTACAGCACAGCGACTCGCAGTGAGGAGAGAGAAATTCACAGGGGTGACGTTACAGCACAGCGCTCACAGTGAGGAGAGAGAAATACACAGGGGTGACGTTACAGCACAGCCTCACAGTGAGGAGAGAGAAATACACAGGGGTGACGTTACAGCACAGCGCTCACAGTGAGGAGAGAGAAATACACAGGGGTGACGTTACAGCACAGCGCTCACAGTGAGGAGAGAGAAATACACAGGGGTGACGTTATAGCACAGCAACTCACAGTAAGGAGGGAGAAATACACAGGGGTGACGTTACAGCACAGCGACTCACAGTGAGGAGAGAGAAATACACAGGGGTGATGTTACAGCACAGCGGCTCGCAGTGAGGAGAGAGAAATACACAGGGGTGACGTTACAGCACAGCGGCTCACAGTGAGGAGAGTGAAATACACAGGGGTGACGATACAGCACAGAGAACCACAGTGAGGAGAGAGAAATACACAGGGGTGACGATACAGCACAGCGACTCGCAGTGAGGAGAGAGAAATTCACAGGGGTGACGTTACAGCACAGCGGCTCGCAGTGAGGAGAGAGAAATACACAGGGGTGTTGTTACAGCACAGCAGCTCGCAGTGAGGATAGAGAAATACACAGGGGTGACGTTACAGCACAGCGGCTCGCAGTGAGGAGAGAGAAATACACAGGGGTGACGTTACAGCACAGCGGCTCGCAGTGAGGAGAGAGAAATACACTGGGGTGACGTTACAGCACAGCGGCTCACAGTGAGGAGAGCGAAATACACAGGGGTGACATTACAGCACAGCGGCTCACAGTGAGGAGAGAGAAATACACAGGGGTGACGTTACAGCACAGCGACTCACAGTGATGAGAGAGAATTACACAGGGGTGACTTTACAGCACAGCGGCTCACAGTGAGGAGAGAGAAATACACAGGGGTGACGTTACAGCACAGCGGCTCACAGTGAGGAGAGAGAAATACACAGTGGTGACGTTACAGCACAGCTGCTCGCAGTGAGGAGAGAGAAATACACAGGGGTGACGTTACTGCACAGCGGCTCACAGTGAGGAGAGAGAGATACACAGGGGTGATGTTACAGCACAGCGGCTCACAGGGAGGAGAGAGAGATACACAGGGGTGATGTTACAGCACAGCAACTCACAGTGAGTAGAGAGATAAACACAGGGGTGACGTTACAGGACAGAGACTCGCATAGAGGAGAGAGAAATACACAGGGGTGATGTTACAGCACAGCGGCTTGCAGTGAGGAGAGAGAAATACACAGGGATGAGGTTACAGCACAGCAACTCACAGTAAGGAGGGAGAAATACACAGGGGTGACGTTACAGCACAGCGACTCACAGTGAGGAGAGAGAAATACACAGTGGTGATGTTACAGCACAGCGGCTCGCAGTGAGGAGAGAGAAATACACAGTGGTGACGTTACAGCACAGCGGCTCACAGTGAGGAGAGAGAAATACACAGGGGTGAGGTTACAGCACAGCGGCTCACAGTGAGGAGAGTGAAATACACAGGGGTGACGATACAGCACAGAGGACAACAGTGAGGAGAGAGAAATACACAGGGGTGACGTTACAGCACAGCGGCCCACAGTGAGGAGAGAGAAATACACAGGGGTGACGTTACAGCACAGCGGCTCGCAGAGAGGATAGAGAAATACACAGGGATGACGATACAGCACAGCGGCTCGCAGTGTTGAGAGAGAAATACACAGGGAAGACGTTACAGCACAGCGACTCGCAGTGAGGAGAGAGAAATTCACAGGGGTGACGTTACAGCACAGCGGCTCGCAGTGAGGAGAGAGAAATACACAGGGGTGTTGTTACAGCACAGCAGCTCGCAGTGAGGATAGAGAAATACACAGGGGTGACGTTACAGCACAGCGGCTCGCAGTGAGGAGAGAGAAATACACAGGGGTGACGTTACAGCACAGCGGCTCGCAGTGAGGAGAGAGAAATACACTGGGGTGACGTTACAGCACAGCGGCTCACAGTGAGGAGAGCGAAATACACAGGGGTGACATTACAGCACAGCGGCTCACAGTGAGGAGAGAGAAATACACAGGGGTGACATTACAGCACAGCGACTCACAGTGATGAGAGAGAATTACACAGGGGTGACTTTACAGCACAGCGGCTCACAGTGAGGAGAGAGAAATACACAGGGGTGACGTTACAGCACAGCGGCTCACAGTGAGGAGAGAGAAATACACAGTGGTGACGTTACAGCACAGCTGCTCGCAGTGAGGAGAGAGAAATACACAGGGGTGACGTTACTGCACAGCGGCTCACAGTGAGGAGAGAGAAATACACAGGGGTGACGTTACAGCACAGCGCTCACAGTGAGGAGAGAGAAATACACAGGGGTGACGTTACAGCACAGCGCTCACAGTGAGGAGAGAGAAATACACATGGGTGATGTTACAGCACAGCGACTCCCAGTGAGGAGAGAGAAATACACAGGGGTGACATTACAGCACAGCGACTCACAGTGAGTAGAGAGATAAACACAGGGGTGACGTTACAGCACAGAGACTCGCATAGAGGAGAGAGAAATACACAGGGGTGACATTACAGCACAGCGACTCACAGTGAGTAGAGAGATAAACACAGGGGTGACGTTACAGGACAGAGACTCGCATAGAGGAGAGAGAAATACACAGGGGTGATGTTACAGCACAGCGGCTTGCAGTGAGGAGAGAGAAATACACAGGGATGAGGTTACAGCACAGCGGCTCGCAGTGAGGATAGAGAAATACACAGGGGTGACGTTACAGCACAGCAACTCACAGTAAGGAGAGAGAAATACACAGGGGTGACGTTACAGCACAGCGACTCACAGTGAGGAGAGAGAAATACACAGGGGTGATGTTACAGCACAGCTGCTCACAGTGAGGAGAGAGAAATACACAGGGGTGACGTTACAGCACAGCGGCTCGCAGAGAGGAGAGAGAAATACACAGGGATGACGTTACAGCACAGCGACTCGCAGTCAGGAGAGTGAAATACACAGGGGTGACGATACAGCACAGAGGATCACAGTGAGGAGAGAGAAATACACAGGGGTGATGTTACAGCACAGCGGCCCACAGTGAGGAGAGAGAAATACACAGGGGTGACGTTACAGCACAGCGGCTCGCAGAGAGGATAGAGAAATACACAGGGATGACGTTACAGCACAGCGGCTCGCAGTGTTGAGAGAGAAATACATAGGGATGACGTTACAGCACAGCGGCTCACAGTGAGGAGAGAGAAATACACAGGGGTGACGCTACAGCACAGCGACTCACAGCGATGAGAGAGAATTACACAGGGGTGACTTAACAGCACAGCGGCTCACAGTGAGGAGAGTGAAATACACAGGGGTGACGTTACAGCACAGCGGATCACAGTGAGGAGAGAGAAATACACAGGGGTGACGTTACAGCACAGCGGATCACAGTGAGGAGAGAGAAATACACAGGGGTGACGTTACAGCACAGCAGCTCGCAGTGAGGAGAGAGAAATACACAGGGGTGACGTTACAGCACAGCAGTCACAGTGAGGAGAGAGAAATACACAGGGGTGATGTTACAACACAGCGGCTCACAGGGAGGAGAGAGAGATACTCAGGGGTGATGTTACAGCACAGCGACTCACAGTGAGGAGGGAGAAATACACATGGGTGACGTTACAGCACAGCGGATCACTGTGAGGAGAAAGAAATACACAGGTGTGACGTTACAGCACAGAGACTCACAGTGAGGAGAGAGAAATACACAGGGGTGAAGTTACAGCACAGCGGCTCACAGTGAGGAGAGAGAAATACACAGGGGTGACGTTACAGCACAGCGGCTCACAGTGAGGAGAGAGAAATACCCCTGGGTAACGTTCCAGCACAGAGACTCACAGTGAGGAGAGAGAAATACACAGGGGTGATGTTACAGCACAGCGCTCACAGTGAGGAGAGAGAAATACACAGGGGTGACGTTACAGCACAGCGCTCACAGTGAGGAGAGAGAAATACACAGGGGTGACGTTACAGCACAGCGCTCAAAGTGAGGAGAGAGAAATACACAGGGGTGACGTTACAGCACAGCGCTCAAAGTGAGGAGTGAGAAATACACAGGGGTGACGTTACAGCACAGCGCTCACAGTGAGGAGAGAGAAATACACAGGGGTGACGTTACAGCACAACGCTCACAGTGAGGAGAGAGAAATACACAAGGTTGATGTTACAGCACAGCGACTCGCAGTGAGGAGAGAGAAATACAATGGGATGACGTTACAGCACAGAGACTCGCATAGAGGAGAGAGAAATACACAGGGGTGACATTACAGCACAGCGACTCACAGTGAGTAGAGAGATATACACAGGGGTGACATTACAGGACAGAGACTCGCATAGAGGAGAGAGAAATACACAGGGCTGATGTTACAGCACAGCGGCTTGCAGTGAGGAGAGAGAAATACACAGGGATGAGGTTACAGCACAGCAACTCACAGTAAGGAGAGAGAAATACACAGGGGTGACGTTACAGCACAGCGACTCACAGTGAGGAGAGAGAAATACACAGGGGTGATGTTACAGCACAGCGGCTCGCAGTGAGGAGAGAGAAATACACAGGGGTGACGTTACAGCACAGCGGCTCACAGTGAGGAGAGAGAAATACACAGGGGTGAGGTTACAGCACAGCGGCTCGCAGAGAGGAGAGAGAAATACACAGGGATGACGTTACAGCACAGCGACTCGCAGTGAGGAGAGTGAAATACACAGGGGTGACGATACAGCACAGAGGATCACAGTGAGGAGAGAGAAATACACAGGGGTGACGTTACAGCACAGCGGCCCACAGTGAGGAGAGAGAAATACACAGGGGTGACGTTACAGCACAGCGGCTCGCAGAGAGGATAGAGAAATACACAGGGATGACGATACAGCACAGCGGCTCGCAGTGTTGAGAGAGAAATACACAGGGATGACGTTACAGCACAGCGGCTCACAGTGAGGAGAGAGAAATACACAGGGGTGACGTTACAGCACAGCGGCTTGCAGAGAGGAGAGAGAAATACACAGGGAAGACGTTACAGCACAGCGACTCGCAGTGAGGAGAGAGAAATTCACAGGGGTGACGTTACAGCACAGCGACTCGCAGTGAGGAGAGAGAAATTCACAGGGGTGACGTTACAGCACAGCGCTCACAGTGAGGAGAGAGAAATACACAGGGGTGACGTTACAGCACAGCGCTCACAGTGAGGAGAGAGAAATACACAGGGGTGACGTTACAGCACAGCGCTCACAGTGAGGAGAGAGAAATACACAGGGGTGACGTTACAGCACAGCGCTCACAGTGAGGAGAGAGAAATACACAGGGGTGACGTTACAGCACAGCGCTCTCAGTGAGGAGAGAGATATACACAGGGGTGACGTTACAGCACAACGCTCACAGTGAGGAGAGAGAAATACACAAGGGTGATGTTACAGCACAGCGACTCGCAGTGAGGAGAGAGAAATACAAAGGGATGACGTTACAGCATAGAGACTCGCATAGAGGAGAGAGAAATACACAGGGGTGACATTACAGCACAGCAACTCACAGTGAGTAGAGAGATATACACAGGGGTGACGTTACAGGACAGAGACTCGCATAGAGGAGAGAGAAATACACAGGGGTGATGTTACAGCACAGCGGCTTGCAGTGAGGAGAGAGAAATACACAGGGATGAGGTTACAGCACAGCGGCTCGCAGTGAGGAGAGAGAAATACACAGGGGTGACGTTATAGCACAGCAACTCACAGTAAGGAGGGAGAAATACACAGGGGTGACGTTACAGCACAGCGACTCACAGTGAGGAGAGAGAAATACACAAGGGTGATGTTACAGCACAGCGGCTCGCAGTGAGGAGAGAGAAATACACAGGGGTGACGTTACAGCACAGCGGCTCACAGTGAGGAGAGAGAAATACACAGGGTTGAGGTTACAGCACAGCGGCTCGCAGAGAGGAGAGAGAAATACACAGGGATGACGTTACAGCACAGCGACTCGCAGTGAGGAGAGTGAAATACACAGGGGTGACGATACAGCACAGAGGACCACAGTGAGGAGAGAGAAATACACAGGGGTGACGTTACAGCACAGCGGCCCACAGTGAGGAGAGAGAAATACACAGGGGTGACGTTACAGCACAGCGGCTCGCAGAGAGGAGAGAGAAATACACAGGGATGACGTTACAGCACAGCGGCTCGCAGTGTTGAGAGAGAAATACATAGGGATGACGTTACAGCACAGCGGCTCACAGTGAGGAGAGAGAAATACACAGGGGTGACGCTACAGCACAGCGACTCACAGTGAGTAGAGAGATAAACACAGGGGTGACGTTACAGGACAGAGACTCGCATAGAGGAGAGAGAAATACACAGGGGTGATGTTACAGCACAGCGGCTTGCAGTGAGGAGAGAGAAATACACAGGGATGAGGTTACAGCACAGCGGCTCGCAGTGAGGATAGAGAAATACACAGGGGTGACGTTACAGCACAGCAACTCACAGTAAGGAGAGAGAAATACACAGGGGTGACGTTACAGCACAGCGACTCACAGTGAGGAGAGAGAAATACACAGGGGTGATGTTACAGCACAGCGGCTCGCAGTGAGGAGAGAGAAATACACAGGGGTGATGTTACAGCACAGCTGCTCACAGTGAGGAGAGAGAAATACACAGGGGTGACGTTACAGCACAGCGGCTCGCAGAGAGGAGAGAGAAATACACAGGGATGACGTTACAGCACAGCGACTCGCAGTCAGGAGAGTGAAATACACAGGGGTGACGATACAGCACAGAGGATCACAGTGAGGAGAGAGAAATACACAGGGGTGATGTTACAGCACAGCGGCCCACAGTGAGGAGAGAGAAATACACAGGGGTGACGTTACAGCACAGCGGCTCGCAGAGAGGATAGAGAAATACACAGGGATGACGTTACAGCACAGCGGCTCGCAGTGTTGAGAGAGAAATACATAGGGATGACGTTACAGCACAGCGGCTCACAGTGAGGAGAGAGAAATACACAGGGGTGACGCTACAGCACAGCGACTCACAGTGATGAGAGAGAATTACACAGGGGTGACTTAACAGCACAGCGGCTCACAGTGAGGAGAGTGAAATACACAGGATTGACGTTACAGCACAGAGGACCACAGTGAGGAGAGAGAAATACACAGGGGTGACGTTACAGCACAGCGGCCCACAGTGAGGAGAGAGAAATACACAGGGGTGACGTTACAGCACAGCGGCTCGCAGAGAGGAGAGAGAAATACACAGGGATGACGTTACAGCACAGCGGCTCGCAGTGTTGAGAGAGAAATACATAGGGATGACGTTACAGCACAGCGGCTCACAGTGAGGAGAGAGAAATACACAGGGGTGACGCTACAGCACAGCGACTCACAGTGAGTAGAGAGATAAACACAGGGGTGACGTTACAGGACAGAGACTCGCATAGAGGAGAGAGAAATACACAGGGGTGATGTTACAGCACAGCGGCTTGCAGTGAGGAGAGAGAAATACACAGGGATGAGGTTACAGCACAGCGGCTCGCAGTGAGGATAGAGAAATACACAGGGGTGACGTTACAGCACAGCAACTCACAGTAAGGAGAGAGAAATACACAGGGGTGACGTTACAGCACAGCCACTCACAGTGAGGAGAGAGAAATACACAGGGGTGATGTTACAGCACAGCGGCTCGCAGTGAGGAGAGAGAAATACACAGGGGTGATGTTACAGCACAGCTGCTCACAGTGAGGAGAGAGAAATACACAGGGGTGACGTTACAGCACAGCGGCTCGCAGAGAGGAGAGAGAAATACACAGGGATGACGTTACAGCACAGCGACTCGCAGTCAGGAGAGTGAAATACACAGGGGTGACGATACAGCACAGAGGATCACAGTGAGGAGAGAGAAATACACAGGGGTGATGTTACAGCACAGCGGCCCACAGTGAGGAGAGAGAAATACACAGGGGTGACGTTACAGCACAGCGGCTCGCAGAGAGGATAGAGAAATACACAGGGATGACGTTACAGCACAGCGGCTCGCAGTGTTGAGAGAGAAATACATAGGGATGACGTTACAGCACAGCGGCTCACAGTGAGGAGAGAGAAATACACAGGGGTGACGCTACAGCACAGCGACTCACAGTGATGAGAGAGAATTACACAGGGGTGACTTAACAGCACAGCGGCTCACAGTGAGGAGAGTGAAATACACAGGGGTGACGTTACAGCACAGCGGATCACAGTGAGGAGAGAGAAATACACAGGGGTGACGTTACAGCACAGCGGATCACAGTGAGGAGAGAGAAATACACAGGGGTGACGTTACAGCACAGCAGCTCGCAGTGAGGAGAGAGAAATACACAGGGGTGATGTTACAGCACAGCGGCTCACAGTGAGGAGAGAGAAATACACAGGGGTGATGTTAGAGCACAGCGGCTCGCAGTGAGGAGAGAGAGATACACAGGGGTGATGTTACAGCACAGCGGCTCACAGGGAGGAGAGAGAGATACACAGGGGTGATGTTACAGCACAGCGACTCACAGTGAGGAGGGAGAAATACACATGGGTGACGTTACAGCACAGCGGATCACTGTGAGGAGAAAGAAATACACAGGTGTGACGTTACAGCACAGAGACTCACAGTGAGGAGAGAGAAATACACAGGGGTGAAGTTACAGCACAGCGGCTCACAGTGAGGAGAGAGAAATACACAGGGGTGACGTTACAGCACAGCGGCTCACAGTGAGGAGAGAGAAATACCCCTGGGTAACGTTCCAGCACAGAGACTCACAGTGAGGAGAGAGAAATACACAGGGGTGATGTTACAGCACAGCGCTCACAGTGAGGAGAGAGAAATACACAGGGGTGACGTTACAGCACAGCGCTCACAGTGAGGAGAGAGAAATACACAGGGGTGACGTTACAGCACAGCGCTCAAAGTGAGGAGAGAGAAATACACAGGGGTGACGTTACAGCACAGCGCTCAAAGTGAGGAGTGAGAAATACACAGGGGTGACGTTACAGCACAGCGCTCACAGTGAGGAGAGAGAAATACACAGGGGTGACGTTACAGCACAACGCTCACAGTGAGGAGAGAGAAATACACAAGGTTGATGTTACAGCACAGCGACTCGCAGTGAGGAGAGAGAAATACAATGGGATGACGTTACAGCACAGAGACTCGCATAGAGGAGAGAGAAATACACAGGGGTGACATTACAGCACAGCGACTCACAGTGAGTAGAGAGATATACACAGGGGTGACATTACAGGACAGAGACTCGCATAGAGGAGAGAGAAATACACAGGGCTGATGTTACAGCACAGCGGCTTGCAGTGAGGAGAGAGAAATACACAGGGATGAGGTTACAGCACAGCGGCTCGCAGTGAGGAGAGAGAAATACACAGGGGTGACGTTATAGCACAGCAACTCACAGTAAGGAGAGAGAAATACACAGGGGTGACGTTACAGCACAGCGACTCACAGTAAGGAGAGAGAAATACACAGGGGTGATGTTACAGCACAGCGGCTCGCAGTGAGGAGAGAGAAATACACAGGGGTGACGTTACAGCACAGCGGCTCACAGTGAGGAGAGAGAAATACACAGGGGTGAGGTTACAGCACAGCGGCTCGCAGAGAGGAGAGAGAAATACACAGGGATGACGTTACAGCACAGCGACTCGCAGTGAGGAGAGAGAAATTCACAGGGGTGACGTTACAGCACAGCACTCACAGTGAGGAGAGAGAAATACACAGGGGTGACGTTACAGCACAGCGCTCACAGTGAGGAGAGAGAAATACACAGGGGTGACGTTACAGCACAGCGCTCACAGTGAGGAGAGAGAAATACACAGGGGTGACGTTACAGCACAGCGCTCACAGTGAGGAGAGAGAAATACACAGGGGTGACGTTACAGCACAGCGCTCTCAGTGAGGAGAGAGATATACACAGGGGTGACGTTACAGCACAACGCTCACAGTGAGGAGAGAGAAATACACAAGGGTGATGTTACAGCACAGCGACTCGCAGTGAGGAGAGAGAAATACAAAGGGATGACGTTACAGCATAGAGACTCGCATAGAGGAGAGAGAAATACACAGGGGTGACATTACAGCACAGCAACTCACAGTGAGTAGAGAGATATACACAGGGGTGACGTTACAGGACAGAGACTCGCATAGAGGAGAGAGAAATACACAGGGGTGATGTTACAGCACAGCGGCTTGCAGTGAGGAGAGAGAAATACACAGGGATGAGGTTACAGCACAGCGGCTCGCAGTGAGGAGAGAGAAATACACAGGGGTGACGTTATAGCACAGCAACTCACAGTAAGGAGGGAGAAATACACAGGGGTGACGTTACAGCACAGCGACTCGCAGTGAGGAGAGTGAAATACACAGGGGTGACGATACAGCACAGAGGACCACAGTGAGGAGAGAGAAATACACAGGGGTGACGTTACAGCACAGCGGCCCACAGTGAGGAGAGAGAAATACACAGGGGTGACGTTACAGCACAGCGGCTCGCAGAGAGGAGAGGGAAATACACAGGGATGACGTTACAGCACAGTGGCTCGCAGTGTTGAGAGAGAAATACATAGGGATGACGTTATAGCACAGCGGCTCACAGTGAGGAGAGAGAAATACACAGGGGTGACGCTACAGCACAGCGACTCACAGTGATGAGAGAGAATTACACAGGGGTGACTTTACAGCACAGCGGCTCACAGTGAGGAGAGTGAAATACACAGGGGTGACGTTACAGCACAGCGGCTCACAGTGAGGAGAGAGAAATACACAGGGGTGACGGTACAGCACAGCGACTCGCAGTGAGGAGAGAGAAATTCACAGGGGTGACGTTACAGCACAGCGACTCGCAGTGAGGAGAGAAAAATTCACAGGGGTGACGTTACAGCACAGCGCTCACAGTGAGGAGAGAGAAATACACAGGGGTGACGTTACAGCACAGCGCTCACAGTGAGGAGAGAGAAATACACAGGGGTGACGTTACAGCACAGCGCTCACAGTGAGGAGAGAGAAATACACAGGGGTGACGTTACAGCACAGCGCTCACAGTGAGGAGAGAGAAATACACAGGGGTGACGTTACAGCACAGCGCTCTCAGTGAGGAGAGAGAAATACACAGGGGTGACGTTACAGCACAACGCTCACAGTGAGGAGAGAGAAATACACAAGGGTGATATTACAGCACAGCGACTCGCAGTGAGGAGAGAGAAATACAAAGGGATGACGTTACAGCACAGAGACTCGCATAGAGGAGAGAGAAATACACAGGGGTGACATTACAGCACAGCAACTCACAGTGAGTAGAGAGATATACACAGGGGTGACGTTACAGGACAGAGACTCGCATAGAGGAGAGAGAAATACACAGGGGTGATGTTACAGCAGAGCGGCTTGCAGTGAGGAGAGAGAAATACACAGGGATGAGGTTACAGCACAGCGGCTCGCAGTGAGGAGAGAGAAATACACAGGGGTGACGTTATAGCACAGCGCTCACAGTGAGGAGAGAGAAATACATAGGGTTGATGTTACAGCACAGCGGCTCGCAGTGAGGAGAGAGAAATACACAGGGGTGACGTTACAGCACAGCGGCTCACAGTGAGGAGAGAGAAATACACAGGGGTGAGGTTACAGCACAGCGGCTCGCAGAGAGGAGAGAGAAATACACAGGGATGACGTTACAGCACAGCGACTCGCAGTGAGGAGAGTGAAATACACAGGGGTGACGATACAGCACAGAGGACCACAGTGAGGAAAGAGAAATACACAGGGGTGACGTTACAGCACAGCGGCCCACAGTGAGCAGAGAGAAATACACAGGGGTGACGTTACAGCACAGCGGCTCGCAGAGAGGATAGAGAAATACACAGGGATGACGATACAGCACAGCAGCTCGCAGTGTTGAGAGAGAAATACACAGGGATGACGTTACAGCACAGCGGCTCACAGTGAGGAGAGAGAAATACACAGGGGTGACGTTACAGCACAGCGGCTCGCAGAGAGGAGAGAGAAATACACAGGGAAGACGTTACAGCACAGCGGCTCGCAGAGAGGAGAGAGAAATACACAGGGAAGACGTTACAGCACAGCGACTCGCAGTGAGGAGAGAGAAATACACAGGGGTGACGTTACAGCACAGCGGCTCGCAGTGAGGAGAGAGAAATACACAGGGGTGACGTTACAGCACAGCGGCTCACAGTGAGGAGAGCGAAATACACAGGGGTGATGTTACAGCACAGCGGCTCACAGTGAGGAGAGAGAAATACACAGGGGTGACGTTACAGCACAGCGACTCACAGTGAGGAGAGAGAAATACACAGGGGTGACGTTACAGCACAGCGACTCACAGTGAGGAGAGTGAAATACACAGGGGTGACGTTACAGCACAGCGGCTCACAGTGAGGAGAGAGAAATACACAGGGGTGACGTTACAGCACTGCGGCTCACAGTGAGGAGAGAGAAATACACAGTGGTGACGTTACAGCACAGCTGCTTGCAGTGAGGAGAGAGAAATACACAGGGGTGACGTTACAGCACAGCGGCTCACAGTGAGGAGAGAGAAATACACAGGGGTGATGTTAGAGCACAGCGGATCACAGTGAGGAGAAAGAAATACACAGGTGTGACGTTACAACACAGAGACTCACAGTGAGGAGAGAGAAATACACAGGGGTGACGTTACAGCACAGCGGCTCACAGTGAGGAGAGAGAAATACACAGGGGTGATGTTACAGCACAGCGGCTCGCAGTGAGGAGAGAGAAATACACGGGGGTGACTTTACAGCACAGCGGCACACAGTGAGGAGAGAGAAATACACAGGGGTGACGTTACAGCACAGCGCTCACAGTGAGGAGAGAGAAATACACAGGGGTGACGTTACAGCACAGCGCTCACAGTGAGGAGAGAGAAATACACATGGGTGATGTTACAGCACAGCGACTCACAGTGAGTAGAGAGATAAACACAGGGGTGACGTTACAGGACAGAGACTCGCATAGAGGAGAGAGAAATACACAGGGGTGACATTACAGCACAGCGACTCACAGTGAGTAGAGAGATAAACACAGGGGTGACGTTACAGCACAGCGACTCGCAGTTAGGAGAGAGAAATACACAGGGAAGTCGTTACCGCACAGAGACTCGCATAGAGGAGAGAGAAATACACAGGGGTGACAATACAGCACAGCGACTCACAGTGAGTAGAGAGATAAACACAGGGGTGACGTTACAGGACAGAGACTCGCATAGAGGAGAGAGAAATACACAGGGGTGATGTTACAGCACAGCGGCTTGCAGTGAGGAGAGAGAAATACACAGGGATGAGGTTACAGCACAGCGGCTCGCAGTGAGGATAGAGAAATACACAGGGGTGACGTTACAGCACAGCGGCTCACAGTGAGGAGAGTGAAATACACAGGGGTGACGTTACAGCACAGTGGCTCACAGTGAGGAGAGAGAAATACACAGGGGTGATGTTACAGCACAGCGGCTCGCAGTGAGGTGAGAGAAATACACAGGGGTGACGTTACAGCACAGCGGCTCACAGTGAGGAGAGAGAAATACACGGGTGACGTTACAGCACAGCGGCTCACAGTGAGGAGAGCGAAATACACAGGGGAGATGTTACAGCACAGCGGCTCGCAGAGAGGAGAGAGAAATACACAGGGATTACGTTACAGCACAGCGACTCGCAGTCAGGAGAGTGAAATACACAGGGGTGACGATACAGCACAGAGGATCACAGTGAGGAGAGAGAAATACACAGGGGTGATGTTACAGCACAGCGGCCCACAGTGAGGATAGAGAAATACACAGGGGTGACGTTACAGCACAGCGGCTCGCAGAGAGGATAGAGAAATACACAGGGATGACGTTACAGCACAGCGGCTCGCAGTGTTGAGAGAGAAATACATAGGGATGACGTTACAGCACAGCGGCTCACAGTGAGGAGAGAGAAATACACAGGGGTGATGTTACAGCACAGCGACTTGCAGTGAGGAGAGAGAAATACACAGGGGTGACGTTACAGCACAGCGGCTCGCAGTGAGGAGAGAGAAATACACAGGGGTGTTGTTACAGCACAGCAGCTCGCAGTGAGGAGAGAGAAATACACAGGGGTGACGTTACAGCACAGCAGCTCACAGTGAGGAGAGCGAAATACACAGGGGAGATGTTACAGCACAGCGGCTCGCAGAGAGGAGAGAGAAATACACAGGGATGACGTTACAGCACAGCTACTCGCAGTCAGGAGAGTGAAATACACAGGGGTGACGATACAGCACAGAGGATCACAGTGAGGAGAGAGAAATACACAGGGGTGATGTTACAGCACAGCGGCCCACAGTGAGGAGAGAGAAATACACTGGGGTGACGTTACAGCACAGCGGCTCGCAGAGAGGATAGAGAAATACACAGGGATGACGTTACAGCACAGCGGCTCGCAGTGTTGAGAGAGAATTACATAGGGATGACGTTACAGCACAGCGGCTCGCAGAGAGGAGAGAGAAATACACAGGGATGACGTTACAGCACAGCGACTCGCAGTGAGGAGAGAGAAATACACAGGGGTGACGTTACAGCACAGCGGCTCGCAGTGAGGAGAGAGAAATACACAGGGGTGATGTTACACCACAGCGACTCACAATGAGGAGAGAGAAATACACAGGGATGACGTTACAGCACAGCGGCTCGCAGTGTTGAGAGAGAAATACATAGGGATGACGTTACAGCACAGCGGCTCACAGTGAGGAGAGAGAAATACACAGGGGTGATGTTACAGCACAGCGACTTGCAGTGAGGAGAGAGAAATACACAGGGGTGACGTTACAGCACAGCGGCTCGCAGTGAGGAGAGAGAAATACACAGGGGTGACGTTACAGCACAGCAGCTCACAGTGAGGAGAGCGAAATACACAGGGGAGATGTTACAGCACAGCGGCTCGCAGAGAGGAGAGAGAAATACACAGGGATGACGTTACAGCACAGCTACTCGCAGTCAGGAGAGTGAAATACACAGGGGTGACGATACAGCACAGAGGATCACAGTGAGGAGAGAGAAATACACAGGGGTGATGTTACAGCACAGCGGCCCACAGTGAGGAGAGAGAAATACACTGGGGTGACGTTACAGCACAGCGGCTCGCAGAGAGGAGAGAGAAATACACAGGGGTGACGTTACAGCACAGCGGCTCGCAGTGAGGAGAGAGAAATACACAGGGGTGATGTTACACCACAGCGACTCACAATGAGGAGAGAGAAATACACAGGGGTGACGTTACAGCACAGCAGCTCGCAGTGAGGAGAGAGAAATACACAGGGGTGACGTTACAGCACAGCGGCTCGCAGTGAGGTGAGAGAAATACACAGGGGTGATGTTACAGCACAGCGGCTCACAGTGAGGAGAGAGAAATACACAGGGGTGACGTTACAGCACAGCGGCTCACAGTGAGGAGAGCGAAATACACAGGGGAGATGTTACAGCACAGCGACTCACAGTGAGGAGAGAGAAATACACAGGGGTGACGTTACAGCACAGCGACTCACAGTGAGGAGAGAGAAATACACAGGGGTGACTTTACAGCACAGCGGCTCACAGTGAGGAGAGTGAAATACACAGGGGTGACGTTACAGCACAGCGGCTCACAGTGAGGAGAGAGAAATACACTGGGGTGATGTTACAGCACAGCGGCTCGCAGTGAGGAGAGAGAAATACACAGGGGTGACGTTACAGCACAGCGGCTCACAGTGAGGAGAGATCAATACACAGGGGTGACGTTACAGCACAGCGGCTCGCAGAGAGGAGAGAGAAATACACAGGGATGACATTACAGCACAGCGACTCGCAGTCAGGAGAGTGAAATACACAGGGGTGACGATACAGCACAGAGGATCACAGTGAGGAGAGAGAAATACACAGGGGTGATGTTACAGCACAGCGGCCCACAGTGAGGAGAGAGAAATACACAGGGGTGACGTTACAGCACAGCGGCTCGCAGAGAGGATAGAGAAATACACAGGGATGACGTTACAGCACAGCGGCTCGCAGTGTTGAGAGAGAAATACATAGGGATGACGTTACAGCACAGCGGCTCACAGTGAGGAGAGAGAAATACACAGGGGTGACGTTACAGCACAGCGGCTCGCAGAGAGGAGAGAGAAATACACAGGGATGACATTACAGCACAGCGACTCGCAGTGAGGAGAGAGAAATACACAGGGGTGTTGTTACAGCACAGCGGCCCACAGTGAGGAGAGAGAAATACACAGGGGTGACGTTACAGCACAGCGGCTCGCAGAGAGGATAGAGAAATACACAGGGATGACGTTACAGCACAGCGGCTCGCAGTGTTGAGAGAGAAATACATAGGGATGACGTTACAGCACAGCGGCTCACAGTGAGGAGAGAGAAATACACAGGGGTGACGTTACAGCACAGCGGCTCGCAGAGAGGAGAGAGAAATACACAGGGGTGACGTTACAGCACAGCGGCTCGCAGTGAGGAGAGAGAAATACACAGGGGTGTTGTTACAGCACAGCAGCTCGCAGTGAGGAGAGAGAAATACACAGGGGTGACGTTACAGCACAGCAGCTCACAGTGAGGAGAGCGAAATACACAGGGGAGATGTTACAGCACAGCGGCTCGCAGAGAGGAGAGAGAAATACACAGGGATGACGTTACAGCACAGCTACTCGCAGTCAGGAGAGTGAAATACACAGGGGTGACGATACAGCACAGAGGATCACAGTGAGGAGAGAGAAATACACAGGGGTGATGTTACAGCACAGCGGCCCACAGTGAGGAGAGAGAAATACACTGGGGTGACGTTACAGCACAGCGGCTCGCAGAGAGGATAGAGAAATACACAGGGATGACGTTACAGCACAGCGGCTCGCAGTGTTGAGAGAGAATTACATAGGGATGACGTTACAGCACAGCGGCTCGCAGAGAGGAGAGAGAAATACACAGGGATGACGTTACAGCACAGCGACTCGCAGTGAGGAGAGAGAAATACACAGGGGTGACGTTACAGCACAGCGGCTCGCAGTGAGGAGAGAGAAATACACAGGGGTGATGTTACACCACAGCGACTCACAATGAGGAGAGAGAAATACACAGGGGTGACGTTACAGCACAGCAGCTCGCAGTGAGGAGAGAGAAATACACAGGGGTGACGTTACAGCACAGCGGCTCGCAGTGAGGTGAGAGAAATACACAGGGGTGACGTTACAGCACAGCGGCTCACAGTGAGGAGAGAGAAATACACAGGGGTGACGTTACAGCACAGCGGCACACAGTGAGGAGAGCGAAATACACAGGGGAGATGTTACAGCACAGCGACTCACAGTGAGGAGAGAGAAATACACAGGGGTGACGTTACAGCACAGCGTCTCACAGTGAGGAGAGAGAACTACACAGGGGTGACTTTACAGCACAGCGGCTCACAGTGAGGAGAGTGAAATACACAGGGGTGACGTTACAGCACAGCGGCTCACAGTGAGGAGAGAGAAATACACTGGGGTGATGTTACAGCACAGCGGCTCGCAGTGAGGAGAGAGAAATACACAGGGGTGACGTTACAGCACAGCGGCTCACAGTGAGGAGAGAGAAATACACAGGGGTGACGTTACAGCACAGCGCTCACAGTGAGGAGAGAGAAATACACAGGGGTGACGTTACAGCACAGCGCTCTCAGTGAGGAGAGAGAAATACACAGGGGTGACGTTACAGCACAACGCTCACAGTGAGGAGAGAGAAATACACAAGGGTGATATTACAGCACAGCGACTCGCAGTGAGGAGAGAGAAATACAAAGGGATGACGTTACAGCACAGAGACTCGCATAGAGGAGAGAGAAATACACAGGGGTGACATTACAGCACAGCAACTCACAGTGAGTAGAGAGATATACACAGGGGTGACGTTACAGGACAGAGACTCGCATAGAGGAGAGAGAAATACACAGGGGTGATGTTACAGCAGAGCGGCTTGCAGTGAGGAGAGAGAAATACACAGGGATGAGGTTACAGCACAGCGGCTCGCAGTGAGGAGAGAGAAATACACAGGGGTGACGTTATAGCACAGCGCTCACAGTGAGGAGAGAGAAATACATAGGGTTGATGTTACAGCACAGCGGCTCGCAGTGAGGAGAGAGAAATACACAGGGGTGACGTTACAGCACAGCGGCTCACAGTGAGGAGAGAGAAATACACAGGGGTGAGGTTACAGCACAGCGGCTCGCAGAGAGGAGAGAGAAATACACAGGGATGACGTTACAGCACAGCGACTCGCAGTGAGGAGAGTGAAATACACAGGGGTGACGATACAGCACAGAGGACCACAGTGAGGAAAGAGAAATACACAGGGGTGACGTTACAGCACAGCGGCCCACAGTGAGCAGAGAGAAATACACAGGGGTGACGTTACAGCACAGCGGCTCGCAGAGAGGATAGAGAAATACACAGGGATGACGATACAGCACAGCAGCTCGCAGTGTTGAGAGAGAAATACACAGGGATGACGTTACAGCACAGCGGCTCACAGTGAGGAGAGAGAAATACACAGGGGTGACGTTACAGCACAGCGGCTCGCAGAGAGGAGAGAGAAATACACAGGGAAGACGTTACAGCACAGCGGCTCGCAGAGAGGAGAGAGAAATACACAGGGAAGACGTTACAGCACAGCGACTCGCAGTGAGGAGAGAGAAATACACAGGGGTGACGTTACAGCACAGCGGCTCGCAGTGAGGAGAGAGAAATACACAGGGGTGACGTTACAGCACAGCGGCTCACAATGAGGAGAGAGAAATACACAGGGGTGACGTTACAGCACAGCAGCTCGCAGTGAGGAGAGAGAAATACACAGGGGTGACGTTACAGCACAGCGGCTCGCAGTGAGGTGAGAGAAATACACAGGGGTGACGTTACAGCACAGCGGCTCACAGTGAGGAGAGAGAAATACACAGGGGTGACGTTACAGCACAGCGGCACACAGTGAGGAGAGCGAAATACACAGGGGAGATGTTACAGCACAGCGACTCACAGTGAGGAGAGAGAAATACACAGGGGTGACGTTACAGCACAGCGTCTCACAGTGAGGAGAGAGAACTACACAGGGGTGACTTTACAGCACAGCGGCTCACAGTGAGGAGAGTGAAATACACAGGGGTGACGTTACAGCACAGCGGCTCACAGTGAGGAGAGAGAAATACACAGGGGTGACGTTACAGCACAGCGGCTCACAGTGAGGAGAGAGAAATACACAGGGGTGACGTTACAGCACAGCGCTCACAGTGAGGAGAGAGAAATACACAGGGGTGACGTTACAGCACAGCGCTCTCAGTGAGGAGAGAGAAATACACAGGGGTGACGTTACAGCACAACGCTCACAGTGAGGAGAGAGAAATACACAAGGGTGATATTACAGCACAGCGACTCGCAGTGAGGAGAGAGAAATACAAAGGGATGACGTTACAGCACAGAGACTCGCATAGAGGAGAGAGAAATACACAGGGGTGACATTACAGCACAGCAACTCACAGTGAGTAGAGAGATATACACAGGGGTGACGTTACAGGACAGAGACTCGCATAGAGGAGAGAGAAATACACAGGGGTGATGTTACAGCAGAGCGGCTTGCAGTGAGGAGAGAGAAATACACAGGGATGAGGTTACAGCACAGCGGCTCGCAGTGAGGAGAGAGAAATACACAGGGGTGACGTTATAGCACAGCGCTCACAGTGAGGAGAGAGAAATACATAGGGTTGATGTTACAGCACAGCGGCTCGCAGTGAGGAGAGAGAAATACACAGGGGTGACGTTACAGCACAGCGGCTCACAGTGAGGAGAGAGAAATACACAGGGGTGAGGTTACAGCACAGCGGCTCGCAGAGAGGAGAGAGAAATACACAGGGATGACGTTACAGCACAGCGACTCGCAGTGAGGAGAGTGAAATACACAGGGGTGACGATACAGCACAGAGGACCACAGTGAGGAAAGAGAAATACACAGGGGTGACGTTACAGCACAGCGGCCCACAGTGAGCAGAGAGAAATACACAGGGGTGACGTTACAGCACAGCGGCTCGCAGAGAGGATAGAGAAATACACAGGGATGACGATACAGCACAGCAGCTCGCAGTGTTGAGAGAGAAATACACAGGGATGACGTTACAGCACAGCGGCTCACAGTGAGGAGAGAGAAATACACAGGGGTGACGTTACAGCACAGCGGCTCGCAGAGAGGAGAGAGAAATACACAGGGAAGACGTTACAGCACAGCGGCTCGCAGAGAGGAGAGAGAAATACACAGGGAAGACGTTACAGCACAGCGACTCGCAGTGAGGAGAGAGAAATACACAGGGGTGACGTTACAGCACAGCGGCTCGCAGTGAGGAGAGAGAAATACACAGGGGTGACGTTACAGCACAGCGGCTCACAGTGAGGAGAGCGAAATACACAGGGGTGATGTTACAGCACAGCGGCTCACAGTGAGGAGAGAGAAATACACAGGGGTGACGTTACAGCACAGCGACTCACAGTGAGGAGAGAGAAATACACAGGGGTGACGTTACAGCACAGCGACTCACAGTGAGGAGAGTGAAATACACAGGGGTGACGTTACAGCACAGCGGCTCACAGTGAGGAGAGAGAAATACACAGGGGTGACGTTACAGCACTGCGGCTCACAGTGAGGAGAGAGAAATACACAGTGGTGACGTTACAGCACAGCTGCTTGCAGTGAGGAGAGAGAAATACACAGGGGTGACGTTACAGCACAGCGGCTCACAGTGAGGAGAGAGAAATACACAGGGGTGATGTTAGAGCACAGCGGCTCGCAGTGAGGAGAGAGAGATACACAGGGGTGATGTTACAGCACAGCGGCTC
Source organism: Taudactylus pleione (assembly GCA_031769625.1). NCBI lineage: Eukaryota > Metazoa > Chordata > Amphibia > Anura > Myobatrachidae > Taudactylus > Taudactylus pleione. The sequence continues at coordinate 278,252 of JAUIMM010001080.1, forward strand.
ACAGGGAGGAGAGAGAGATACACAGGGGTGATGTTACAGCACAGCGACTCACAGTGAGGAGGAAGAAATACACATGGGTGACGTTACAGCACAGCGGATCACAGTGAGGAGAAAGAAATACACAGGTGTGACGTTACAGCACAGAGACTCACAGTGAGGAGAGAGAAATACACAGGGGTGACGTTACAGCACAGCGGCTCACAGTGAGGAGAGAGAAATACACAGGGGTGATGTTACAGCACAGCGGCTCGCAGTGAGGAGAGAGAAATACACGGGGGTGACTTTACAGCACAGCGGCACACAGTGAGGAGAGAGAAATACACAGGGGTGACGTTACAGCACAGCGACTCGCAGTGAAGAGAGAGAAATACACAGGGAAGTCGTTACAGCACAGAGACTCGCATAGAGGAGAGAGAAATACACAGGGGTGACATTACAGCACAGCGACTCACAGTGAGTAGAGAGATAAACACAGGGGTGACGTTACAGGACAGAGACTCGCATAGAGGAGAGAGAAATACACAGGGGTGACATTACAGCACAGCGACTCACAGTGAGTAGAGAGATAAACACAGGGGTGACGTTACAGCACAGCGACTCGCAGTTAGGAGAGAGAAATACACAGGGAAGTCGTTACCGCACAGAGACTCGCATAGAGGAGAGAGAAATACACAGGGGTGACAATACAGCACAGCGACTCACAGTGAGTAGAGAGATAAACACAGGGGTGACGTTACAGGACAGAGACTCGCATAGTGGAGAGAGAAATACACAGGGGTGATGTTACAGCACAGCGGCTTGCAGTGAGGAGAGAGAAATACACAGGGATGAGGTTACAGCACAGCGGCTCGCAGTGAGGATAGAGAAATACACAGGGGTGACGTTACAGCACAGCGGCTCACAGTGAGGAGAGTGAAATACACAGGGGTGACGTTACAGCACAGTGGCTCACAGTGAGGAGAGAGAAATACACAGGGGTGATGTTACAGCACAGCGGCTCGCAGTGAGGTGAGAGAAATACACAGGGGTGACGTTACAGCACAGCGGCTCACAGTGAGGAGAGAGAAATACACAGGGGTGACGTTACAGCACAGCGGCTCACAGTGAGGAGAGCGAAATACACAGGGGAGATGTTACAGCACAGCGGCTCGCAGAGAGGAGAGAGAAATACACAGGGATTACGTTACAGCACAGCGACTCGCAGTCAGGAGAGTGAAATACACAGGGGTGACGATACAGCACAGAGGATCACAGTGAGGAGAGAGAAATACACAGGGGTGATGTTACAGCACAGCGGCCCACAGTGAGGAGAGAGAAATACACAGGGGTGACGTTACAGCACAGCGGCTCGCAGAGAGGATAGAGAAATACACAGGGATGACGTTACAGCACAGCGGCTCGCAGTGTTGAGAGAGAAATACATAGGGATGACGTTACAGCACAGCGGCTCGCAGTGAGGAGAGAGAAATACACAGGGGTGTTGTTACAGCACAGCAGCTCGCAGTGAGGAGAGAGAAATACACAGGGGTGACGTTACAGCACAGCAGCTCACAGTGAGGAGAGCGAAATACACAGGGGAGATGTTACAGCACAGCGGCTCGCAGAGAGGAGAGAGAAATACACAGGGATGACGTTACAGCACAGCTACTCGCAGTCAGGAGAGTGAAATACACAGGGGTGACGATACAGCACAGAGGATCACAGTGAGGAGAGAGAAATACACAGGGGTGATGTTACAGCACAGCGGCCCACAGTGAGGAGAGAGAAATACACTGGGGTGACGTTACAGCACAGCGGCTCGCAGAGAGGATAGAGAAATACACAGGGATGACGTTACAGCACAGCGGCTCGCAGTGTTGAGAGAGAATTACATAGGGATGACGTTACAGCACAGCGGCTCGCAGAGAGGAGAGAGAAATACACAGGGATGACGTTACAGCACAGCGACTCGCAGTGAGGAGAGAGAAATACACAGGGGTGACGTTACAGCACAGCGGCTCGCAGTGAGGAGAGAGAAATACACAGGGGTGATGTTACACCACAGCGACTCACAATGAGGAGAGAGAAATACACAGGGATGACGTTACAGCACAGCGGCTCGCAGTGTTGAGAGAGAAATACATAGGGATGACGTTACAGCACAGCGGCTCACAGTGAGGAGAGAGAAATACACAGGGGTGATGTTACAGCACAGCGACTTGCAGTGAGGAGAGAGAAATACACAGGGGTGACGTTACAGCACAGCGGCTCGCAGTGAGGAGAGAGAAATACACAGGGGTGTTGTTACAGCACAGCAGCTCGCAGTGAGGAGAGAGAAATACACAGGGGTGACGTTACAGCACAGCAGCTCACAGTGAGGAGAGCGAAATACACAGGGGAGATGTTACAGCACAGCGGCTCGCAGAGAGGAGAGAGAAATACACAGCGATGACGTTACAGCACAGCTACTCGCAGTCAGGAGAGTGAAATACACAGGGGTGACGATACAGCACAGAGGATCACAGTGAGGAGAGAGAAATACACAGGGGTGATGTTACAGCACAGCGGCCCACAGTGAGGAGAGAGAAATACACTGGGGTGACGTTACAGCACAGCGGCTCGCAGAGAGGAGAGAGAAATACACAGGGGTGACGTTACAGCACAGCGGCTCGCAGTGAGGAGAGAGAAATACACAGGGGTGATGTTACACCACAGCGACTCACAATGAGGAGAGAGAAATACACAGGGGTGACGTTACAGCACAGCAGCTCGCAGTGAGGAGAGAGAAATACACAGGGGTGACGTTACAGCACAGCGGCTCGCAGTGAGGTGAGAGAAATACACAGGGGTGACGTTACAGCACAGCGGCTCACAGTGAGGAGAGAGAAATACACAGGGGTGACGTTACAGCACAGCGGCTCACAGTGAGGAGAGCGAAATACACAGGGGAGATGTTACAGCACAGCGACTCACAGTGAGGAGAGAGAAATACACAGGGGTGACGTTACAGCACAGCGACTCACAGTGAGGAGAGAGAAATACACAGGGGTGACTTTACAGCACAGCGGCTCACAGTGAGGAGAGTGAAATACACAGGGGTGACGTTACAGCACAGCGGCTCACAGTGAGGAGAGAGAAATACACTGGGGTGATGTTACAGCACAGCGGCTCGCAGTGAGGAGAGAGAAATACACAGGGGTGACGTTACAGCACAGCGGCTCACAGTGAGGAGAGATCAATACACAGGGGTGACGTTACAGCACAGCGGCTCGCAGAGAGGAGAGAGAAATACACAGGGATGACATTACAGCACAGCGACTCGCAGTCAGGAGAGTGAAATACACAGGGGTGACGATACAGCACAGAGGATCACAGTGAGGAGAGAGAAATACACAGGGGTGATGTTACAGCACAGCGGCCCACAGTGAGGAGAGAGAAATACACAGGGGTGACGTTACAGCACAGCGGCTCGCAGAGAGGATAGAGAAATACACAGGGGTGACGTTACAGCACAGCGGCTCACAGTGAGGAGAGAGAAATACACAGGGGTGAATTTACAGCACAGCGGCTCACAGTGGGGAGAGTGAAATACACAGGGGTGACGTTACAGCACAGCGGCTCGCAGTGAGGAGAGAGAAATACACAGGGGTGATGTTACAGCACAGCGGCTCGCAGTGAGGAGAGAGAAATACACAGGGGTGATGTTACAGCACAGCGGCTCGCAGTGAGGAGAGAGAAATACACAGGGGTGACATTACAGCACAGCGGCTCACAGTGAGGAGAGAGAAATACACAGGGGTGACGTTACAGCACAGCGGCTCGCAGAGAGGAGAGAGAAATACACAGGGATGACGTTACAGCACAGCGACTCGCAGTGAGGAGAGAGAAATTCACTGGGGTGACGTTACAGCACAGCGGCTCGCAGTGAGGAGAGATAAATACACAGGGGTGTTGTTACAGCACAGCAGCTCGCAGTGAGGAGAGAGAAATATACAGGGGTGACGTTACAGCACAGCGGCTCGCAGTGAGGTGAGAGAAATACACAGGGGTGACGTTACAGCACAGCGGCTCACAGTGAGGAGAGAGAAATACACAGGGGTGACGTTACAGCACAGCGGCTCGCAGTGAGGAGAGAGAAATACACAGGGGTGACGTTACAGCACAGCGGCTCACAGTGAGGAGAGAGAAATACACAGGGGTGAATTTACAGCACAGCGGCTCACAGTGGGGAGAGTGAAATACACAGGGGTGACGTTACAGCACAGCGGCTCGCAGTGAGGAGAGAGAAATACACAGGGGTGATGTTACAGCACAGCGGCTCGCAGTGAGGAGAGAGAAATACACAGGGGTGACTTTACAGCACAGCGGCTCACAGTGGGGAGAGTGAAATACACAGGGGTGACGTTACAGCACAGCGGCTCACAGTGAGGAGAGAGAAATACACAGGGGTGATGTTACAGCACAGTGGCTCGCAGTGAGGAGAGTGAAATACACAGGGGTGACGTTACAGCACAGCGGCTCGCAGGGAGGAGAGAGAAATACACAGGGGTGACGTTACAGCACAGCGGCTCACAGTGAGGAGAGAGAAATACACAGGTGTGACGTTACAGCACAGCGGCTCGCAGAGAGGAGAGAGAAATACACAGGGATGACGTTACAGCACAGCGACTCGCAGTCAGGAGAGTGAAATACACAGGGGTGACGATACAGCACAGAGGATCACAGTGAGGAGAGAGAAATACACAGGGGTGATGTTACAGCACAGCGGCCCACAGTGAGGAGAGAGAAATACACAGGGGTGACGTTACAGCACAGCGGCTCGCAGAGAGGATAGAGAAATACACAGGGATGACGTTACAGCACAGCGGCTCGCAGTGTTGAGAGAGAAATACATAGGGATGACGTTACAGCACAGCGGCTCGCAGTGAGGAGAGAGAAATACACAGGGGTGACGTTACAGCACAGCGGCTCGCAGTGAGGTGAGAGAAATACACAGGGGTGACGTTACAGCACAGCGGCTCACAGTGAGGAGAGAGAAATACACAGGGGTGACGTTACAGCACAGCGGCTCACAGTGAGGAGAGCGAAATACACAGGGGAGATGTTACAGCACAGCGACTCACAGTGAGGAGAGAGAAATACACAGGGGTGACGTCACAGCACAGCGACTCACAGTGAGGAGAGAGAAATACACAGGGGTGACTTTACAGCACAGCGGCTCACAGTGAGGAGAGTGAAATACACAGGGGTGACGTTACAGCACAGCGGCTCACAGTGAGGAGAGAGAAATACACAGGGGTGATGTTACAGCACAGCGGCTCGCAGTGAGGAGAGAGAAATACACAGGGGTGACGTTACAGCACAGCGGCTCACAGTGAGGAGAGAGAAATACACAGGGGTGACGTTACAGCACAGCGGCTCGCAGAGAGGAGAGAGAAATACACAGGGATGACGTTACAGCACAGCGACTCGCAGTCAGGAGAGTGAAATACACAGGGGTGACGATACAGCACAGAGGATCACAGTGAGGAGAGAGAAATACACAGGGGTGATGTTACAGCACAGCGGCCCACAGTGAGGAGAGAGAAATACACAGGGGTGACGTTACAGCACAGCGGCTCGCAGAGAGGATAGAGAAATACACAGGGATGACGTTACAGCACAGCGACTCGCAGTGAGGAGAGAGAAATTCACTGGGGTGACGTTACAGCACAGCGGCTCGCAGTGAGGAGAGATAAATACACAGGGGTGTTGTTACAGCACAGCAGCTCGCAGTGAGGAGAGAGAAATATACAGGGGTGACGTTACAGCACAGCGGCTCGCAGTGAGGTGAGAGAAATACACAGGGGTGACGTTACAGCACAGCGGCTCACAGTGAGGAGAGAGAAATACACAGGGGTGACGTTACAGCACAGCGGCTCGCAGTGAGGAGAGAGAAATACACAGGGGTGACGTTACAGCACAGCGGCTCACAGTGAGGAGAGAGAAATACACAGGGGTGAATTTACAGCACAGCGGCTCACAGTGGGGAGAGTGAAATACACAGGGGTGACGTTACAGCACAGCGGCTCGCAGTGAGGAGAGAGAAATACACAGGGGTGATGTTACAGCACAGCGGCTCGCAGTGAGGAGAGAGAAATACACAGGGGTGACTTTACAGCACAGCGGCTCACAGTGGGGAGAGTGAAATACACAGGGGTGACGTTACAGCACAGCGGCTCACAGTGAGGAGAGAGAAATACACAGGGGTGATGTTACAGCACAGTGGCTCGCAGTGAGGAGAGTGAAATACACAGGGGTGACGTTACAGCACAGCGGCTCGCAGGGAGGAGAGAGAAATACACAGGGGTGACGTTACAGCACAGCGGCTCACAGTGAGGAGAGAGAAATACACAGGTGTGACGTTACAGCACAGCGGCTCGCAGAGAGGAGAGAGAAATACACAGGGATGACGTTACAGCACAGCTACTCGCAGTCAGGAGAGTGAAATACACAGGGGTGACGATACAGCACAGAGGATCACAGTGAGGAGAGAGAAATACACAGGGGTGATGTTACAGCACAGCGGCCCACAGTGAGGAGAGAGAAATACACTGGGGTGACGTTACAGCACAGCGGCTCGCAGAGAGGATAGAGAAATACACAGGGATGACGTTACAGCACAGCGGCTCGCAGTGTTGAGAGAGAATTACATAGGGATGACGTTACAGCACAGCGGCTCGCAGAGAGGAGAGAGAAATACACAGGGATGACGTTACAGCACAGCGACTCGCAGTGAGGAGAGAGAAATACACAGGGGTGACGTTACAGCACAGCGGCTCGCAGTGAGGAGAGAGAAATACACAGGGGTGATGTTACACCACAGCGACTCACAATGAGGAGAGAGAAATACACAGGGGTGACGTTACAGCACAGCAGCTCGCAGTGAGGAGAGAGAAATACACAGGGGTGACGTTACAGCACAGCGGCTCGCAGTGAGGTGAGAGAAATACACAGGGGTGACGTTACAGCACAGCGGCTCACAGTGAGGAGAGAGAAATACACAGGGGTGACGTTACAGCACAGCGGCACACAGTGAGGAGAGCGAAATACACAGGGGAGATGTTACAGCACAGCGACTCACAGTGAGGAGAGAGAAATACACAGGGGTGACGTTACAGCACAGCGTCTCACAGTGAGGAGAGAGAACTACACAGGGGTGACTTTACAGCACAGCGGCTCACAGTGAGGAGAGTGAAATACACAGGGGTGACGTTACAGCACAGCGGCTCACAGTGAGGAGAGAGAAATACACTGGGGTGATGTTACAGCACAGCGGCTCGCAGTGAGGAGAGAGAAATACACAGGGGTGACGTTACAGCACAGCGGCTCACAGTGAGGAGAGATCAATACACAGGGGTGACGTTACAGCACAGCGGCTCGCAGAGAGGAGAGAGAAATACACAGGGATGACATTACAGCACAGCGACTCGCAGTCAGGAGAGTGAAATACACAGGGGTGACGATACAGCACAGAGGATCACAGTGAGGAGAGAGAAATACACAGGGGTGATGTTACAGCACAGCGGCCCACAGTGAGGAGAGAGAAATACACAGGGGTGACGTTACAGCACAGCGGCTCGCAGAGAGGATAGAGAAATACACAGGGGTGACGTTACAGCACAGCGGCTCGCAGTGTTGAGAGAGAAATACATAGGGATGACGTTACAGCACAGCGGCTCACAGTGAGGAGAGAGAAATACACAGGGGTGACGTTACAGCACAGCGGCTCGCAGAGAGGAGAGAGAAATACACAGGGATGACATTACAGCACAGCGACTCGCAGTGAGGAGAGAGAAATACACAGGGGTGTTGTTACAGCATAGCAGCTCGCAGTGAGGAGAGAGAAATACACAGGGGTGACGTTACAGCACAGCGGCTCACAGTGAGGAGAGAGAAATACACAGGGGTGACGTTACAGCACAGCGGCTCACAGTGAGGAGAGCGAAATACACAGGGGAGATGTTACAGCACAGCGGCTCACAGTGAGGAGAGAGAAATACACAGGGGTGACGTTACAGCACAGCGGCTCGCAGAGAGGAGAGAGAAATACACAGGGATGACGTTACAGCACAGCGACTCGCAGTGAGGAGAGAGAAATTCACAGGGGTGACGTTACAGCACAGCGGCTCGCAGTGAGGAGAGAGAAATACACAGGGGTGACGTTACAGCACAGCGGCTCGCAGTGAGGTGAGAGAAATACACAGGGGTGACGTTACAGCACAGCGGCTCACAGTGAGGAGAGAGAAATACACAGGGGTGACGTTACAGCACAGCGGCTCACAGTGAGGAGAGCGAAATACACAGGGGAGATGTTACAGCACAGCGGCTCACAGTGAGGAGAGAGAAATACACAGGGGTGACGTTACAGCACAGCGACTCACAGTGAGGAGAGAGAAATACACAGGGGTGACTTTACAGCACAGCGGCTCACAGTGGGGAGAGTGAAATACACAGGGGTGACGTTACAGCACAGCGGCTCGCAGAGAGGAGAGAGAAATACACAGGGATGACATTACAGCACAGCGACTCACAGTGAGGAGAGAGAAATACACAGGGGTGACGTTACAGCACAGCGGCTTGCAGTGAGGAGAGAGAAATACACAGGGGTGACGTTACAGCACAGCGGCTCGCAGAGAGGAGAGAGAAATACACAGGGATGACGTTAAAGCACAGCTACTCGCAGTCAGGAGAGTGAAATACACAGGGGTGACGATACAGCACAGAGGATCACAGTGAAGAGAGCGAAATACACAGGGGAGATGTTACAGCACAGCGGCTCACAGTGAGGAGAGAGAAATACACAGGGGTGATGTTACAGCACAGCGGCCCACAGTGAGGAGAGAGAAATACACTGGGGTGACGTTACAGCACAGCGGCTCGCAGAGAGGATAGAGAAATACACAGGGATGACGTTACAGCACAGCGGCTCGCAGTGTTGAGAGAGAATTACATAGGGATGACGTTACAGCACAGCGGCTCGCAGTGAGGAGAGAGAAATACACAGGGGTGATGTTACACCACAGCGACTCACAATGAGGAGAGAGAAATACACAGGGATGACGTTACAGCACAGCGGCTCGCAGAGAGGAGAGAGAAATACACAGGGGTGACGTTACAGCACAGCGGCTCGCAGTGAGGAGAGAGAAATACACAGGGGTGATGTTACACCACAGCGACTCACAATGAGGAGAGAGAAATACACAGGGATGACGTTACAGCACAGCAGCTCGCAGTGAGGAGAGAGAAATACACAGGGGTGACGTTACAGCACAGCGGCTCGCAGTGAGGTGAGAGAAATACACAGGGGTGACGTTACAGCACAGCGGCTCACAGTGAGGAGAGAGAAATACACAGGGGTGACGTTACAGCACAGCGGCTCACAGTGAGGAGAGCGAAATACACAGGGGAGATGTTACAGCACAGCGACTCACAGTGAGGAGAGAGAAATACACAGGGGTGACGTTACAGCACAGCGACTCACAGTGAGGAGAGAGAAATACACAGGGGTGACTTTACAGCACAGCGGCTCACAGTGAGGAGAGTGAAATACACAGGGGTGACGTTACAGCACAGCGGCTCACAGTGAGGAGAGTGAAATACACAGGGGTGACGATACAGCACAGAGGATCACAGTGAGGAGAGAGAAATACACAGGGGTGATGTTACAGCACAGCGGCCCACAGTGAGGAGAGAGAAATACACAGGGGTGACGTTACAGCACAGCGGCTCGCAGAGAGGATAGAGAAATACACAGGGATGACGTTACAGCACAGCGGCTCGCAGTGTTGAGAGAGAAATACATAGGGATGACGTTACAGCACAGCGGCTCACAGTGAGGAGAGAGAAATACACAGGGGTGACGTTACAGCACAGCAGCTCGCAGAGAGGAGAGAGAAATACACAGGGATGACGTTACAGCACAGCGACTCGCAGTGTGGAGAGAAAAATACACAGGGGTGACGTTACAGCACAGCGGCTCGCAGTGAGGAGAGAGAAATACACAGGGGTGTTGTTACAGCACAGCAGCTCGCAGTGAGGAGAGAGAAATACACAGGGGTGACGTTACAGCACAGCGGCTCACAGTGAGGAGAGAGAAATACACAGGGGTGACGTTACAGCACAGCGGCTCACAGTGAGGAGAGCGAAATACACAGGGGAGATGTTACAGCACAGCGGCTCACAGTGAGGAGAGAGAAATACACAGGGGTGACGTTACAGCACAGCGGCTCGCAGAGAGGATAGAGAAATACACAGGGATGACGTTACAGCACAGCGACTCGCAGTCAGGAGAGTGAAATACACAGGGGTGACGATACAGCACAGAGGATCACAGTGAGGAGAGAGAAATACACAGGGGTGATGTTACAGCACAGCGGCCCACAGTGAGGAGAGAGAAATACACTGGGGTGACGTTACAGCACAGCGGCTCGCAGAGAGGATAGAGAAATACACAGGGATGACGTTACAGCACAGCGGCTCGCAGTGTTGAGAGAGAATTACATAGGGATGACGTTACAGCACAGCGGCTCACAGTGAGGAGAGAGAAATACACAGGGGTGACGTTACAGCACAGCGGCTCGCAGAGAGGAGAGAGAAATACACAGGGATGACGTTACAGCACAGCGACTCGCAGTGAGGAGAGAGAAATTCACAGGGGTGACGTTACAGCACAGCGGCTCGCAGTGAGGAGAGAGAAATACACAGGGGTGTTGTTACAGCACAGCAGCTCGCAGTGAGGAGAGAGAAATACACAGGGGTGACGTTACAGCACAGCGGCTCGCAGTGAGGTGAGAGAAATACACAGGGGTGACGTTACAGCACAGCGGCTCACAGTGAGGAGAGAGAAATACACAGGGGTGACGTTACAGCACAGCGGCTCACAGTGAGGAGAGCGAAATACACAGGGGAGATGTTACAGCACAGCGGCTCACAGTGAGGAGAGAGAAATACACAGGGGTGACGTTACAGCACAGCGACTCACAGTGAGGAGAGAGAAATACACAGGGGTGACTTTACAGCACAGCGGCTCACAGTGGGGAGAGTGAAATACACAGGGGTGACGTTACAGCACAGCGGCTCACAGTGAGGAGAGAGAAATACACAGGGGTGATGTTACAGCACAGCGGCTCGCAGTGAGGAGAGAGAAATACACAGGGGTGACATTACAGCACAGCGGCTCACAGTGAGGAGAGAGAAATACACAGGGGTGACGTTACAGCACAGCGGCTCGCAGAGAGGAGAGAGAAATACACAGGGATGACGTTACAGCACAGCGACTCGCAGTGAGGAGAGAGAAATTCACAGGGGTGACGTTACAGCACAGCGGCTCGCAGTGAGGAGAGAGAAATACACAGGGGTGTTGTTACAGCACAGCAGCTCGCAGTGAGGAGAGAGAAATACACAGGGGTGACGTTACAGCACAGCGGCTCGCAGTGAGGTGAGAGAAATACACAGGGGTGACGTTACAGCACAGCGGCTCACAGTGAGGAGAGAGAAATACACAGGGGTGACGTTACAGCACAGCGGCTCACAGTGAGGAGAGCGAAATACACAGGGGAGATGTTACAGCACAGCGGCTCACAGTGAGGAGAGAGAAATACACAGGGGTGACGTTACAGCACAGCGACTCACAGTGAGGAGAGAGAAATACACAGGGGTGACTTTACAGCACAGCGGCTCACAGTGGGGAGAGTGAAATACACAGGGGTGACGTTACAGCACAGCGGCTCACAGTGAGGAGAGAGAAATACACAGGGGTGATGTTACAGCACAGCGGCTCGCAGTGAGGAGAGAGAAATACACAGGGGTGACTTTACAGCACAGCGGCTCACAGTGAGGAGAGAGAAATACACAGGGGTGACGTTACAGCACAGCGGCTCACAGTGAGGAGAGCGAAATACACAGGGGAGATGTTACAGCACAGCGGCTCACAGTGAGGAGAGAGAAATACACAGGGGTGATGTTACAGCACAGCGACTCACAGTGAGGAGAGAGAAATACACAGGGGTGACTTTACAGCACAGCGGCTCACAGTGGGGAGAGTGAAATACACAGGGGTGACGATACAGCACAGCGGCTCACAGTGAGGAGAGAGAAATACACAGGGGTGATGTTACAGCACAGCGGCTCGCAGTGAGGAGAGTGAAATACACAGGGGTGACGTTACAGCACAGCGGCTCACAGTGAGGAGAGAGAAATACACAGGTGTGACGTTACAGCACAGCGGCTCACAGTGAGGAGAGAGAAATACACAGGTGTGACGTTACAGCACAGCGGCTCGCAGAGAGGAGAGAGAAATACACAGGGATGACGTTACAGCACAGCGACTCGCAGTCAGGAGAGTGAAATACACAGGGGTGACGATACAGCACAGAGGATCACAGTGAGGAGAGAGAAATACACAGGGGTGATGTTACAGCACAGCGGCCCACAGTGAGGAGAGAGAAATACACAGGGGTGACGTTACAGCACAGCGGCTCGCAGAGAGGATAGAGAAATACACAGGGATGACGTTACAGCACAGCGGCTCGCAGTGTTGAGAGGGAAATACATAGGGATGATGTTACAGCACAGCAGCTCACAGTGAGGAGAGAGAAATACACAGGGGTGACGTTACAGCACAGCGGCTCACAGTGAGGAGAGAGAAATACACAGGGGTGACGTTACAGCACAGCGGCTCACAATGAGAGAGAAATACACAGGGATGACGTTACAGCACAGCGGCTCGCAGTGTTGAGAGAGAAATAAATAGGGATGATGTTACAGCACAGCAGCTCACAGTGAGGAGAGAGAAATACACAGGGGTGACGTTACAGCACAGCGGCTCGCAGTGAGGAGAGAGAAATACACAGGGGTGTTGTTACAGCACAGCAGCTCGCAGTGAGGAGAGAGAAATACACAGGGGTGACGTTACAGCACAGCGGCTCGCAGTGAGGTGAGAGAAATACACAGGGGTGACGTTACAGCACAGCGGCTCACAGTGAGGAGAGAGAAATACACAGGGGTGACGTTTACAGCACAGCGGCTCACAGTGAGGAGAGCGAAATACACAGGGGAGATGTTACAGCACAGCGGCTCACAGTGAGGAGAGAGAAATACACAGGGGTGAAGTTACAGCACAGCGACTCACAGTGAGGAGAGAGAAATACACAGGGGTGACTTTACAGCACAGCGGCTCACAGTGAGGAGAGTGAAATACACAGGGGTGACGTTACAGCACAGCGGCTCACAGTGAGGAGAGAGAAATACACAGGGGTGACGTTACAGCACAGCGGCTCACAGTGAGGAGAGAGAAATACACAGGGGTGACGTTACAGCACAGCAGCTCGCAGTGAGGAGAGAGAAATACACAGGGGTGACGTTACAGCACAGCGGCTCACAGTGTGGAGAGAGAAATACACAGGGGTGATGTTACAGCACAGCGGCTCGCAGTGAGGAGAGAGAGATACACAGGGGTGACTTTACAGCACAGCGGCTCATAGGGAGGAGAGAGAGATACACAGGGGTGATGTTACAGCACAGCGACTCGCAGTGAGGAGAGAGAAATACACATGGGTGACGTTACAGCACAGCGGATCACAGTGAGGAGATAGAAATACACAGGTGTGACGTTACAGCACAGAGACTCACAGTGAGGAGAGAGAAATACACAGGGGTGATGTTACAGCACAGCGCTCACAGTGAGGAGAGAGAAATACACAAGGGTGACGTTACAGCACAGCGCTCACAGTGAGTAGAGAGAAATACACAGGGGTGACGTTACAGCACAGTGCTCACAGTGAGGAGAGAGAAATACACAGGGGTGACGTTACAGCACAGCGCTCACAGTGAGGAGAGAGAAATACACATGGGTGATGTTACAGCACAGCGACTCGCAGTGAGGAGAGAGAAATACACAGGGAAGACGTTACAGCACAGAGACTCGCATAGAGGAGAGAGAAATACACAGGGGTGACATTACAGCACAGCGACTCACAGTGAGTAGAGAGATAAACAGAGGGGTGATGTTACAGGACAGAGACTCGCATAGAGGAGAGAGAAATACACAGGGGTGATGTTACAGCACAGCGGCTTGCAGTGAGGAGAGAGAAATACACAGGGATGAGGTTACAGCACAGCGGCTCGCAGTGAGGAGAGAGAAATACACAGGGGTGACGTTACAGCACAGCAACTCACAGTAAGGAGAGAGAAATACACAGGGGTGACGTTACAGCACAGCGACTCACAGTGAGGAGAGAGAAATACACAGGGATGACGTTACAGCACAGCGGCTCACAGTGAGGAGAGAGAAATACACAGGGAAGTCGTTACAGCACAGAGACTCGCATAGAGGAGAGAGAAATACACAGGGGTGACATTACAGCACAGCGACTCACAGTGAGTAGAGAGATAAACACAGGGGTGACGTTACAGGACAGAGACTCGCATAGAGGAGAGAGAAATACACAGGGGTGACATTACAGCACAGCGACTCACAGTGAGTACAGAGATAAACACAGGGGTGACGTTACAGCACAGCGACTCGCAGTGAGGAGAGAGAAATACACAGGGAAGTCGTTACAGCACAGAGACTCGCATAGAGGAGAGAGAAATACACAGGGGTGACATTACAGCACAGCGACTCACAGTGAGTAGAGAGATAAACACAGGGGTGACGTTACAGAACAGAGACTCGCATAGAGGAGAGAGAAATACACAGGGGTGATGTTACAGCACAGCGGCTTGCAGTGAGGAGAGAGAAATACACAGGGATGAGGTTACAGCACAGCGGCTCGAAGTGAGGATAGAGAAATACACAGGGGTGACGTTACAGCACAGCAACTCACAGTAAGGAGAGAGAAATACACAGGGGTGACGTTACAGCACAGCGACTCACAGTGAGGAGAGAGAAATACACAGGGGGGATGTTACAGCACAGCGGCTCGCAGGGAGGAGACAGAAATACACAGGGGTGACGTTACAGCACAGCGGCTCGCAGAGAGGAGAGAGAAATATACAGGGATGACGTTACAGCACAGCGGCCCACAGTGAGGAGAGAGAAATACACAGGGGTGACGTTACAGCACAGCGGCTCGCAGAGAGGATAGAGAAATACACAGGGATGATGTTACAGCACAGCGGCTCGCAGTGTTGAGAGAGAAATACATAGGGATGACGTTACAGCACAGCGGCTCACAGTGAGGAGAGAGAAATACACAGGGGTGTTGTTACAGCACAGCAGCTCGCAGTGAGGAGAGAGAAATACACAGGGGTGACGTTACAGCACAGCGGCTCGCAGTGAGGTGAGAGAAATACACTGGGGTGACGTTACAGCACAGCGGCTCACAGTGAGGAGAGAGAAATACACAGGGGTGACGTTACAGCACAGCGGCTCACAGTGAGGAGAGCGAAATACACAGGGGAGATGTTACAGCACAGCGACTCACAGTGAGGAGAGAGAAATACACAGGGGTGACGTTACAGCACAGCGACTCACAGTGAGGAGAGAGAAATACACAGGGGTGACTTTACAGCACAGCGGCTCACAGTGAGGAGAGTGAAATACACAGGGGTGACGTTACAGCACAGCGCTCACAGTGAGGAGAGAGAAATACACATGGGTGATGTTACAGCACAGCGACTCGCAGTGAGGAGAGAGAAATACACAGGGAAGACGTTACAGCACAGAGACTCGCATAGAGGAGAGAGAAATACACAGGGGTGACATTACAGCACAGCGACTCACAGTGAGTAGAGAGATAAACAGAGGGGTGATGTTACAGGACAGAGACTCGCATAGAGGAGAGAGAAATACACAGGGGTGATGTTACAGCACAGCGGCTTGCAGTGAGGAGAGAGAAATACACAGGGATGAGGTTACAGCACAGCGGCTCGCAGTGAGGAGAGAGAAATACACAGGGGTGACGTTACAGCACAGCAACTCACAGTAAGGAGAGAGAAATACACAGGGGTGACGTTACAGCACAGCGACTCACAGTGAGGAGAGAGAAATACACAGGGATGACGTTACAGCACAGCGGCTCACAGTGAGGAGAGAGAAATACACAGGGAAGTCGTTACAGCACAGAGACTCGCATAGAGGAGAGAGAAATACACAGGGGTGACATTACAGCACAGCGACTCACAGTGAGTAGAGAGATAAACACAGGGGTGACGTTACAGGACAGAGACTCGCATAGAGGAGAGAGAAATACACAGGGGTGACATTACAGCACAGCGACTCACAGTGAGTAGAGAGATAAACACAGGGGTGACGTTACAGCACAGCGACTCACAGTGAGTAGAGAGATAAACACAGGGGTGACGTTACAGGACAGAGACTCGCATAGAGGAGAGAGAAATACACAGGGGTGATGTTACAGCACAGCGGCTTGCAGTGAGGAGAGAGAAATACACAGGGATGAGGTTACAGCACAGCGGCTCGCAGTGAGGATAGAGAAATACACAGGGGTGACGTTACAGCACAGCAACTCACAGTAAGGAGAGAGAAATACACAGGGGTGACGTTACAGCACAGCGACTCACAGTGAGGAGAGAGAAATACACAGGGGGGATGTTACAGCACAGCGGCTCGCAGTGAGGAGAGAGAAATACACAGGGGTGACGTTACAGCACAGCGGCTCGCAGAGAGGAGAGAGAAATATACAGGGATGACGTTACAGCACAGCGGCCCACAGTGAGGAGAGAGAAATACACAGGGGTGACGTTACAGCACAGCGGCTCGCAGAGAGGATAGAGAAATACACAGGGATGATGTTACAGCACAGCGGCTCGCAGTGTTGAGAGAGAAATACATAGGGATGACGTTACAGCACAGCGGCTCACAGTGAGGAGAGAGAAATACACAGGGGTGTTGTTACAGCACAGCAGCTCGCAGTGAGGAGAGAGAAATACACAGGGGTGACGTTACAGCACAGCGGCTCGCAGTGAGGTGAGAGAAATACACTGGGGTGACGTTACAGCACAGCGGCTCACAGTGAGGAGAGAGAAATACACAGGGGTGACGTTACAGCACAGCGGCTCACAGTGAGGAGAGCGAAATACACAGGGGAGATGTTACAGCACAGCGACTCACAGTGAGGAGAGAGAAATACACAGGGGTGACGTTACAGCACAGCGACTCACAGTGAGGAGAGAGAAATACACAGGGGTGACTTTACAGCACAGCGGCTCACAGTGAGGAGAGTGAAATACACAGGGGTGACGTTACAGCACAGCGGCTCACAGTGAGGAGAGAGAAATACACAGGGGTGATGTTACAGCACAGCGGCTCGCAATGAGGAGAGAGAAATACACAGGGGTGACGTTACAGCACAGCGGCTCACAGTGAGGAGAGAGAAATACACAGGGGTGACGTTACAGCACAGCGGCTCGCAGAGAGGATAGAGAAATACACAGGGATGACGTTACAGCACAGCGACTCGCAGTCAGGAGAGTGAAATACACAGGGGTGACGATACAGCACAGAGGATCACAGTGAGGAGAGAGAAATACACAGGGGTGATGTTACAGCACAGCGGCCCACAGTGAGGAGAGAGAAATACACAAGGGGGGCGTTACAGCACAGCGGCTCGCAGAGAGGATAGAGAAATACACAGGGATGACGTTACAGCACAGCGGCTCGCAGTGTTGAGAGAGAAATACATAGGGATGACGTTACAGCACAGCGGCTCACAGTGAGGAGAGAGAAATACACAGGGGTGACGTTACAGCACAGCGGCTCGCAGAGAGGAGAGAGAAATACACAGGGATGACGTTACAGTACAGCGACTCGCAGTGAGGAGAGAGAAATACACAGGGGTGACGTTACAGCACAGCGGCTCGCAGTGAGGAGAGAGAAATACACAGGGGTGTTGTTACAGCACAGCAGCTCGCAGTGAGGAGAGAGAAATACACAGGGGTGACGTTACAGCACAGCGGCTCGCAGTGAGGTGAGAGAAATACACAGGGGTGACGTTACAGCACAGCGGCTCACAGTGAGGAGAGAGAAATACACAGGGGTGACGTTACAGCACAGCGGCTCACAGTGAGGAGAGCGAAATACACAGGGGAGATGTTACAGCACAGCGGCTCACAGTGAGGAGAGAGAAATACACAGGGGTGACGTTACAGCACAGCGGCTCGCAGAGAGGAGAGAGAAATACACAGGGATGACGTTACAGCACAGCGACTCGCAATCAGGAGAGTGAAATACACAGGGGTGATGTTACAGCACAGAGGATCACAGTGAGGATAGAGAAATACACAGGGGTGATGTTACAGCACAGCTGCCCACAGTGAGGAGAGAGAAATACACAGGGGTGACGTTACAGCACAGCGGCTCGCAGAGAGGATAGAGAAATACACAGGGATGACGTTACAGCACAGCGGTTCGCAGTGTTGAGAGAGAAATACATAGGGATGACGTTACAGCACAGCGGCTCACAGTGAGGAGAGAGAAATACACAGGGGTGACGTTACAGCACAGCGGCTCGCAGAGAGGAGAGAGAAATACACAGGGATGACGTTACAGCACAGCGACTCGCAGTGAGGAGAGAGAAATTCAAAGGGGTGACGTTACAGCACATCGGCTCGCAGTGAGGAGAGAGAAATACACAGGGGTGTTGTTACAGCACAGCAGCTCGCAGTGAGGAGAGAGAAATACACAGGGGTGACGTTACAGCACAGCGGCTCGCAGTGAGGTGAGAGAAATACACAGGGGTGACATTACAGCACAGCGGCTCACAGTGAGGAGAGAGAAATACACAGGGGTGACGTTAAAGCACAGCGGCTCACAGTGAGGAGAGCGAAATACACAGGGGAGATGTTACAGCACAGCGGCTCACAGTGAGGAGAGAGAAAAACACAGGGGTGACGTTACAGCACAGCGGCTCGCAGTGAGGAGAGAGAAATACACAGGGGTGACGTTACAGCACAGCGACTCACAGTGAGGAGAGAGAAATACACAGGGGTGACTTTACAGCACAGCGGCTCACAGAGAGGAGAGAGAAATACACAGGGATGACGTTACAGCACAGCGACTCGCAGTCAGGAGAGTGAAATACACAGGGGTGACGATACAGCACAGAGGATCACAGTGAGGAGAGAGAAATACACAGGGGTGATGTTACAGCACAGCGGCTCACAGAGAGGAGAGAGAAATACACAGGGATGACGTTACAGCACAGCGACTCGCAGTCAGGAGAGTGAAATACACAGGGGTGACGATACAGCACAGCGACTCGCATAGAGGAGAGTGAAATACACAGGGGTGACGATACAGCACAGAGGATCACAGTGAGGAGAGAGAAATACACAGGGGTGACGTTACAGCACAGCGGCTCGCAGTGAGGAGAGAGAAATACACAGGGGTGTTGTTACAGCACAGCAGCTCGCAGTGAGGAGAGAGAAATACACAGGGGTGACGTTGCAGCACAGCGGCTCGCAGTGAGGTGAGAGAAATACACAGGGGTGACGTTTCAGCACAGCGGCTCACAGTGAGGAGAGAGAAATACACAGGGGTGACGTTACAGCACAGCGCTCACAGTGAGGAGAGAGAAATACACATGGGTGATGTTACAGCACAGCGACTCGCAGTGAGGAGAGAGAAATACACAGGGAAGACGTTACAGCACAGAGACTCGCATAGAGGAGAGAGAAATACACAGGGGTGACATTACAGCACAGCGACTCACAGTGAGTAGAGAGATAAACAGAGGGGTGACGTTACAGGACAGAGACTCGCATAGAGGAGAGAGAAATACACAGGGGTGATGTTACAGCACAGCGGCTTGCAGTGAGGAGAGAGAAATACACAGGGATGAGGTTACAGCACAGCGGCTCGCAGTGAGGAGAGAGAAATACACAGGGGTGACGTTACAGCACAGCAAATCACAGTAAGGAGAGAGAAATACACAGGGGTGACGTTACAGCACAGCGACTCACAGTGAGGAGAGAGAAATACACAGGGGTGACGTTACAGCACAGCGGCTCGCAGTGAGGAGAGATAAATACACAGGGGTGACATTACAGCACAGCAGCTCACAGTGAGGAGAGAGAAATACACAGGGCTGAGGTTACAGCACAGCGGCTCACAGAGAGGAGAGAGAAATACACAGGGATGACGTTACAGCACATCGGCTCGCAGTGAGGAGAGAGAAATACACAGGGGTGACATTACAGCACAGCGGCTCACAGAGAGGAGAGAGAAATACACAGGGGTGTGGTTACAGCACAGAGGATCACAGTGAGGAGAGAGAAATACACAGGGGTGACGTTATAGCACAGCGGCCCACAGTGAGGAGAGAGAAATACACAGGGGTGGCGTTACAGCACAGCGGCTCGCAGAGAGGATAGAGAAATACACAGGGATGACGTTACAGCACAGCGGCTCACAGTGAGGAGAGAGAAATACACAGGGGTGACGTTACAGCACAGCGGCTCACAGTAAGGAGAGCGAAATACACAGGGATGATGTTACAGCATAGCGGCTCACAGTGAGGAGAGAGAAATACACAGGGGTGACGTTACAGCACAGCGGCTCACAGTGAGGAGAGAGAAATACACAGGGGTGACGTTACAGCACAGCGGCTCACAGTGAGGAGAGAGAAATAAAAAGGGGTGACATTACAGCACAGCGACTCACAGTGAGGAGAGAGAAATAACCCTGGGTGACGTTACAGCACAGCGGCTCACAGTGAGGAGAGAGAAATACACAGGGGTGACGTTACAGCACAGCGGCTCACAGTGAGGAGAGAGAAATACACAGGGGTGACGTTACAGCACAGCAGCTCGCAGTGAGGAGAGAGAAATACACAGGGGTGAGGTTACAGCACAGCGGCTCGCAGAGAGGAGAGAGAAATACACAGGGATGACGTTACAGCACATCGGCTCGCAGTGAGGAGAGAGAAATACACAGGGGTGACATTACAGCACAGCGGCTCACAGAGAGGAGAGAGAAATACACAGGGGTGTGGTTACAGCACAGAGGATCACAGTGAGGAGAGAGAAATACACAGGGGTGACGTTATAGCACAGCGGCCCACAGTGAGGAGAGAGAAATACACAGGGGTGGCGTTACAGCACAGCGGCTCGCAGAGAGGATAGAGAAATACACAGGGATGACGTTACAGCACAGCGGCTCACAGTGAGGAGAGAGAAATACACAGGGGTGACGTTACAGCACAGCGGCTCACAGTAAGGAGAGCGAAATACACAGGGATGATGTTACAGCATAGCGGCTCACAGTGAGGAGAGAGAAATACACAGGGGTGACGTTACAGCACAGCGGCTCACAGTGAGGAGAGAGAAATACACAGGGGTGACGTTACAGCACAGCGGCTCACAGTGAGGAGAGAGAAATAAAAAGGGGTGACATTACAGCACAGCGACTCACAGTGAGGAGAGAGAAATAACCCTGGGTGACGTTACAGCACAGCGGCTCACAGTGAGGAGAGAGAAATACACAGGGGTGACGTTACAGCACAGCGGCTCACAGTGAGGAGAGAGAAATACACAGGGGTGACGTTACAGCACAGCAGCTCGCAGTGAGGAGAGAGAAATACACAGGGGTGACGTTACAGCACAGCGGCTCACAGTGAGGAGAGAGAAATACACAGGGGTGATGTTACAGCACAGCGGCTCGCAGTGAGGAGAGAGAGATACACCGGGGTGATGTTACAGCACAGCTCTCACAGTAAGGAGAGAGAAATACACAAGGGTGACGTTACAGCACAGTGCTCACAGTGAGGAGAGAGAAATACACAGGGGTGAAGTTACAGCACAGTGCTCACAGTGAGGAGAGAGAAATACACATGGGTGATGTTACAGCAGAGCGACTCGCAGTGAGGAGAGAGAAATACACAGGGAAGACGTTACAGCACAGAGACTCGCATAGAGGAGAGAGAAATACACAGGGGTGACATTACAGCACAGCGACTCACAGTGAGTAGAGAGATAAACAGAGGGGTGACGTTACAGGACAGAGACTCGCATAGAGTTGAGAGAAATACACAGGGGTGTTGTTACAGCACAGCGGCTTGCAGTGAGGAGAGAGAAATACACAGGGATGAGGTTACAGCACAGCGGCTCGCAGTGAGGAGAGAGAAATACACAGGGGTGACGTTACAGCACAGCAACTCACAGTAAGGAGAGAGAAATACACAGGGGTGACGTTACAGCACAGCGACTCACAGTGAGGAGAGAGAAATACACAGGGGTGATGTTACAGCACAGCGGTTCGCAGTGAGGAGAGAGAAATACACAGGGCTGAGGTTACAGCACAGCGGCTCGCAGAGAGGAGAGAGAAATACACAGGGATGACGTTACAGCACAGCGGCTCGCAGTGAGGAGAGAGAAATACACAGGGGTGACGTTACAGCACAGCGGCCCACAGTGAGGAGAGAGAAATACACAGGGGTGGCATTACAGCACAGCGGCTCGCAGAGAGGATAGAGAAATACACAGGGATGACGTTACAGCACAGCGCTCACAGTGAGGAGAGAGAAATACACATGGGTGATGTTACAGCACAGCGACTCGCAGTGAGGAGAGAGAAATACACAGGGAAGACGTTACAGCACAGAGACTCGCATAGAGGAGAGAGAAATACACAGGGGTGACATTACAGCACAGCGACTCACAGTGAGTAGAGAGATAAACAGAGGGGTGACGTTACAGGACAGAGACTCGCATAGAGGAGAGAGAAATACACAGGGGTGATGTGACAGCACAGCGGCTTGCAGTGAGGAGAGAGAAATACACAGGGATGAGGTTACAGCACAGCGGCTCGCAGTGAGGAGAGAGAAATACACAGGGGTGACGTTACAGCACAGCAACTCACAGTAAGGAGAGAGAAATACACAGGGGTGACGTTACAGCACAGCGACTCACAGTGAGGAGAGAGAAATACACAGGGGTGATGTTACAGCACAGCGGCTCGCAGTGAGGAGAGAGAAATACACAGGGGTGACGTTACAGCACAGCGGCTCACAGTGAGGAGAGAGAAATACACAGGGGTGAGGTTACAGCACAGCGGCTCGCAGAGAGGAGAGAGAAATACACAGGGATGACGTTACAGCACAGCGGCTCGCAGTGAGGAGAGAGAAATACACAGGGGTGACGTTACAGCACAGCGGCTCACAGTGAGGAGAGAGAAATACACAGGGATGAGGTTACAGCACAGAGGATCACAGTGAGGACAGAGAAATACACAGGGGTGACGTTACAGCACAGCGGCCCACAGTGAGGAGAGAGAAATACACAGGGGTGGCGTTACAGCACAGCGGCTCGCAGAGAGGATAGAGAAATACACAGGGATGACGTTACAGCACAGCGGCTCACAGTGAGGAGAGAGAAATACACAGGGGTGACGTTACAGCACAGCGGCTCGCAGGGGAGAGAAATACACAGGGGTGACGTTACAGCACAGCGGCTCGCAGTGAAGAGAGAGAAATACACAGGGGTGACGTTACAGCACAGCAGCTCACAGTGAGGAGAGAGAAATACACAGGGGTGACGTTACAGCACAGCGGCTCACAGTAAGGAGAGCGAAATACACAGGGATGACGTTACAGCACAGCGGCTCACAGTAAGGAGAGCGAAATACACAGGGATGATGTTACAGCACAGCGACTCACAGTGAGGAGAGAGAAATACCCCTGGGTGACGTTACAGCACAGAGACTCACAGTGAGGAGAGAGAAATACACAGGGGTGACATTACAGCACAGCGACTCACAGTGTGGAGAGAGAAATACCCCTGGGTGACGTTACAGCACAGCGACTCACAGTGAGGAGAGAGAAATACACAGGGATGATGTTACAGCATAGCGGCTCACAGTGAGGAGAGAGAAATACACAGGGGTGACGTTACAGCACAGCGGCTCACAGTGAGGAGAGAGAAATACACAGGGGTGACGTTACAGCACAGCGGCTCACAGTGAGGAGAGAGAAATAAAAAGGGGTGACATTACAGCACAGCGACTCACAGTGAGGAGAGAGAAATAACCCTGGGTGACGTTACAGCACAGCGGCTCACAGTGAGGAGAGAGAAATACACAGGGGTGACGTTACAGCACAGCGGCTCACAGTGAGGAGAGAGAAATACACAGGGGTGACGTTACAGCACAGCAGCTCGCAGTGAGGAGAGAGAAATACACAGGGGTGACGTTACAGCACAGCGGCTCACAGTGAGGAGAGAGAAATACACAGGGGTGATGTTACAGCACAGCGGCTCGCAGTGAGGAGAGAGAGATACACCGGGGTGATGTTACAGCACAGCTCTCACAGTAAGGAGAGAGAAATACACAAGGGTGACGTTACAGCACAGTGCTCACAGTGAGGAGAGAGAAATACACAAGGGTGACGTTATAGCACAGTGCTCACAGTGAGGAGAGAGAAATACACATGGGTGATGTTACAGCACAGCGACTCGCAGTGAGGAGAGAGAAATACACAGGGAAGAAGTTACAGCACAGAGACTCGCATAGAGGAGAGAGAAATACACAGGGGTGACATTACAGCACAGCGACTCACAGTGAGTAGAGAGATAAACAGAGGGGTGACGTTACAGGACAGAGACTCGCATAGAGTTGAGAGAAATACACAGGGGTGTTGTTACAGCACAGCGGCTTGCAGTGAGGAGAGAGAAGTACACAGGGATGAGGTTACAGCACAGCGGCTCGCAGTGAGGAGAGAGAAATACACAGGGGTGACGTTACAGCACAGCAACTCACAGTAAGGAGAGAGAAATACACAGGGGTGACGTTACAGCACAGCGACTCACAGTGAGGAGAGAGAAATACACAGGGGTGATGTTACAGCACAGCGGTTCGCAGTGAGGAGAGAGAAATACACAGGGGTGACGTTACAGCACAGCGGCTCACAGTGAGGAGAGAGAAATACACAGGGCTGAGGTTACAGCACAGCGGCTCGCAGAGAGGAGAGAGAAATACACAGGGATGACGTTACAGCACAGCGGCTCGCAGTGAGGAGAGAGAAATACACAGGGGTGACGTTACAGCACAGCGGCCCACAGTGAGGAGAGAGAAATACACAGGGGTGGCGTTACAGCACAGCGGCTCGCAGAGAGGATAGAGAAATACACAGGGATGACGTTACAGCACAGCGCTCACAGTGAGGAGAGAGAAATACACATGGGTGATGTTACAGCACAGCGACTCGCAGTGAGGAGAGAGAAATACACAGGGAAGACGTTACAGCACAGAGACTCGCATAGAGGAGAGAGAAATACACAGGGGTGACATTACAGCACAGCGACTCACAGTGAGTAGAGAGATAAACAGAGGGGTGACGTTACAGGACAGAGACTCGCATAGAGGAGAGAGAAATACACAGGGGTGATGTGACAGCACAGCGGCTTGCAGTGAGGAGAGAGAAATACACAGGGATGAGGTTACAGCACAGCGGCTCGCAGTGAGGAGAGAGAAATACACAGGGGTGACGTTACAGCACAGCAACTCACAGTAAGGAGAGAGAAATACACAGGGGTGACGTTACAGCACAGCGACTCACAGTGAGGAGAGAGAAATACACAGGGGTGATGTTACAGCACAGCGGCTCGCAGTGAGGAGAGAGAAATACACAGGGGTGACGTTACAGCACAGCGGCTCACAGTGAGGAGAGAGAAATACACAGGGGTGAGGTTACAGCACAGCGGCTCGCAGAGAGGAGAGAGAAATACACAGGGATGACGTTACAGCACAGCGGCTCGCAGTGAGGAGAGAGAAATACACAGGGGTGACGTTACAGCACAGCGGCTCACAGTGAGGAGAGAGAAATACACAGGGATGAGGTTACAGCACAGAGGATCACAGTGAGGACAGAGAAATACACAGGGGTGACGTTACAGCACAGCGGCCCACAGTGAGGAGAGAGAAATACACAGGGGTGGCGTTACAGCACAGCGGCTCGCAGAGAGGATAGAGAAATACACAGGGATGACGTTACAGCACAGCGGCTCACAGTGAGGAGAGAGAAATACACAGGGGTGACGTTACAGCACAGCGGCTCGCAGGGGAGAGAAATACACAGGGATGACGTTACAGCACAGCGGCTCGCAGTGAAGAGAGAGAAATACACAGGGGTGACGTTACAGCACAGCAGCTCACAGTGAGGAGAGAGAAATACACAGGGGTGACGTTACAGCACAGCGGCTCACAGTAAGGAGAGCGAAATACACAGGGATGACGTTACAGCACAGCGGCTCACAGTAAGGAGAGCGAAATACACAGGGATGATGTTACAGCACAGCGACTCACAGTGAGGAGAGAGAAATACCCCTGGGTGACGTTACAGCACAGAGACTCACAGTGAGGAGAGAGAAATACACAGGGGTGACATTACAGCACAGCGACTCACAGTGTGGAGAGAGAAATACCCCTGGGTGAAGTTACAGCACAGCGACTCACAGTGAGGAGAGAGAAATACCCCTGGGTGATGTTACAGCACAGAGACTCACAGTGAGGAGAGAGAAATACACAGGGGTGATGTTACAGCACAGCGCTCACAGTGAGGAGAGAGAAATACACAAGGGTGACGTTACAGCACAGCGCTCACAGTGAGGAGAGAGAAATACACAGGGGTGAAGTTACAGCACAGCGCTCACAGTGAGGAGAGAGAAATACGGCTGGGTGACGTTACAGCACAGAGACTCACAGTGAGGAGAGAGAAATACACAGGGGTGATGTTACAGCACAGCGCTCACAGTGAGGAGAGAGAAATACAAAAGGGTGATGTTACAGCACAGCGCTCACAGTGAGGAGAGAGAAATACACAGGGGTGACGTTACAGCACAGCGCTCACAGTGAGGAGAGAGAAATACACATGGGTGATGTTACAGCACAGCGACTCGCAGTGAGGAGAGAGAAATACACAGGGATGACGTTACAGCACAGCGCTCACAGTGAGGAGAGAGAAATACACAGGGATGACGTTACAGCACAGTGGCTCCCAGTGAGGAGAGAGAAATACCCCTGGGTGACGTTACAGCACAGAGACTCACAGTGAGGAGAGAGATATACACAGGGGTAATGTTACAGCACAGCGCTCACAGTGAGGAGAGAGAAATACACAAGGGTGACGTTACAGCACAGCGCTCACAGTGAGGAGAGAGAAATACACAGGGGTGACGTTACAGCACAGCGGCTCACAGTGAGGAGAGCGAAATACACAGGGGAGATGTTACAGCACAGCGGCTCACAGTGAGGAGAGAGAAAAACACAGGGGTGACGTTACAGCACAGCGGCTCGCAGTGAGGAGAGAGAAATACACAGGGGTGACGTTACAGCACAGCGACTCACAGTGAGGAGAGAGAAATACACAGGGGTGACTTTACAGCACAGCGGCTCACAGTGGGGAGAGTGAAATACACAGGGGTGACGTTACAGCACAGCGGCTCACAGTGAGGAGAGAGAAATACACAGGGGTGATGTTACAGCACAGCGGCTCGCAGTGAGGAGAGAGAAATACACAGGGGTGACGTTACAGCACAGCGGCTCGCAGAGAGGAGAGAGAAATACACAGGGATGACGTTACAGCACAGCGACTCGCAGTCAGGAGAGTGAAATACACAGGGGTGACGATACAGCACAGAGGATCACAGTGAGGAGAGAGAAATACACAGGGGTGATGTTACAGCACAGCGGCTTGCAGAGAGGAGAGAGAAATACACAGGGATGACGTTACAGCACAGCGACTCGCAGTCAGGAGAGTGAAATACACAGGGGTGACGATACAGCACAGAGGATCACAGTGAGGAGAGAGAAATACACAGGGGTGACGTTACAGCACAGCGGCTCGCAGAGAGGATAGAGAAATACACAGGGATGACGTTACAGCACAGCGGCTCGCAGTGTTGAGAGAGAAATACATAGGGATGATGTTACAGCACAGCAGCTCACAGTGAGGAGAGAGAAATACACAGGGGTGAAGTTACAGCACAGCGGATCGCAGAGAGGAGAGAGAAATACACAGGGATGACGTTACAGCACAGCGACTCGCAGTGAGGAGAGAGAAATACACAGGGGTGACGTTACAGCACAGCGGCTCGCAGTGAGGAGAGAGAAATACACAGGGGTGTTGTTACAGCACAGCAGCTCGCAGTGAGGAGAGAGAAATACACAGGGGTGACGTTGCAGCACAGCGGCTCGCAGTGAGGTGAGAGAAATACACAGGGGTGACGTTTCAGCACAGCGGCTCACAGTGAGGAGAGAGAAATACACAGGGGTGACGTTACAGCACAGCGCTCACAGTGAGGAGAGAGAAATACACATGGGTGATGTTACAGCACAGCGACTCGCAGTGAGGAGAGAGAAATACACAGGGAAGACGTTACAGCACAGAGACTCGCATAGAGGAGAGAGAAATACACAGGGGTGACATTACAGCACAGCGACTCACAGTGAGTAGAGAGATAAACAGAGGGGTGACGTTACAGGACAGAGACTCGCATAGAGGAGAGAGAAATACACAGGGGTGATGTTACAGCACAGCGGCTTGCAGTGAGGAGAGAGAAATACACAGGGATGAGGTTACAGCACAGCGGCTCGCAGTGAGGAGAGAGAAATACACAGGGGTGACGTTACAGCACAGCAAATCACAGTAAGGAGAGAGAAATACACAGGGGTGACGTTACAGCACAGCGACTCACAGTGAGGAGAGAGAAATACACAGGGGTGACGTTACAGCACAGCGGCTCGCAGTGAGGAGAGATAAATACACAGGGGTGACATTACAGCACAGCAGCTCACAGTGAGGAGAGAGAAATACACAGGGGTGAGGTTACAGCACAGCGGCTCACAGAGAGGAGAGAGAAATACACAGGGATGACGTTACAGCACATCGGCTCGCAGTGAGGAGAGAGAAATACACAGGGGTGACATTACAGCACAGCGGCTCACAGAGAGGAGAGAGAAATACACAGGGGTGTGGTTACAGCACAGAGGATCACAGTGAGGAGAGAGAAAAACACAGGGGTGACGTTATAGCACAGCGGCCCACAGTGAGGAGAGAGAAATACACAGGGGTGGCGTTACAGCACAGCGGCTCGCAGAGAGGATAGAGAAATACACAGGGATGACGTTACAGCACAGCGGCTCACAGTGAGGAGAGAGAAATACACAGGGGTGACGTTACAGCACAGCGGCTCACAGTAAGGAGAGCGAAATACACAGGGATGATGTTACAGCATAGCGGCTCACAGTGAGGAGAGAGAAATACACAGGGGTGACGTTACAGCACAGCGGCTCACAGTGAGGAGAGAGAAATACACAGGGGTGACGTTACAGCACAGCGGCTCACAGTGAGGAGAGAGAAATAAAAAGGGGTGACATTACAGCACAGCGACTCACAGTGAGGAGAGAGAAATAACCCTGGGTGACGTTACAGCACAGCGGCTCACAGTGAGGAGAGAGAAATACACAGGGGTGACGTTACAGCACAGCGGCTCACAGTGAGGAGAGAGAAATACACAGGGGTGACGTTACAGCACAGCAGCTCGCAGTGAGGAGAGAGAAATACACAGGGGTGAGGTTACAGCACAGCGGCTCGCAGAGAGGAGAGAGAAATACACAGGGATGACGTTACAGCACATCGGCTCGCAGTGAGGAGAGAGAAATACACAGGGGTGACATTACAGCACAGCGGCTCACAGAGAGGAGAGAGAAATACACAGGGGTGTGGTTACAGCACAGAGGATCACAGTGAGGAGAGAGAAATACACAGGGGTGACGTTATAGCACAGCGGCCCACAGTGAGGAGAGAGAAATACACAGGGGTGGCGTTACAGCACAGCGGCTCGCAGAGAGGATAGAGAAATACACAGGGATGACGTTACAGCACAGCGGCTCACAGTGAGGAGAGAGAAATACACAGGGGTGACGTTACAGCACAGCGGCTCACAGTAAGGAGAGCGAAATACACAGGGATGATGTTACAGCATAGCGGCTCACAGTGAGGAGAGAGAAACACACAGGGGTGACGTTACAGCACAGCGGCTCACAGTGAGGAGAGAGAAATACACAGGGGTGACGTTACAGCACAGCGGCTCACAGTGAGGAGAGAGAAATAAAAAGGGGTGACATTACAGCACAGCGACTCACAGTGAGGAGAGAGAAATAACCCTGGGTGACGTTACAGCACAGCGGCTCACAGTGAGGAGAGAGAAATACACAGGGGTGACGTTACAGCACAGCGGCTCACAGTGAGGAGAGAGAAATACACAGGGGTGACGTTACAGCACAGCAGCTCGCAGTGAGGAGAGAGAAATACACAGGGGTGACGTTACAGCACAGCGGCTCACAGTGAGGAGAGAGAAATACACAGGGGTGATGTTACAGCACAGCGGCTCGCAGTGAGGAGAGAGAGATACACCGGGGTGATGTTACAGCACAGCTCTCACAGTAAGGAGAGAGAAATACACAAGGGTGACGTTACAGCACAGTGCTCACAGTGAGGAGAGAGAAATACACAGGGGTGACGTTACAGCACAGTGCTCACAGTGAGGAGAGAGAAATACACATGGGTGATGTTACAGCACAGCGACTCGCAGTGAGGAGAGAGAAATACACAGGGAAGACGTTACAGCACAGAGACTCGCATAGAGGAGAGAGAAATACACAGGGGTGACATTACAGCACAGCGACTCACAGTGAGTAGAGAGATAAACAGAGGGGTGACGTTACAGGACAGAGACTCGCATAGAGTTGAGAGAAATACACAGGGGTGTTGTTACAGCACAGCGGCTTGCAGTGAGGAGAGAGAAATACACAGGGATGAGGTTACAGCACAGCGGCTCGCAGTGAGGAGAGAGAAATACACAGGGGTGACGTTACAGCACAGCGACTCACAGTGAGGAGAGAGAAATACACAGGGGTGATGTTACAGCACAGCGGCTCGCAGTGAGGAGAGAGAAATACACAGGGGTGACGTTACAGCACAGCGGCTCACAGTGAGGAGAGAGAAATACACAGGGCTGAGGTTACAGCACAGCGGCTCGCAGAGAGGAGAGAGAAATACACAGGGATGACGTTACAGCACAGCGGCTCGCAGTGAGGAGAGAGAAATACACAGGGGTGACGTTACAGCACAGCGGCCCACAGTGAGGAGAGAGAAATACACAGGGGTGGCGTTACAGCACAGCGGCTCGCAGAGAGGATAGAGAAATACACAGGGATGACGTTACAGCACAGCGCTCACAGTGAGGAGAGAGAAATACACATGGGTGATGTTACAGCACAGCGACTCGCAGTGAGGAGAGAGAAATACACAGGGAAGACGTTACAGCACAGAGACTCGCATAGAGGAGAGAGAAATACACAGGGGTGACATTACAGCACAGCGACTCACAGTGAGTAGAGAGATAAACAGAGGGGTGACGTTACAGGACAGAGACTCGCATAGAGGAGAGAGAAATACACAGGGGTGATGTGACAGCACAGCGGCTTGCAGTGAGGAGAGAGAAATACACAGGGATGAGGTTACAGCACAGCGGCTCGCAGTGAGGAGAGAGAAATACACAGGGGTGACGTTACAGCACAGCAACTCACAGTAAGGAGAGAGAAATACACAGGGGTGACGTTACAGCACAGCGACTCACAGTGAGGAGAGAGAAATACACAGGGGTGATGTTACAGCACAGCGGCTCGCAGTGAGGAGAGAGAAATACACAGGGGTGACGTTACAGCACAGCGGCTCACAGTGAGGAGAGAGAAATACACAGGGGTGAGGTTACAGCACAGCGGCTTGCAGAGAGGAGAGAGAAATACACAGGGATGACGTTACAGCACAGCGGCTCGCAGTGAGGAGAGAGAAATACACAGGGGTGACGTTACAGCACAGCGGCTCACAGTGAGGAGAGAGAAATACACAGGGATGAGGTTACAGCACAGAGGATCACAGTGAGGACAGAGAAATACACAGGGGTGACGTTACAGCACAGCGGCCCACAGTGAGGAGAGAGAAATACACAGGGGTGGCGTTACAGCACAGCGGCTCGCAGAGAGGATAGAGAAATACACAGGGATGACGTTACAGCACAGCGGCTCACAGTGAGGAGAGAGAAATACACAGGGGTGACGTTACAGCACAGCGGCTCGCAGGGGAGAGAAATACACAGGGATGACGTTACAGCACAGCGGCTCGCAGTGAAGAGAGAGAAATACACAGGGGTGACGTTACAGCACAGCAGCTCACAGTGAGGAGAGAGAAATACACAGGGGTGACGTTACAGCACAGCGGCTCACAGTAACGAGAGCGAAATACACAGGGATGACGTTACAGCACAGCGACTCACAGTAAGGAGAGCGAAATACACAGGGATGATGTTACAGCACAGCGACTCACAGTGAGGAGAGAGAAATACCCCTGGGTGACGTTACAGCACAGAGACTCACAGTGAGGAGAGAGAAATACACAGGGGTGACATTACAGCACAGCGACTCACAGTGTGGAGAGAGAAATACCCCTGGGTGACGTTACAGCACAGCGACTCACAGTGAGGAGAGAGAAATACCCCTGGGTGATGTTACAGCACAGAGACTCACAGTGAGGAGAGAGAAATACACAGGGGTGATGTTACAGCACAGCGCTCACAGTGAGGAGAGAGAAATACA
Organism: Taudactylus pleione; assembly: GCA_031769625.1. Lineage (NCBI taxonomy): Eukaryota > Metazoa > Chordata > Amphibia > Anura > Myobatrachidae > Taudactylus > Taudactylus pleione. Next base: position 310,881 of record JAUIMM010001080.1, read on the forward strand.
CAAGGGTGACGTTACAGCACAGCGCTCACAGTGAGGAGAGAGAAATACACAGGGGTGAAGTTACAGCACAGCGCTCACAGTGAGGAGAGAGAAATACACAGGGGTGACGTTACAGCACAGCGACTCACAGTGAGGAGAGAGAAATACACAGGGGTGATGTTACAGCACAGCGGCTCGCAGTGAGGAGAGAGAAATACACAGGGGTGACGTTACAGCACAGCGGCTCACAGTGAGGAGAGAGAAATACACAGGGGTGAGGTTACAGCACAGCGGCTTGCAGAGAGGAGAGAGAAATACACAGGGATGACGTTACAGCACAGCGGCTCGCAGTGAGGAGAGAGAAATACACAGGGGTGACGTTACAGCACAGCGGCTCACAGTGAGGAGAGAGAAATACACAGGGATGAGGTTACAGCACAGAGGATCACAGTGAGGACAGAGAAATACACAGGGGTGACGTTACAGCACAGCGGCCCACAGTGAGGAGAGAGAAATACACAGGGGTGGCGTTACAGCACAGCGGCTCGCAGAGAGGATAGAGAAATACACAGGGATGACGTTACAGCACAGCGGCTCACAGTGAGGAGAGAGAAATACACAGGGGTGACGTTACAGCACAGCGGCTCGCAGGGGAGAGAAATACACAGGGATGACGTTACAGCACAGCGGCTCGCAGTGAAGAGAGAGAAATACACAGGGGTGACGTTACAGCACAGCAGCTCACAGTGAGGAGAGAGAAATACACAGGGGTGACGTTACAGCACAGCGGCTCACAGTAAGGAGAGCGAAATACACAGGGATGACGTTACAGCACAGCGACTCACAGTAAGGAGAGCGAAATACACAGGGATGATGTTACAGCACAGCGACTCGCAGTGAGGAGAGAGAAATACACAGGGGTGACGTTACAGCACAGCGGCCCACAGTGAGGAGAGAGAAATACACAGGGGTGATGTTACAGCACAGCGGCTCGCAGTGAGGAGAGAGAAATACACAGGGGTGACGTTACAGCACAGCGGCTCACAGTGAGGAGAGAGAAATACACAGGGCTGAGGTTACAGCACAGCGGCTCGCAGAGAGGAGAGAGAAATACACAGGGATGACGTTACAGCACAGCGGCTCGCAGTGAGGAGAGAGAAATACACAGGGGTGACGTTACAGCACAGCGGCCCACAGTGAGGAGAGAGAAATACACAGGGGTGGCGTTACAGCACAGCGGCCCGCAGAGAGGATAGAGAAATACACAGGGATGACGTTACAGCACAGCGCTCACAGTGAGGAGAGAGAAATACACATGGGTGATGTTACAGCACAGCGACTCGCAGTGAGGAGAGAGAAATACACAGGGAAGACGTTACAGCACAGAGACTCGCATAGAGGAGAGAGAAATACACAGGGGTGACATTACAGCACAGCGACTCACAGTGAGTAGAGAGATAAACAGAGGGGTGACGTTACAGGACAGAGACTCGCATAGAGGAGAGAGAAATACACAGGGGTGATGTGACAGCACAGCGGCTTGCAGTGAGGAGAGAGAAATACACAGGGATGAGGTTACAGCACAGCGGCTCGCAGTGAGGAGAGAGAAATACACAGGGGTGACGTTACAGCACAGCGACTCACAGTGAGGAGAGAGAAATACCCCTGGGTGATGTTACAGCACAGAGACTCACAGTGAGGAGAGAGAAATACACAGGGGTGATGTTACAGCACAGCGCTCACAGTGAGGAGAGAGAAATACACAAGGGTGACGTTACAGCACAGCGCTCACAGTGAGGAGAGAGAAATACACAGGGGTGAAGTTACAGCACAGCGCTCACAGTGAGGAGAGAGAAATACACAGGGGTGACGTTACAGCACAGCGACTCACAGTGAGGAGAGAGAAATACACAGGGGTGATGTTACAGCACAGCGGCTCGCAGTGAGGAGAGAGAAATACACAGGGGTGACGTTACAGCACAGCGGCTCACAGTGAGGAGAGAGAAATACACAGGGATGACGTTACAGCACAGTGGCTCCCAGTGAGGAGAGAGAAATACCCCTGGGTGACGTTACAGCACAGAGACTCACAGTGAGGAGAGAGATATACACAGGGGTAATGTTACAGCACAGCGCTCACAGTGAGGAGAGAGAAATACACAAGGGTGACGTTACAGCACAGCGCTCACAGTGAGGAGAGAGAAATACACAGGGGTGATGTTACAGCACAGCGCTCACAGTGAGGAGAGAGAAATACACAGGGGTGACGTTACAGCACAGCGCTCACAGTGAGGAGAGAGAAATACACATGGGTGATGTTACAGCACAGCGACTCGCAGTGAGGAGAGAGAAATACACAGGGATGACGTTACAGCACAGCAACTCGCAGTGAGGAGAGAGAAATACACAGGGGTGACGTTACAGCACAGCGGCTCACAGTGAGGAGAGAGAAATACACAGGGGTGACGTTCCAGCACAGCGACTCACAGTGATGAGAGAGAAATACACAGGGGTGACTTTACAGCACAGCGGCTCACAGTGAGGAGAGAGAAATTCACAGGGGTGACTTTACAGCACAGCGGCTCACAGTGAGGAGAGTGAAATACACAGGGGTGACGTTACAGCACAGCGGCTCACAGTGAGGAGAAAGAAATACACAGGGGTGTCGTTACAGCACAGCGGCTCACAGTGAGGAGAGAGAAATACACAGGGGTGACGTTACAGCTCAGCAGCTCGCAGTGAGGAGAGAGAAATCCACAGGGGTGACGTTACAGCACAGCGCCTCACAGTGAGGAGAGAGAAATACACAGGGGTGATGTTACAGCACAGCGGCTCGCAGTGAGGAGAGAGAGATACACAGGGGTGATGTTACAGCACAGCGGCTCACAGTGAGGAGAGAGAGATACACAGGGATGACGTTACAGCACAGCGACTTGCAGTGAGGAGAGTGAAATACACAGGGGTGACGATACAGCACAGAGGATCACAGTGAGGAGAGAGAAATACACAGGGGTGACGTTACAGCACAGCGGCCCACAGTGAGGAGAGAGAAATACACAGGGGTGACGTTACAGCACAGCGGCACGCAGAGAGGATAGAGAAATACACAGGGATGATGTTACAGCACAGCGGCTCGCAGTGAGGAGAGAGAAATACACAGGGATGACGTTACAGCACAGCGGCTGACAGTGAGGAGAGAGAAATACACAGGGGTGACGTTACAGCACAGCGGCTCACAGTGAGGAGAGAGAAATACACAGGGGTGACGTTACAGCACAGCAGCCCACAGTGAGGAGAGAGAAATACACAGGGGTGACGTTACAGCACAGCGACTCACAGTGAGGAGAGAGAAATACACAGGGGTGATGTTACAGCACAGCGGCTCACAGTGAGGAGAGAGAAATACACAGGGGTGACGTTACAGCACAGAGACTCACAGTGAGGAGAGAGAAATACACAGGGGTGACGTTACAGCACAGCAGCTCACAGTGAGGAGAGAGAAATACACAGGGGTGACGTTACAGCACAGCAGTTCTATAAATGCCTACTCTCCACAATGGCTGGGAGGGTCCTGAAAATCGGGTGGCACTCTCAACCGCCTTGGGAAAAGTGGGCAATTTTTCCTGGTAGCTGGCCTCCACCCAGTGTCAGATATGGATGAAGGGAAACCATCGGGCGCAAGTGTCTAATGGTGTCCCTCTGCCCATGCGTCCTGGGCCACTCTGTGCCTGCTACATGGTAATACCGCATGAGACACAGATCTAAAATCCATGTAGACCCATGCAATTTCGATTGTCATTCCTGGATGGTAACTAGCAGGAGGGTGTGGCTATCAGTCGCGGACATGTCCCGGGAGTGGCGGTGACCGCAACTGTGTGTAAAGATACATCAGTGCCATAGTCACTCGAATATTCCGCACAGCAATGTCTGATGGTCTGACTGATGGTGCGCTGATAGTGTACACTGGTGGATATCTCAATACCTATCGGCCATGGCATTACCGTAAGGATGCTGCAGCGGCTGAACCACTTCCAAGATCTTTACAAAAAATGGTCATCTCTACACCAGCCATTTAGTGTTGGCCGCAATTCTCGAATGGAACATTTTGTGATGGTTTTAGTATTTTCTTTGCATTAAATTAAAAAAGAAAATAATTATAATGTAAACAAATCTACCATTTAATAGTAGGCAGATAATTTTCAGAATCCTGTGTTGGTTGAGGTCTCATCTCTGTCTGGGGCATCTGTCTGTAATTAAACTGGATGTATAAGTTCTGTTCCTGTACCAAAGTTCTTCTGTCACATTAGAAAAGCCTGCATGGATACAGCAAGTAACTACCTGACCTCACCTGTAGGGACCGCTGGTGAGCAAAGGTCTGAGTCACAGCAATTGTTGCTTGTCACCATCCTACTGTAAGGTGTCCGAAGTATAAGGACATCTGTGCACTCCTCAAAGTGTCCACAGCCCCTCATAAACACCAGAGGTGGCCCTACAAGGTACAGAAGAGAGAGGACCTGTAGACACACTTTTATGTAAGTTTCATAACTTAAAAGGAAAAAGTTTGCAATCTGAAGGAAATTTAGCAAACAACAAGTATGGAATCCGCACCCACACCTGGACAAAATATGAGACGTATGGTAAAATGGGGCAAGTAGGTAATAGCTAGCAAGGTGCAAATGTGCTGCAGTAATCCTTAGTAACCAGGCTGCAGGTAACAGTGTTGTTAATGATTTGCTAACAGCCATAATTAAAAGAAAAGCAGTGCAAGATGGAATTGTCCATGGGCTCTCCCACCCACTGTTGTGTTGCAAATGGACAAGCACAGTTTAACAAACTAATCACTTCAGCAACAGGGACTGCCACTTCTGTGGCTGAAGTGATTGTTGTGTGGGGCCCAAATAAACCAAGCTACCGATGAGCAGCTAACAGTGTTGTTAATGATGGGATAAAGGCAGATAGCAGTGTTGTTGTCAATGAAGGCTTTAATGCATCTAAGCTAACAATGCTGTTAATGATTTCTACAGTGCCAAGATGTCATCATCCTTATCATCCGCACCCTCATCAGTGTTTACATCACCTTCGCACAATATTAATTCATCCCCACTAGAAACCACCTAACCAAAGGGCAGGCATGCTGGCACCTGTATTCCCACTGTAAAAAACAATAGCAGCCATTTATTATTATGACTATTACCCCTGCACCCACTGGCCAGGGGTGCAGGGAAGAGCTGCCGGCTTCAGCCCAGGCCTGGGGTGCTCAGGAGTGAAGGGGCCCCTTTTCTAGGGGTCAACACCTTCCCTGGGATCCCTGGCTTGTGCTGACTAGTTTGGGGTATTAATGCTTTGGCCGGGGTTACCCGGTGAAAAGGTCCCCAGGCTGTGGCATTATACTTCGGCTAGTTTGAGTCCGGTGCTGTTTATAAAAATATGGGGAACCCCACTCATTTTTTCCAATATTTTTAAAACCAGGACCATCTCACAGAGCCCAGTGCTGGTTCATAAAATACAGGGGACCTCTACACATTTTGTCCCTCTGCATTTTTAGAACCAGGACTGGCACAGGTGCCTGGGGCTGCTAATGCTTTTTTTTTTTTTTTTTTAAATGGAACCCTCTTTTTGGTTAGTTACAGGCAGAAGAATGCACAGATCACAATGATCTGTGTATGCTTCTGCTAAACAAGCAGCTCAGGAGGGGTCTATTCAAAACTTCTATTTTGGTCTGAGTTTGATAAAATGACACCCATGATTTTGATCACAATACTTGGTAAATTCCTGAGTTGTATTCCTGGTTATGGAAAGTACCTGTGAGTTTGGCAGATGGGGTATTTATGTCTATTTGTGTTTTTACCTGTGTTTTGCAGAGGTTTAATGATTTCTCACCCAAGTTTGCCTTTAGTGAAGGGACCCTGGGCCTGATTCAGAGCCGCTCGTTCGCTCTGAGCGATGTTCGCACATCTGCGCATGCATATGGGTTGTAATGCGCATGCGCCAACAAGTCAGTGCGGTCGGAAATCGTGTGCTCGCAAAATAGCGAATGCCAGCTAATTTGATTGACAGGATGAGGCGTTTGTGGGTGGTAACAGGGGATGGTGCTTGAAAACGGGGAGTGAAGATCCGAACGCAGGCGTGCCAAACGGTCAAAACGGGCGTTTTAAGGGTGTGCATAATTAATACAGCAGCGTCATCGATCACGTCACTTGTTTGTCTTTTAGCCTGAACTGCTAGCATGATTGCGGTAGGAAAATGCTACCACAAGAATAGCGAGTAGTTCATACGCCTTTCGATGTACTCGATTAATCAAATAAATAGTGGACATGACGAAATTATGCGAACGGCCAAGGGGCGTCTTTACAAAATAGCGAGCGCATCTTTCGGATGCTCGTTCAGACATAGAGGCGTCAACAGACCGCAAAGAGCGAGCGCTCAATTGAAATAGCCAGCCCCTTTTTCTGAACGAGAGTCCGCAAATAGCGTCCGGCTCTGAATCAGGCCCTCTGTGTGACTGTGCAGTAGTTTAGGTGCTGCTAAGTAACCTAACTTGCCTTCTTTCACTAAGAGCCCCTCTTACACTACCTCCCCCGTCAGATCTCCAGCATGAAATGGCGGCCGAATACATGGGAGGGACTTTCATATGCAATGCAAAACATGCGAGATCCGATGCCTGAAAGATGACCTTTTGTCTTCTGGGGTCCGAGTCAGGTGGAAGACCCAAACCAGGACTCAGATCCCATTGAATAATATACAAAATTGGGGTGGGTTCAGTTTTCTGAAAACCAAAACTGCACATCTCACGGGGGCGTGCTGAGAGTCATAGGGGCCTCGTCTCACAGCATGCCCCCGTCTCATTATCCCGACTGAGCAGGACACTGGGAGGCGAAGCTGCTCGGCCAGGCTTTCAGACCAACACATCAGGCTACCGGCCCTTCTCGCATTTGCAAATAGTGCCAGGTGGCCAGCCCGGCCCTGCTATATGGTGACATAAATGGTGGATGGCTATGCCTGATTGAAGCAATGGAGGCTGGGGACAGTCTGCTGGTACGAGGGAGATAATTAAAATAAAAGACAATTTTAGGGACGTTTTTTGAAGAAAGTTATTTTATAGTTTTAAAAAAATCTGTGTTAGCTGGGGGGACGGGCAGGAAGGAGCAAGTGGCAGGTGTATGTATAGCACTATGTGAGGTGACACATTTAGGACTATGGCCCTCATTCAGAGCCACTCGCTATTTGCGTTCGTTCGTTCAAAAACAAGGGGTGGCTATGCAAATGATCCGTTCGCACATTGCAGTCTGTTCACACCTCTAAGTCTGAACGAGCGAGCAAAACATACGCTCTTTTATTTCTTAAAAACGCCCCCTGGCCGCTCGCACCATACGTCATGTCCGCTATTTATTAGATTAATCGAGTACATCGAACAGGATATGAACTGCTCGCTATTCTTGTGGTTGGTTTTTTCAACCGCTATTTTGCGAGCAGTTCTGAGTTAAAAAAAACCAAATGACGTGGTCATTGACGCTGCTATATTAATTATGCACACCCATAAAACGCCCGTTTTGACCTTTAAGCACGCCTGCGAACGGATCTCCACTCCCCGTTTTCAAGCACCTTCCCCTGTTACCACCCACATACGCCTCATTCTGTCACTCAAAATAGCAGGCTATATTGCGTACAAATGATTTTCGGCTGCACTGACTGGTTCGCGCATGCGTACTAAAAACCGTACGCATGTGCAGATGTGCGAACATCGCTCGGAACGAGCGTACTGCCGCTAGCGAGTGGCTCTGAATGAGGGCCTATATCAATAGCATTCAGCAATGCAAACTCCTACTGGACACGCAGTGTAGTAATCAATATTTCAGTTTAATAATCCATTAATAATCCATCTATCGATCTATCTATATATAAACTATATATATATATATATATATATATATATATATACACACACACAGTATATATATAAATAATGTATTTAGGGCCTGATTCAGACCCACTCGCAAGCGCATTGTGCTCCCAAGTGGGTCGATGGTGGCCCAGTGCGCACGGATGGCACTGCGCGTGCACGAGCCCCGGAGCGAGCGCAAAAAGCGCTTGCTCCGGGAATCACTACAAAAGGGGCGTCTGTCGATGTTGATCGACAGCTCGCCCAGTTTTGTAGGTGTGGCCCGGGGAGTAGCTACACAAACGGAGGCGTTCCCAAGCAAACACCTGCCGTTTGTGGGAGGCCCCACTGACATCACCAGTGATGTCAGTGAGAGAGCTTCTGGCTCTATTTGAGCCAGAAGCTCTCTGGGGCTTGCGGCCATGAGACCCTACCACAAGGGTCTCGTCGCAAGCCCGATGGTCACGATGGTTTTGACCATCGCGACCATCATCATGGCTGCTCGCTATAGCTGTGGGTGGTAACCCACAGCTATGCGAGCGGCTAGGAGGCCGCTCCTAAAAAAAACAGTGCCCGCCCTCATTCAGAGCAAGCGCTCACTTTTTGCGAGCGCCTCTGAATCAAGCCCTTAGTGCCGCGTTGATTCAGAGTTCTTACATAGTTACACAATTACGTTATTTGTGCAGAAACTTAGCAGGCGATGCAATGTGGGATATATTTGGCTTTATAAAGCATTAGCAGAATTGAAATGAACAGTTAATACAGTATTACGAGTCTATAGATCATTTGGATAAAATGTGATTCTATATTGTACTGTACAGTCAGGTCCATAAATATTGGGACATTGACAGAATTTTCATATTTTGTCCTCTATTCACCACCACAATGGCTTTGAAATGAAACAAACAAGATGTGCTTTACCTGCAGACTTTCAGATTTAATTTGAGGGTAATTACATCCAAATCAGGTGAACGGTGTAGGAATTACAATGGTTTCTATATGTGCCTCCCACTTTTTAAAGGGCCAAAAGTAATGGGACAAACTAAACAATCCTAAATCTAACTTTCACTTTTTAATACTTTGTTGCAAATCCTTTGCAGACAATTACAGCCTGAAGTCTGGAACGCATAGACATCACCAGACGCTGGGTTTCATCCCTGGTGATGCTCTGCCAGGCCTCTACTGCAAATGTCTTCAGTTCCTGCTTGTTCTTGGGGCATTTTCCCTTCAGTTTTGTCTTCATCAAGTGAAATGCATGCTCAATCAGATTCAGGTCAGGGGATTGATTTGGCCATTGCATAACATTCCACTTTTTAGCCTTACAAAACTCTTTGGTTGCTTTTGCAGTATGCTTCGGGTCATTGTCCATCTGCACTGTGAAGCGCCGTCCAATGAGTTCTGAAGCATTTGACTGAATATGAGCATGTAATATTGCCCGAAACACTTCAGAATTCATTGTCAGCAGTCACATCATCAATAAATACAAGGGAACCAGTTCCATTGGCAGCCATACATACCCATGCCATGAAACTACCACCACCATGCTTCACTGATGAGGATTATGAGCTGTTCCTTTCCTTCTCTTCTCTTCCCATCACTCTGGTACAAGTTGATCTTTGTCTCATCTGTCCATAGGATGTTGTTCCAGAACTGTAATGGCTTTTTTAGATGTTGTTTGGCAAACTCTAATCTGGTCTTATTGTTTTTGTGGCTCACCAATGGTTTACATATTGTGGTGAACATTCTATATTCACTCTTGTGAAGTCTTCTCTTGATTGTTGACTTTGACACATATACACCTACCTCCTGGAGAGTGTTCTTGATTTGGCCAACTGTTGTGAAGGGGTTTTTCTTCACCAGGGAAATAATTCTTCTGTCATCCACCACAGTTGTTTTCCGTGGTTTTCCGGGTCTTTTGGTGTTGCTGAGCTCTCTGGTGCGTTCTTTCTTTTTAAGAATGTTCCAAACAGTTGATTTAGCCACACCTAATGTTTTTGCTATCTCTCTGATGGGTTTGTTTTGATTTTTCAGCCTAATGATGGCTTGCTTCACTGATAGTGACAGCTCTTTGGATCTCATATTGAGAGTCGACAGCAACTGATTCCAAATGCAAATGTCACACCTAGAATCAACTCCAGACCTTTTACCTGCTTAATTGATAATGAAATAACGAGGGAATAGCCCACACCTGTCCATGAAATAGCTTTTGAGTTGATAGTCCCATTACTTTTGGCCCCTTAAAAAGTGGGAGGCACATATAGAAACCGTTGTAATTCCTACACCGTTCCCCTGATTTGGATGTAATTACCCTCAAATTAAATCTGAAAGTCTGCAGTTAAAGCACATCTTGTTTGTTTCATTTCAAAGCCATTGTGGTGGTGAATAGAGGCCACAATATTAAAATTCTGTCAATGTCCCAATATTTATGGACCTGACTGTATGTTGTACTTTAAGTCATTCCTGATCCAGGTGATTTACTAGATTTGTCTGAAGACAGACGAGAGATCTAGGCCACTAATTGGCCAATGGCATAATTTCCCAATTGCCCCTTGGTCCAACAAACTGAGGGTCTGATTCAGACCCGCTCGTAAGCGCATAGTGCTCGCAAGCGGGTCGATGGCGTGCGCGAGCCCCAAAGCGAGTGCAGGAAGCACTCACTCCAGCACTTGCATCCAAAAGGAGCGGCTGTCGATGTTAATCGATAGCTCGCCCCATTTGGAAGGCGGGGAGGGGGGCGTGACTGGGCAAATGGAGGCGTTCCTGCAGGAATGCCTGACGTTTGTGGGCGACCCTACTGACATCACTCATGATGGCAGTAGGTGGACTTCCTGCTCTATTAGAGCAGGAAATGCACTGGAGCTTGTGGCAATAAGACACTACTGCAAGGGTCTTGTCGCAAGCCCGATGGTCTTGACCATCACGACTATCACCTGGCCGCTCGCATAAGCTGTGGGTGGTAACCAGGAGGCCGCAAGTAAAAAAAGAAGCACCCGCCCTGATTCAGAGGGAGCGCTCGATTTTTGCAAGCGCCTCTGAATCAGGGCCTCAGAGCACTTTATGGGACCGATTGGGGTCAATCCAATTACACACGATGCACTCGCGGGTGTGAGTCATCGCGACACTCGCACAAAACTAGACACAGCTCCATAGGGTTGTGTACATAATTAAGTGAGTTCAGCATGAAAGAGGACCATGAGGGCTGCGATATGTGGTGCCGTTGCCGGTGTTTGACCAGTGTGGCAACGGCAACACGCACCTGATTCGCACCCTTCACAGCTAATTGTATTACCCCCTTATTGTTTGGGAAACGAAGCTGCTGGGAGGGAACCAGCTCATCCATCAGGCAGCCTAAGCTCCCCGACATTGTGTGACAGGCTCAGCACTTATAATGGTTCACAGAAAATAACTGAAACTCATTTTTATGTTTCTTCTATTTACATATGAATGGAGGGTTATGGGGGTCCCAAACCAATGTCTTACTGGGCCCCATAGGGTCTTAATCAGGATCTAGACAAAGATACGCAGAGGACTTACCCACTTCTTACTGAACCAAGGTGGACAGACGGACACCGGAGCCTGCAGGGCATGTCACTGATTGGCCGGAGCAGTTACTTCCAGAGAAATCTGTGCAATCCACACAGTCCAGCGCAGCACCTGGGAAATAGGAAGAGAAGATTATTACACAGGAACCGCATACAGTCACCGCACATGCATGGGAGCCGCAGCCAGTCACCGCATACATGGGAGCTGCATCCAGTCACCGCGTACAAGGGAGCTGCATCCAGTCACCGCGTACATGGGAGCCGCAGCCAGTCACCGCTTACATGGGAGCCGCAGCCAGTCACCGCTTACATTGGAGCCTCAACCAGTCACCACGTACATGGGAGCCACATCCAGTCACTGCATACATGGGAGCCGCATCCACACACCGCGTACATGGGAGCCGCTGCCAGTCACCGCATACATGGGAGCTGCAGCCAGTCACCGCTTACATTGGAGCCTCAGCCAGTCACCGCGTACATGGGAGCCACATCCAGTCACCGCATACATGGGAGCCGCATCCAGACACCGCATACATGGGAGCCGCTGCCAGTCACCGCATACATGGGAGCCGCATCCAGTCACCGCATAAATGGGAGCCGCTGCCAGTCACCGCGTGCATGGGAGCCGCTGCCAGTCACCACGTGCATGGGAGCCGCATCCAGTCACCGCTTACATGGGAGCCACATCCAGTCACCGCGTACATACCAGCCGCTGCCAGACACCGCGTACATGGGAGCCGCATCCAGACACCGCGTACATGGGAGCCGCATCCAGTCACCGCGTACATGGGAGCCGCATCCAGTCACCGCGTACATACCAGCCACATCCAGTCACCGTGTGCATGGGAGCCTCATCCCGTCACCGCGTACATACGAGCCACATCCATTCACCGCATACATGGGAGCCACATCCAGTCACCGCGTACATGGGAGCCGCATCCAGTCACCGTGTACATGGGAGCCGCATCCATTCACCGTGTACATGGGAGCCGCATCCAGTCACCGCGTACATACGAGCCACATCCAGTCACCGCGTACATACGAGCCACATCCAGTCACCGCGTACATGGGAGCTGCATCCAGTCACCGCGTACATGGGAGCCGCATCCAGCCACCGCGTACATGGAGCCACATCCAGTCACCACGTACATGGGAGCCGCATCCAGTCACTACGCGCATGGGAGCCGCATCCAGTCACTGCGCGCATGGGAGCCGCATCCAGACACCGCATACATGGGAGCCGCATCCAGTCACCTTGTGCATGGGAGCCGTATCCAGTCACCACGTACATGGGAGCCGCATCCAGTCACAGCATATATGGGAGCCGCATCCAGTCACCGCGTACATTGGAGCCGCATCCAGTCACCGCGTACATGGGAGCCGCATCCAGTCACCGCGTACATGGGAGCCAAATCCAGTCACCGCGTACATGGGAGCCGCATCCAGTCACCATGTACATACGAGCCACATCCAGTCACCGCATACATGGGAGCTGCATCCAGTCACCGCGCACATGGGAGCCGCATCCAGTCACCGCATACATGGGAGCCGCATCCAGTCACTGCGTGCATGGGAGCCGCATCCAGTCACCGCGTGCATGGGAGACGCATCCAGTCACCGTGCACGCAGGAGCCGTATTCAGTCATCATACGCATGGGAGACGCACCCAGTCATGTGCATTAAGGTAACAGGAATGATTTGGGAACATAGAGTTTTAAATAATTGTTGCTAATAAAAATATACAATAAGTACACCACCAGATATCACAAATAAAAAATGCACAATGAAACTAACACACGCCGACCTCTGATGCCTCCATGGCTTGCTGGATTTATAAGCAGTGATATAACTAGGGTATTTGTAGCCCAGGGCAAGATGAAAAATGGAGTCCCCCCCACGTGATCTCATGTCACAAGGGGCGTGGCCACTGAAAAATTGGGGCATGTCAACATGACACACCACTGTTTATGGGAACATTCTTTTCCATTCCATTTGCACCTTAATGCTCCTAGTAGTAGTGCCCCTTATGCAATGCCCCTTGTAGTAATGCCCCTTATGCAGTGCCCACTGTAGTAATGCCCATTATGCAATGCTCCTAGTAGTAGTGCCTCTTATGCAATGCCCCATTAGTAGTGCCCCTTATGCAATGCCCTTAGTAGCAGTGCCCCTTATGCTATGTCCCCTGCTGTAGTGAGTGCACATTATGCAGTGCCCCTTATACAGTTTCCCCAGTAGTGCCCCCAGTAGTACCCTTTATGCAGTGCCCCCAGTGGTGCCCTTTATACAGTGCCCCCAGTAGTGCCCCTTACACATAAAACACAGACACACATACTTACCCGGATCCCTGCTCCTGCGCTCGCCACCGTCTGCTCCTCCAATCCTGCTCAGCCCTATGGGAGAGACGTCATGATGTCTTTTCCTTCACCCACTGCGGGAGCTGGAAGGCGGAGTTCATGAGTGAGCTCCAGCCCATCCCTGGGTGCAGCAGCCAATGACAATCTGTCTGACTCTTATTGGCTGCTAAAACAAACACACCACCACCGGGTAGTACACTCATGGACAGTGAGTGTACTACCCAATGCCGGTGGCGGTGTATTTGTTTTACTGTGTAGTGCAGACCCCACTCATTGCGGTCCACACTACACACTAACCACTGACCTGGATGGCGGCTGGCAGCGCCACCCCACCGGCCCGCCAGTGACCAGGGCACCTGTCCCGCCCACCCCCGTTAGTTATGTCACCGTTTATAAGTAAAGTACATGCTATCATATAACAGGGATGTATATAGAGAGGAGGGGGTCTGTGTTCACTCACCATCCGGGGGGCCCCTCCTCTCTCTCCAGCTGCCGCATCGCACTGACAGTTTCAGTAGACACCGGGCACTAGTCTGTGTCTGGAGTCTACTGCGCATTCGCAGAAAGATGGGAAAGTGGCCGCCGCAGCCATTTTCCTGGCGATTTCCCTACTACGCATGCGCAGAACGCTGGGCAAGGGGCAGCTTCCAGGCATTGTATGTAGCACCTCTCCAGCCGATGTGGGACTTCAGAGAGGTAAGTATTAGGAAGTATGGGTGCAGGGTGTGTAGTGTGGGCCCCCGCACACCCTGCACCGATTATAGATACGCCCCTGCTGCATATAGATGTAAGTAGATACTTTGGATAATATGTATATTATTGATATAAGTGGATATTGTGCCCACAGCAGGCATAAAGGTGATTTGGTGCCCAGGTGAGTGGTATCTGCCTCATCGGCTAGGTATAATGCAGTGGTGCCTATCTTGAATTGCTGCTGAACAGTGAAGAGGTAAACCTTCTATCGGATGAGGTGTTGTCATGTGTGCAAACCACTTATCATACTAACATAAAATAAAGACACTGAGACGTGGATTTGGCAGATAACTTGATGGCGATTTATTGGAGCAATAATAATTATTATTTATTTAAGGATGTATGGTGGCAAAGAAAGGACGGCCAGAAATCAGCCAGATCTGCTATGCCCACACACAAACAACAAAAGGCATAGCAGGCGTAGATCGCCCAGAGTGCATACACATAACCATGTAACTCATATCATCAACAAAAGGTAACGCTCACCCCCATCTTGACTTCCCACCCGTTTAGGTGGTGATACTGCCCCCCGTTAGGTTGGTACAGCCAACTACCAGTCAACGAAGGGAGCGCCCTTAAATCATAATTGCACCCGGACTGGCGACCTGCCGTTCTTTCCCGCCACCCAAAACCAAACCCACAACATACCAAAATTTATAGGGGAGGGAGGGTGGGGAATCTGGAACAAAGAGGCTTTGGCCCACACTTTTATCCCACTATATAATGTTCCTGTTACAAACCCGCCCCTGCTTGCCATAGGCTAACTCCCACAAGTAATTTGCATACATGCCTGCCCCCATCCTAGAGGTTTAAAACACCTCTTTTCTTATGCAATCTTTCGGTTTCTCTAAACCTTCTATCGGATGAGGTGTTGTCATGTGTGCAAACCACTTATCATACTAACATAAAATAAAGACACTGAGACGTGGATTTGGCAGATAACTTGATGGCGATTTATTGGAGCAATAATAATTATTATTTATTTAAGGATGTATGGTGGCAAAGAAAGGACGGCCAGAAATCAGCCAGATCTGCTATGCCCACACACAAACAACAAAAGGCATAGCAGGCGTAGATCGCCCAGAGTGCATACACATAACCATGTAACTCATATCATCAACAAAAGGTAACGCTCACCCCCATCTTGACTTCCCACCCGTTTAGGTGGTGATACTGCCCCCCGTTAGGTTGGTACAGCCAACTACCAGTCAACGAAGGGAGCGCCCTTAAATCATAATTGCACCCGGACTGGCGACCTGCCGTTCTTTCCCGCCACAGCAAGGTTCAGCTTATAGAACCGCCGCACCGCCACCATACCAAGTACTACCCCAATAACGCCAACTCCTCAAAAAGATCCCCAATAAACAATGACACACCCTCCTCTGTTAAATGAACTCCATCAGGTCTATACATATAACTAAATCGAAATTGAATGTTATTATGGTAAATGAAACGGCCATAATTGGCCATCACAAATTTGGCAACTGCGAAATTAAGTTTCTTCCTAGCTTCGTCATTAGCAGGAAAACTCCTAACCCCACGCCAGACCTGTCGAGGTACAATGCAAGACCAAATTAATTTACACAAGGGCCAGGCCGATAGCACCCTCGCCAAATCGTTGACAATATCAACTCGTAATTCTACAGTGGACCTCTGCCCTAAGTCGTTGCCTCCTAAATAAGCCACCAAAATACGTGGCCTACCAAAAAGCCTTGCATACTCTAACAGTTTAGGACAAAAGGAATGCCATCTCATACCTCTGGAACCTATCCAACGGACCCTAGCTGAATATTCAAAAATTGGAGCTTGATCTGAACTCAAACCTAGCAGCCCAGAAAATATATGAGTGGCCTATAACCCAAATGTCCTGCGTGTCAAAGAGCAATCCTAAAGGTGGAGGAAAGCAGTAAATAAAAAATTAGTAATTGTCATAAAACAATAAAATTTGATGGTGTATTAGTGGGATCTGATAGAACATAAGTGAGTATCTGCCAAAAAGAAAAATTTTCTATTGGTCGCCGACTTTACTATTTGAAGTGGCTGAGACAAACAGAAGACACAAAGGGGAAGAATGGGTGGGGGGGAATTGGGAAAAAACAGGTGAACTCGGCAAGAGGTAAAATAAAAACCTGCAGAGGGATGGACTATGGCCTAATTAAATGATTGAGAATAGCCGAATTGAATCCGTCAGTTCAGGTAAAAATTGTAAAATCCCTCAAGACTCCCATTGCCAGCAATGGCGAGTAGCTAATCCCGAGTAGGACGGACAGGGGTAACAGACAAGACAGGACAGTACATGAGACAAGACAAAAACCAGGCAAGCATAAAATATAAACGTAACCGGAACAGACTGTGAAATGACTTTAAACAAAGGGCCTTCATGCCTAGGTCGAATGTAACCTTTATAACTATCCGATTTCCAATGTCCTAGGGCCTTAATTTCTGATGCCGAGAAACCCGCAGCTGCCGCCGAAGTTGCGGCTCCGATCAGAAACGAGTGTGTACCAAAATCTTGAGGCGGGAGGCCTAAAACTGATACACACCTCTTCAAAAACCAACCAAACTGGTATTTGGTAAGCGGAGTCCTGTCCATATGCATGAGTCATGAACCAGGAACATCCGGCCGCAATAACTCATACCGCATAGCTAGTGCCACGGGGCAGATCTGTTCGTCCCTAGATGGACCCAACGAGATCCACCTACCCCTACCAGTCTGGTCGGTCTTCGACTGCCGAATCCTACAGAGAACAGACCTCTCACTGACCAGGATATCCGAGAGGAGCATGGCGGCATCAACCCATTTGGATGATGCCACCAGCTCCGATACCCTCAAGGTGCCGTGAAAAGCCTCCGAAAACACCACTTGAATCAGGACCACCTCATACGCAGTAAGAGCCACTCCGAGAACCGCCCCTAATACTGCCGGAAGCAGATGAGCGTCCACAGGTCTCCTACGGTCAGCTACTGGCCGGGAGACCCGTGCCCAACCCTTTAAAGCCTTCACTATCAGAAAACTTTTAGTAAAGTCAGGTTGGCCCTTCAATTTACAATAAAATGCAATGCCCCCCAAAGAGCGCGCAACAGAAGCCCTGGATCTGCCAGCCAAACGGAGACTCCAAATAAAAGAAAGCATCGAACGATGCTGACTCTTACCTGCCTGTTTGCTGCTACGGGAATAATCTTCCCATTCATTCCATGCCTGCCGATATGCTCGCAACGTGGAGGGGGCTAAAGACTGTTCTGCTTAGCCCTCCATGCTGGCTCAATCACCTGCCAAACATAAGAGGGGCAAAGCACAACGTCAGCACCAGGGCCACAGATCGGGACCTAGCCCACTGGAAACGTGATAACGCATCGTCTATCTCATTCTCCACCCCAGGAACGTGTCTTGCCTTAAACATGATGTTACAGCGCAAACATGTGAGCACAGCTGCGCTAGCAAGCGCAAAACCAGCAGGGAAGCCGCATGTTGCTGATTGTATCACATGGACCACGCCCAGGTTGTCACACCTGATAATGATGCTGCGATTGCGTAACCATTCCCCCCAGATTTCCAAGGAAACCATTATGGGAAAGAGTTTGAGAAGGAGTAAGTCCTTAGTCAAACCCTTTCCCACCCATTCTTCCAGCCAACGGCCAATGCACCAGGAGCCATCAAGGTAACATCCGAACCCCGTGGTGCCTGCTGCGTCGGTGAACAGCTGCAGCTGCAAATTGTCAGCGGCTGGAGACATCCACAACCGAACGCCATTAAAATCCCGAAGAAACGAGACCCAGACAGAGAGGTCCTGCTTAATCTCTGAGGATAAACGTAGCAAATGTCTCGGTTAGTGACACCAGCCGTGGCCCTTTCCAATTTACGTGAAAAAGCTCTGCCCATTGGAATTACTTTACAGGCCCAGGAGGGATTGCGCCTGCCGCAGGGTAATTCTACTGGAAGCCGTGCATTCCGCTATGGCATTACTTGACAGGCTTATCGAGAGGAATGCGACAAGAACCCACCGAGGTACAGATCTCGATACCCAGGAATGACAAGGGGAAGGGCCCTCCGTTTTGTCCACAGCAACGGGAACTCCAAATGAAAAAACAGCGCTCGTAAAGAAAACAAAAGATAACTGCATCTGCCTGAACCGGAAGGGCCGACACACAGAAAGTCATCGAGATAGTGGGCTATTCCATGACTACCGCAAAAATTAAATAAATAAATTCCGCGCACCAGTGTAAGAAGGTGCTAAAATGCTCAAAAAACGCACAGGACACAGAACACCCCATAGGCAAGCATTTGTCTATGCAATATCCGTTGTCCAAGCTAAAAACCCATAAACTGGAATGACTCTGGGTGCAAAGGAAGTAGACGAAAAGCTGACTCAACATCTATCTTAGCCATCAGTGCGCCCGGACCATAACACCTAATGACGTCCAAAGCATCGTCAAAAGACTGGTACACCACCGAGGAAACCTCAACTGGTATGGCATAATTTACTGACGAGCCTGGCGGATAAGACAGATGTTGCATGAGCCCTTATTTTCCTGGAATTTTCTTGGGAACCACTCCCACCGGGGAATTCACAAGATCCCTAATGGGGGTTCTGCAAAAGGCCCAGCAATGCGCCTGTGCTAACCTCGCCAGCCACTTTTTCCCTAAGAATGTGAGGCAATTCAAAGGCAGACTTCAAATTTCTAGGCGAATATGTGTCGACATCCCTGCAAATAGGTAAACGAAAACCAAAACTGAAGCCTTTTAACGAAAATTCTGCGTCCTGCAGAACCGGGTACCAACTCAACCATTTTGCTATCGCTGTGACACGGACAGGGGATGGAACTTTACTTAGCACTTGTGCCTTTTGCTGGCTGTGCAGGCTGCTGCTGGGCACCCCCCTTGAAACACTTGGCAACTGGGTGATTGCCACCACATCGCAAGCAGAGGTGACGAAAACGACATTTTAATGTGGAATTATTAAAGGCGAAGCATTTTCCCCAGACGCCTGCTGTTAGCCCTGATGAACTGAACTAGCTGCTTTGCACGCGTTGTACCCCTCATAGGCAGGACGCGAAGGCTGCGTGACCTCCAGCAATGTATATTTGTGGAAGTAGGAGCATAGCTGAGAATGGAGCTTCCCGGTGATAGCTGCTTGGGGCAGTGATTGCAATAATAAGCTGTGCACCCTGTAGAAATTCACTGTAGCACATGTATTCTGTCTATTTTGTAAGTTAAATGCTCAGAATACAGTATATAATACAATCTCCTCTATTGGCTGATAATAATGATTCAAAGGAGATAAAAGCTAGATCTTAGGTGCTATAGATAAATAAAGCAGTGTCAAAGCCATTACCCCTTACTGTCATATAACGCATCACTAAAGCATTCTATTCCCCCAATGATACCTCAATGCCCAGCATAATACTGACACTGTTTGCTGCAACTGTTTTCTACCATTAAGAGCCATAATCAGCACTTAGACCATCTATAAAATACATCATACGAATGTACTGAATGATATAATTCTGGCATATACAGGACCAGCAGACGCAGTAAGTAATTATATGTAGAAGTAGAGCCATCCTGTCTGAGCTGAATCTTTTTATTTCATGTGCCGGCTCCTTTACAGATCATATGAGCAAGTTGGGGAATCTGGGAGAGGGCAGAAAAAGAAACCATGCTCTGTCCTGGACATAGATGCACAGACTGGTCCCCCTATGTGCTGGATGGTGTATTATCCAGTATTAATAATTGATCCAATAGGTGATCCATATCAGTGCACCCCGTACAGTGCATGTTTTCCAGATCTAGTTGGTGCACAACAATATTCATTACTGGCTTTTTAACTTTTTCTACTGGCTGACACATTTAAAAGATCAACAGGGACTGTAGTGCTAGTTATTTCATTTGTGACACTGAGGGGATCCTAAAAAACATGCAACTTTAGTATTATATGCTATTTCTATTGTAGTCATCATGGTGTGTGCTGAGGGGGGGTTCAGGCAAGGCACTCATAAACCCCTCCTGCATTTGCCTATGGTGCTGGCCATTGCAGCCACAAAGATGATATTGACCAGGGGCATTAAGGACTAAAGGGAAGCACCCCTCCCCCGCACTGGCACACCTTCCACAAAGCTGCTGCAGCCTGAGGGGGGATAGAACTATCAATAGGGGAACCACACCTGCAGCTCCTAATAACATGGGGACACTGTGGAGCCAGGGACCAGGGTCTGGGGAGGCTCATTACTAGGCAGGACATAGCTACACCCACCCCCAGCAGAACAAGAAATCAGAAAAGACAGTGATTGAGGACAGAAAGGAAAAGTAAAAGCAATGATATGAAGTAAATGAAAAGAGACTAAATACAATAAGGAAAAGGAGGAGAGAAGAAGAGAAGAAGGAGAAGCACTAAGAGAGTTTTATTAAGGAAAATGACAACTGACAAAATGCACTTCCCTGTCCTGGAGGAATCTGGAACAAAGAGGCTTTGGCCACACTTTTATCCCACTATATAATGTTCCTGTTACAAACCCGCCCCTGCTTGCCATAGGCTAACTCCCACAAGTAATTTGCATACATGCCGGCCCCCATCCTAGAGGTTTAACACACCTCTTTTCTTATGCAATCTTTCGGTTTCTCTTCTGAGAAAGGTCCTGTGTGGACCAAAACGTGGACCTATGGCTATATACTGCCCTACATGTGGTAACTGATAAATACAGTGTCTTTTTACATAAGTAGGCTGGTGAGTGCCCTATTACAATTTTGAAGATACATACATAGAAGAGAGAGAGAAAAGGGTATTTTGCATTGGCACATTGTGATACGCAGACACACAATTTATGTGAACCACTTTGCCTGGCGTGGTTGCATCAGATACGACCACACCAGGCTGGGCTTTCCCTGAGATGGTCGCATCTGACTCCCACATCAGAGGGACCCCTGTAACTGTGGCTCCTCCAGTGAGTCCCGATCACTACTGGCCACAGAGATCGAGCAGCCGGTGACAGCTTCTCCTGGCGCAGCTGCAGATCAGCAGTGACTTCAGTAGAAACGGTAGTTGTGGCTCCTGTTAGCCGTGACAGCTGCTGTGTCCTGAGCACTGTGGCCAGCAGTAATCAGGCATCCCAGCCGTACCACCAACCCTTCCTGCCAGCTTCAGTGCAGCTGGGTCTGCAACAGCAGCTGTGTCCCGATCACTGCTGGCTACTGTGTGTGTGCTCATGTATAAACAGAAGGAGAACACTCCAACTTCAATCCATTCTAAAACCAGAACATTTTTACAAAGTATAATCAAGAAATGTAAGTTCACAGGACCTCATTCAGAGCCGGTCGAAGCGGCCACATGGTTGTATAGAAAAAGGGGCCAGATATGCAAATGATGCACACGTATGTTGCGTCCCTAAGATCGGATCGTTAGCTGGCCGACCAAGGGGTGGATGCGGTCGGATCGCTAAAAATACGCCCACTTCTCGTACGCATAACACGTCATCTCCGGCTACATAAGGATTAATCGTGAGCATCGTATGCCATCGGAACTGGTCGTAGAGCTAAAGGTTGACCTGACCCTCTCCTAAGCTCTACGATCATGTCAGTGTAAAACCTCCCCTGTCACGTGTGCCATGACACTACTTTGTTAATTATGCACTCCTTTAAAACGCCGTTCGCATAATGAGGCACGCCTGCGTTCGGATCTCCACACCACCGTTTTCAAGCACCTTCCCATGTTACCACCCACAAACGCCGCAATCTGTCACTCAAACTACCGACCTGGCGGTGTTCAAGGAGAGAGAAATTTCTGATCTTAGCCGCTAGTTTGCGCACGCGCATTGCGAACTGTACGCATGCGCAGATCAGCGAACATCGGCTGTGTACGACCGTGCGGCCGCTTCGACCGACTCTGAATGAAGTCCACAATCTCTTCACTGCAAGGACCTGCTGTCTGCATAACCTGGACATTCACCCCTGGACTCTGGGTCTGATTCAGAGCCGGATGCTCTGACCAGAGCGCTCGCTCTGAATCAGGGCCCTTCTACCTTAAAATGGAGCGGCCTCCTGGCCGCTCGTATAGCTGTGGGTTACCACCCACAGCTATAGCGAATGGCCATGATGATGGTCACGATGGTCAAGACTATCGCGACCATCGGGCTTGCGACGAGACCCTGCGGTAGGGTCTCACTGCCGCAAGCCCTGGAGTAATTTTGGCTCTATCAGAGCCAAAATCACTCCCACTGACATCACTACTGATGTCAGTGGGGCCAGACTCAGACGGTAGGCGTTCCCATGGGAACGCATCCGTCTGGAAGCCATGAAGGGATAGGGCCATCGACAGCACGCCCCCTTTGGTGCGAGACCCATAATGACAGCTTGGCTGTCGCTATGCGGGTCTCGCGCATGCGCACGACGGAGCTCCCTTCGTCATGCGCATGCACATTAGGGCACCATTGACCCACTTGCGAGCGTCCTGCGCTCGCGCGCGGGTCTGAATTAGGCCCTCTGTTTGCTCACTATAAGAACTGAACACTTTACTTGAGAATATTTGTGCTGGCTCTATGGTTTCACTGGCACCTCAAAACATACTGTATTCTGTGCCAATTTCAGTCTCTCTCTTAGAAATAATATCTTCCTACCTTAGGGCCTGATTCAGACCCGGTCACTATGCTGTGCTCTCTCGCAGCAAAAAAGAGGCCGGGTATGCAAATATTCAATCACACTGTCTGGCTGAAGGATGCCCTGTGTCTTACAGTGTGACGGCAGAGCGAACGCACGCTGTAGTATAAAGCCGCCCACTTCTCACTCGTACCACACATCATCTCCAGGAAGTGAGTGATTAATCGAGTACATTGAATGGCTTTATTGCTGCATGCAGCTCTTGTGGTAGTCCTTACCCCACGGCAACAGTGCGATCAGTTCAGCCTGAATACACCCAAGTCACGTGTACAATGACGCTACTTTGCTAATTATGCACTCCCATTAAACTCCATTCTGACGGTCAGACACACCTGCATTCGCAGCACCACTCCCCATTCCCAAGCACCTTCCCCTGTTACCACCCACAAATGGCGCTATCTGTCACTCAAAGTAGCGGCCCATCTGCGGGCTACGAGCGATTGGACTCTGGACTCTGTTGCTCCAGCAATCACCACTCACCCTTGCAGATCCACACCTCAACCCTGGCATTCCAAATGCACCAGATACCTTCAAAAGTGTTCAAGAACCGCCGAGCAACAGTGTAGAAGATCACGCACTAAAGGCAGATTTTCTCCATTTCACATTTATGCTCTCATCCTACAGTGCTGCCCTTTCCCTCTCTAAAAGGTCTCATCTCCCAATCCTCAAACCCCCGGCATCTCTTCATCACCTTCAACTCCCTCCTCTGCCCACCCCCTCCTTGCCTCCCCTCCTTGCTCTATGCCCTTGACTTTGCTACCTACTTTACATCTAAAATTGATTCCATACACAAGGACATTCTATTCCAACAGTCCCCTAGCTCTCCACCTCCTGCTTTCCTGGATCACCCCTCCCCATCTATTTTATTCACTCTGACATCCTTCTTCCCTGTATCTGGAGAGGAAGTCATGGCCTTCATCCGGTCCCCCCCCTCTTCCACCTTCCCCTTGGCCCTATCCCTTCATGTCTCCTCCACTACCTCTCTCCTTCTGCCTGCTCCCACCTTGCCCACCTCCTCAAACTCACCCTCTCATCTGGCACTGTCCCTTCTGCATTCAAACATGCCCTTGTCTCCCCCATTAAAAACCTACCCTTGATCCTAACACTCTCTCCAACTACCATCCCATCTCTTTCCTCCCTATTCCTCCAAACTCCTTGAGCATATTGTTTACAACCGCCTTACCACCTTTCTTTTCTCCCACTCCCTCTTTGACCCTTTTCAGTCTGGCTTCTGTTCTCTCCACTCAATTGACACTGCCCTCATGAAAGTCAGCAAAGACCTACTTGCTGTGAATTCCAAGGGTCAATACTTTCTTCTCATTCTCCTTTACCTCTCTGCTGCTTTTGATACTGTGGACCACCCTCTCCTGCTGCAAATCCTTCACACCTTGGTCTACATGACACTGCTCTCTCCTGGCAGTCCTCCTACCTCTCTGACCATTCCTTCTCTGTCTCCTCTCATGACTCCTCTCCCCCCACAGCCTCTTACAGTAGGTGTCCCCAAGGTTCTGTTCTCAGACCTCTCCTATTCTCCCTCTATATGTCCTCTCTAGTTGAACTCATCAGCTCTTTTGACCTCCATTATCATCTCTATGCTGATGATACTCAGATCTACCTTTCCTCACCTGATCTCTTCCCCTCTCTCCTCACTCGTATCTCCAACTGTCTCTCTGCTATCTCTTCCTGGATGTCCCAGAAATTTCTTAAACTTAATATGTCTAAGACTGAGCTGATAGTCTTCCCACCCTCACACATAACATCATGTCCCACTATTTCTTTACCAATTGATGGCATAACTATCTCATCTAGTCCCAAAGTGGAGTTATCCTGGACTCCTCCCTCTCTTTTCTTTCAAACAACATATCCAAAACCTCTCGCAGTTCTGTGGTTTCCATATTAAAAATATTTCCAAGATTGGACTCTTTCTCACTCAGGATGCCATTAAAACCCTCATACACTGACTGGTCATCTCCAGATTGGACTACTGTAACCTCCTCCTATCTGGCCTTCCCAACTCCCTTCTCTCCCCTCTCCAGTCTATCCTCAATGCTGCAGCTCAGCTCATCTTCCTCTCCAAATGATCTACATCTGTCTCCCCTCTCCTACAAGCCTCCACTGGCTCCCCTTCCATTTTAGAACCCATTTAAATGTTCTCACACTCACTTACAAAGCCCTCACACATTCCTCTCCCCATCTCTGACCTCATCTCCCTTCACTCTCCTGTTCGCCCTCTTCATTCAACAAATGCCGCCTCTCATGCCAACTGATTACTTCCTCCCACTCCCACCTCCAAGATTTGCCCATGTTGCTCCCCACCTTTGAAACTCTCTCCCTCTCCCCATAAGACTCTCCTCCTCTCTACAATATTTCAAATCGGCTTTTAAGACCCCCTACTTCATCAAAGCCTTCCAGCTCTTATCCTAACTCCCTTCGTGCTCTTTCCTCCCTATCTACCCCATCTGTGTCACGCCTGTCTGTCTGCCCTTCCCTTTTAGAATGTATGCACTTACGAGCAGGGCCCTCTTCCCTCTTGTTCTTCTCCTTACTTTATTTTCACCTATTTCTTACTCCCCACTAGGGCACCTAACACTAGGTTGCTTTGCTTTGTTGCTTATCTGGGTGTTATGGTCACTAATGTAGCAATATATATTATCCATGTCCTGGTCCTGTATTGTATTGTACACTTGTGGCGCCATATAAATAAATGATAACAATAATAATGATAATAATGATAAATCACTGTCCGTGAGTGCTGCACCCCTCTGACCTTTATATAAACATTTATATGCTGAAAAATAAGAGATGTGGCCTAATAGTGTAGTATTTAAAGTAAAGCAATCTGTGCTCAAAGTAAATATTGTGGGTACCAAAAATATATTGTTTAAAAGCTTATCTGATGTCCAGGTAACTCTTGAACCTTAAAGAGAGGGCCTAGAACAAGACCATGAACGCAATATGGTATGGTGTAGTATTTTCTTATGCAAACATGATGGACAGTAGACGTACATAAATCTGCATACCAGATAATGCAATATATAGTGCATATAAGAGTATCACTCCTTCCTGTTTCCAGACTATCAAAGACCAACTTCCAGCTTCATAAACCAGGCATACAGTATCAGGCCTCAGACCATAAAAACGGAGAATAATCTCTGTAAACGATCATTTATTAACCAATAAACACATGAAACATGGACAGACAAAATGGTAACAGGAATTTTTTTTAAATGCTTATCTTAAATATGGCTTATGCAGAATATGGACCACTGTGTTGGAGGTGCAGGAGAACCAGTCTCAACACGTTTCGTCCTATTTGGACTTCCTATGGGGTGATGCCCAGAACTTGGAGTGCCACTTTATATACCTTTAATAGGGGTGTGCCAAAATCTAAATTGAAACTGTTAGAAACACCATCCACGCATGCCCATTGCACGGCGGCCATCTTAATTACATCATACAGCCGCGTCATCGGTGGTAATTACAAAGTACCAGACTTTAACTTGCACACACGCTGTTCAGTACAGTGAGCATAGGGGGTCATTCAGACCCGCTCGTGAGGGAAGTTCGCTCGCAAGCGGGTCGATGTTTGGTGAATGTGCATGCACACGACGGAGGGAGCTCCGTCATACGCATGCGCGAGACCCGGCGAGCGACGAGAAATACGTTGCTCGGGGTCTCGCACCAAAGGGGGCGTGCTGTCCATGGTGAGTGACAGCACACCCCCTTTGGTGGGCACGCCAGGGGCGTGGCTGCCAGACGGAGGCGTTCCCATGGGAACGCCTACCATCTGAGTCCGGCCCCACTGACATCAGTAATGATGTCAGTGGGAGTGATTTTGGCTCTGATAGAGCCAAAATCACTCCTGGGCTTGCGTAAGCGAGACCCTGCCACAGGGTCTCGTCACAAGCCCGATGGTCGCAATGGTCTTTGACCATCGCAACCATCACCATGGACGCTCACATAAGCTGTGGGTGGTAACCCACAGCTATGCGAGCGTCCAAAAGGCCGCTCCACATTTAAATAGGACGGCCCTGATTCAGAGCTGCTCGCTGCTGGCGGCCACTCGCTCTGAATGTGGGCATTTTTTTTTTTGTCTCCGGCCACTCGCAAAGCAGTGGGTGACCACCCACAGCCTGTGGGAGCATGCTGGAAACCGTCGCGATTATCACAACCATCGGGCTTGTGAGGAGACCCTGGTGTAGGGTCTAGCTGCCGCAAGCCCGAGTGGTCTCCCTGCTCTAGTAGAGCAGGATCTCCACTACTGACATCACTAGTGATGCCACCCACAAACGCCAGGCGTTCCTAAGGGAATGCCTGCGTTTGTCCGGCTACCCCCCTATCCACCCAGAAAATGGGACGAGCTGTCAATCAACATCGACAGCTGCCCTTGTTGTGAGCCCCATAGTGACTGAACTTCAGTCACTCAGCAGGGCTCACGCATGCACATGCCGGATGTGGCACGTGCGCAGTGGGCAACCATCGGGCCACTTGCGAGCGGCTCTTAATCTGGCCCTGAGTCTGCACAAAGGCCCTCTCCTCTCTAAAAATGCCCCTGGGAGTGGTATTTGATCTGTGATACCTAACTTAATAACTTGATTTTATATATATATAATAGCAGCTGACAAAACTTTTATTAAACTGAAATGTTGATTACTGCACAGCGAGTCCAGGAGGTGTTTGCATCACTGAACACTATTGATACAATCCTAAGAGTGCCACCTCACATAGGCCCTCATTCAGAGTCGGTCGAAGCGGCCGCATGGTCGTATGGGAAAAGGGGCCGGATATGCAAATGATTCCCTCGCAAGTTGCGTCCCTAAGTTCGGATTGGTAGCTGGCCGACCAAGGGGAGGAAGCGGCCGGAAGACAAAAAAATACGCCCCCTTCTCGTACGCATTACACGTCATCTCTGGGCATATAAGGATTAATCGAGACCATCGAGAACCATCGGAACTGGTCATAGAGCTTAAGGTTGACCATACCCTCTCTTAGGCACTACGTTCAAGTCAGTGTAAAAACCTCCCATGTCACATGTGCCATGACACTACTTAGTT
The DNA here is from genome assembly GCA_031769625.1 of Taudactylus pleione. Taxonomy (NCBI): domain Eukaryota; kingdom Metazoa; phylum Chordata; class Amphibia; order Anura; family Myobatrachidae; genus Taudactylus; species Taudactylus pleione. The sequence goes on from JAUIMM010001080.1 coordinate 339,089, forward strand.
AATTATGCACTCCCATAAACCGTATGCACTACCATAAAACGCCGTTTGCATAGTCAGGCACGCCTGCAATCGGATCTCCACTCCCCCGTTCACAAGCACCTTCCCCTGTTACCACCCACAAACGCCTCATCCTGTCACTCAAACTAACGACCTGGCCAAGTTCAAGGAGAGAGATATTTCTGATCGTAATAGCTAGTTTGCACACGCGCATTGCGAATTTTACGCTTGCGCAGTTTAGCGAACATCGGTGGGGTACGACCGTGCGGACGCAACGACCGACTCTGAATGAGGTCCATAGTGCCTAATCCAGAGCCACTCGCTACATGTGATCGCTCGCATGATGTGTAAGCAAATTGCGCAGGCAGCACTAACGCACAACAATGCATTAGCACGCCTATTATTTCTTATAGAGCGATCACATAGTGTATGCAGACACCCACCAGCCTGTTTTAAGACGCCCACTTGTACACGTCATGTCCAGGAAGTGTATGCAACCATCGGTACATTGGATGCTATCGCAGCGCTTGAGGGTGACCTTACCCAGCCAGTGTAAAAACCAACCAGGTGATGTGTACTATGACGCTGTCCTACAGTATAATTATGCACAACTCTAAAACGCCGCTGAGACGCTCAGACACGCCTGCGTTTGCCTCTCCACTCCCCTGTTTTTAGTGGCCAGCCCCTGTTACCACCTACAGACAGTTTCTCCTGTCACTCACTATGCTGGGCTGTCTATGTGCAGTGAGCTAATGCATTGTGAACTTTCACTAAGGTATGCACATGCCCACTGCGATGCATACATATGCGCACAATGCATACACACGGCATACCATCTACAGCGACAGTATGCATCTTAGCGAGCAGGTTTGGGGAGCCTATTCATTAACAATTAAAATTAACTGGAGGTGATTAGGTTTAGAGCTCACATGGAGTTCTACCTAATTACCGGAGGAATTTATCACTGGTCCTCCCCATAACTATCTATTCTGAAAAGTTGTCATTTTTGCGATGACAGCTTTTCAAAAAAATAGATACTTTTCCCTACCTATACACTACCTTACCGCAGCTGTAATCAGTGCTGCGCATGCGCTGTTACATCTGTAATAGCAGTGCATGCACAGCACTACCTACAGCTGCATTAATTCTGTCCCCCCCAACCGCCACCCGCCCCCCTCCGCTCACCTCCCCCGTCCTCTACTTACCTGGCCTCTGCAGCCACCTCCGTCTGCTGTGCTGACACTGTGTTCTCCCGGCAGAACACAGTAAAGTTTAGAAAAAGCCGACGTTATGGGTCTCGCACCAAAGGGGGCGTGCTGTCGATGGTGATTGACAGCACGCCCCCTTTGGTGGGTGTGCCAGGGGCGTGACTGCCCAGACGGAGGCGTTCCTATGGGAACGCCTATTGTCTGGGGCCGGCTCCACTGACATCACTAGTGATGTCATTGGGAGTGCTTTTGGCTCTGATAGAGCCAAAAGCACTCCAGGGCTTGCGGCAGCGAGACCCTACTGCAGGGTCTCGTCGCAAACCCAATGGTCATGATGGTCTTGACCATCGCGACCATCATTTTGGCCACACGCTATAGCTGTGGTGGTCACCCACAGCTATGTGAGTGGCCAGGAGGCCACTCCAAAAACGAGCAGGGACGGCCCTGATTCAGAGCGAGCGCTCTATCAGAGCGTCCGGCTCTGAATCAGGGCCACTGTGTTCTCCTGGCAGAACACAGTAAAGTTTAGAAAAAAGAAAACATTTTTCTTTTTCTTTCTAAACTTTACTGTGTTCTGCCGGGAGAACAGCAGACGGAGACGGAGCCTGAGAAGTGACCAGAGTGACGGAGGGAGCCGGCGGAGGACCTGCCCAGCTGATAGGAAGTAAGTGTAACCTGCTATACGCACCTGAGAGTGGCCTATAGTAACACCACCAAATTCCGAATATAAATCATTTTCGGAATTTGATGAATAGCATAATTTCCATATCCCCATACTAATGTACTAATGTATGGGGAGTGTGGAAATTAACGCAGGTGGACATAACCAGGAGATATCAGTGACAGAAGAGATCAGTGACAGGAGAGTATCAGTGACAGGAGAGTATCAGTGACAGGAGAGTAGCAGTGACAGGAGAGATATCAGTGACAGGAGATAGCAGTGACTGGAGAGTATCAGTGACAGGAGAGATATCAGTGACAGGAGAGTATCAGTGACAGGAGAGTAGCAGTGACAGGAGATATCAGTGACAGGAGAGTATCAGTGACAGGAAAATTATCAGTGACAGGAGAGTATCAGTGACAGGAGAGATATCAGTGACAGGAGATAGCAGTGACAGGAGAGATAGCAGTGACAGGAGAGTATCAGTGACAAGAGAGTAGCAGTGACAGGAGAGATATCAGTGACAGGAGAGTATCAGTGACAGGAGAGATATCAGTGACAGGAGATAGCAGTGACAGGAGAGTATCAGTGACAAGAGATAGCAGTGACAGGAGATATCAGTGACAGGAGAGTATCAGTGACAGGAGATATCAGTGACAGAAGAGATCAGTGACAGGAGAGTATCAGTGACAGGAGAGTATCAGTGACAGGAGAGATAGCAGTGACAGGGGAGATATCAGTGACAGGATATCTCAGTGACAGGAGAGATATCAGTGACAGGAGATAGCAGTGACAGGAGAGTATCAGTGACAGGAGAGATAGCAGTGACAGGAGAGTATCATTGACAGGAGAGTATCAGTGACAGGAGAGATCAGTGACAGGAGACAGCAGTGACAGGAGATAGCAGTGACAGGAGATATCAGTGACAGAAGAGATCAGTGACAGGAGAGTATCAGTGACAGGAGAGTATCAGTGACAGGAGAGATAGCAGTGACAGGAGAGTATCAGTGACAGGAGATAGCAGTGACAGGAGAGATCAGTGACAGGAGATAGCAGTGACAGGAGAGTATCAGTGACAGGAGAGATAGCAGTGACAGGAGAGAGATCAGTGACAGGAGATAACAGTGACAGGAGAGATCAGTGACAGGAGAGTATCAGTGACAGGAGATAGCAGTGACAGGAGAGTATCAGTGACAGGAGAGTATCAGTGGCAGGAGAGATAGCAGTGACAGGAGAGATATCAGTGACAGGAGATATCAGTGACAGGAGAGATCAGTGACAGGATAGTATCAGTGACAGGAGATAGCAGTGACAGGAGAGATATCAGTGACAGGAGAGTATCAGTGACAGGAGAGATCAGTGACAGGATAGTATCAGTGACAGGAGAGTATGAGTGACAGGAGAGTATCAGTGACAGGAGATAGCAGTGACAGGAGATAGCAGTGACAGGAGATATCAGTGACAGGATAGTATCAGTGACAGGGGAGTATCAGTGACAGGAGAGTAACAGTGACAGGAGAGATCAGTGACAGGATAGTATTAGTGACAGGAGAGTATCAGTGACAGTAGATATCAGTGACAGGAGATATCATTGACAGAAGAGTAGCAGTGACAGGAGATGTCAGTGACAGGAGAGATCAGTGACAGGAGAGATCAGTGACAGAAAAGATCAGTGACAGGAAATATCAGTGAATGGAGATATCAGTGACAGGAGAGATCAGTGACAGGAGAGATCAGTGACAGGAGAGATCAGTGACAGGAAAGTATCAGTGACAGGAGATAACAGTGACAGGAGAGTATCAGTGACAGGAGAGATCAGTGACAGGAGAGATCAGTGACAGGAGAGATCAGTGACAGGAGAGTATCAGTGACAGGAGAGATCAGTGACAGGAGAGTATCAGTGACAGGAGATAGCAGTGACAGGAGAGATCAGTGACTGAAGAGTATCAGTGACAGGAGAGATCAGTGACAGGAGATAGCAGTGACAGGAGATAGCAGTGACAGGAGAGTATCAGTGACAGGAGAGATCAGTGACAGGAGATATCAGTGACAGGAGATATCAGTTACAGGAGATATCAGTGACAGGAGAGATCAGTGACAGGAGAGATCAGTGACAGGAGAGTATCAGTGATAGGAGAGAACAGTGACAGGAGATATCAGTGACAGGAGATATCAGTGACAGGAGAGATCAGTGACAGGAGATATCAGTGACAGGAGAGATCAGAGACAGGAGAGTATCAGTGACAGGAGAGTATCAGTGACAGGAGAGATCAGTGACAGGAGAGATCAGTGACAGGAGAGTATCAGTGACAGGAGAGATCAGTGACAGGAGAGATCAGTGACAGGAGAGTATCAGTGACAGGAGAGATCAGTGACAGGAGAGATCAGTGACAGGAGAGTATCAGTGACAGGAGATAGCAGTGACAGGAGAGATCAGTGACAGGAGAGTATCAGTGACAGGAGAGATCAGTGACAGGATAGTATTAGTGACAGGAGAGTATCAGTGACAGTAGATATCAGTGACAGGAGATATCAGTGACAGAAGAGTAGCAGTGACAGGAGATGTCAGTGACAGGAGAGATCAGTGACAGTAGAGATCAGTGACAGAAGAGATCAGTGACAGGAAATATCAGTGAATGGAGATATCAGTGACAGGAGAGATCAGTGACAGGAGAGATCAGTGACAGGAGAGTATCAGTGACAGGAGATAACAGTGACAGGAGAGTATCAGTGATAGGAGAGATCAGTGACAGGAGAGATCAGTGACAGGAGAGATCAGTGACAGGAGAGTATCAGTGACAGGAGATATCAGTGACAGGAGAGTATCAGTGACAGGAGAGATCAGTGACAGGAGAGTATCAGTGACAGGAGATAGCAGTGACAGGAGAGATCAGTGACAGAAGAGTATCAGTGACAGGAGAGATCAGTGACAGGAGATAGCAGTGACAGGAGATAGCAGTGACAGGAGAGTATCAGTGACAGGAGAGATCAGTGACAGGAGATATCAGTGACAGGAGATATCAGTGACAGGAGATATCAGTGACAGGTGAGATCAGTGACAGGAGAGATCAGTGACAGGAGAGATCAGTGACAGGAGAGTATCAGTGATAGGAGAGATCAGTGACAGGAGAGATCAGTGACAGGAGATATCAGTGACAGGAGAGATCAGTGACAGGAGATATCAGTGACAGGAGAGATCAGTGACAGGAGAGATCAGTGACAGGAGATAGCAGTGACAGGAGAGTATCAGTGACAGGAGAGATCAGTGACAGGAGATATCAGTGACAGGAGAGATCAGAGACAGGAGAGTATCAGTGACAGGAGAGTATCAGTGACAGGAGAGATCAGTGACAGGAGAGATCAGTGACAGGAGAGTATCAGTGACAGGAGAGATCAGTGACAGGAGAGATCAGTGACAGGAGAGTATCAGTGACAGGAGAGATCAGTGACAGGAGAGACTTCTGAAGATACCTCAATTTCAAGAAACTATTGGATCTGCACTGGCTGATTATTTTTCTACTAATAAAGCAAGTTCCCCCTGTTCACATTTGGTTTGGGAAGCCCACAAATCGGTTATACGCGGACGTATAATTAGCTATGCCTCCTATAGGAAAAAGACTAAAAAACGTCAATTTGCTCATTTGACTGAAGAAGTTCAAAAGTTAGAAACTTCCCACAAAAACAATACTTCTTTACACCTTTTTAAAAAACTTACATCAGCTAAAAATGATCTTAACGCCCTTCTGGCGGAAAAAACTGAGAAATCCCTCCGCTGGCTTAATCAGCGTTTCTATGAAAAAAGTTATAAGGCAGACGTTCTACTAGCCAATAGATTAAAAACCCGGAAAGCTAAATCTTCCATTCAAGCTCTTAAAGATGACAACGGGGAATCTCAATATGACCCAGTTGCCATAAACACTATTTTTAAAACTTATTATAGCCACCTATATAATCTCTCATGATCAGCCAGACCAGATCCCAATGTTGAGTCTCAAACTGTAGATTACTTATCCTCATGTGATCTCCCCTGTATTGACCCACAAATGTCGGAAACACTGGGATATCCCATTACAGAGGAGGAAACTTGTAATGTCCTGAAAACACAAAAAACATCTAAAGCACCTGGCCCGGACGGATTCCCAATATCCTACTACAAAACGTTCCAAGCTTCTTTAATCCCACATCTTACTGAGAGGTTCAACCAGATTTTGAATGGTGAAACTTTTCACCCCTCTACCACCAGAGCTACCATCACGGTAATTCCCAAACCAGGTAAGGACCGCTTCTCACCTCCAATTACAGACCCATTTCATTACTTAACGCAGATTTAAAAATCTTCGCAAAGGTCCTGGCAAACAGGCTTAATCCCCTTCTACCCAACCTTATCCACCCGGACCAGGTGGGCTTTGTCCTGTCCAGGCAGGCACTTCATAATACCAGACGAACAGTGGACATTATTCACTATATAAATAACCATCAACTTCCTTCTCTTGTGCTTGCTCTGGACGTGGAGAAAGCCTTTGATAGGGTTTCCTGGTCATTTATGATGCACACACTTACTACTTTTGGCCTCGGGGGTAAATTTCTACAAGCTATTAAATCCCTTTACTTTAAACAAACTGCATCTGTTCTCGCTGGGGGGATACTTTCAGATCCTTTTTCTATAACCAATGGCACCTGCCAAGGCTGCCCGTTATCGCCCCTTATTTTTGCATTGATTATAGAACCACTGGCTAGGAGAACACGAGCTAACCCTGACATTTCTGGTGTAACTATTGGAAACTCAAAATACACTCTCTCTCTTTATTTGCTGATGATATTCTTCTTACTTTGACTAAACCACTCACTTCTCTGCCAAACTTATTTCGCGAACTGTCCCTATATGGAGATCTGTCGGGCTACAAAGTAGGGGTGTGCACCGGCCACTTTTCGTGTTTTGTGTTTTGGTTTTGGATCTGGATCTTTCTTCGTGTTTTGGATCTGGATTGGTTTTGCCAAAACCACCCTTCCGTGTTTTGGGTTCTGGGTTTTGTGTTTTGGATCTGTATTTTTTTGAAAAAAAGCATAAAAACAGCTAAAATCACAGAATTTGTAGGTTTTTCTGCTCCTATGCTATTATTAACCTCAATAACCTTAATTTCCACTCATTTCCAGTCTATTCTGAACACCTCACACCTCACAATAGTGTTTTTATGTCCAAAAGGTTGCACCGAGGTAGCTGGATGACTATGCTAAGCGACACGAGTGGGTGGCACAAACACGTGACCCATCTAGGCGTGAAACTGCAGTGGCAGACAGGATGGCAGTTTGAAAAACTAGGCCCCAAACTGTACATAATGCAAAGAAAAAAAAGAGGTGCAAGATGGAATTGTCCTTGGGCCCTCCCACCCACCCTTATGTTGTATAAACAGGACATGCACACTTTAACAAACCAATCATTTCAGCGCCAGGGTCTGCCACACAACTGTGGCTGAAATGATTGCTTCGTTTGGGCCCCCACAAAACAAGCTGGCAATTAATGTGTCCCTGCACAAACTGGCTCTACGGAGGCAAGATGTCATCCTCATCCTCCTCATCCACCGATTCCTCACCCTCTTCAGTGTGTACATCCTCATCCTCACAAAGTATTAACTCGTCCCCACTTGAATCCACCACCACAGGTCCCTCTGTACCTTCTGGAGGCTGGTCTCCCTGGAAGAGCTGATAATTCATTTTGATGAACATCATCTTCTCCACATTCTGTGGAAGCAACCTCCTACGCCTTTCGCTGACAAGGTTCCCGGCTGCACTAAACACTCTTTCGGAGTACACACTGGAGGGGGGGCAACTCAGGTAAAATAGAGCCAGTTTGTACAGGGGCCTCCAAATTGCCTCTTTTTCCTGCCAGTACAGGTATGGACTGTCTGCCATGCCTACTTGGATGCTGTCACCGATGTAATCCTCCACCATTCTGTCAATGGTGACAGTATCATATGCAGTGACAGTAGACATGTCAGAAATTGTTGCCAGGTCCTTCAGTCCGGACCAGATGTCCAAACTTGGTCCTGCCTGCCCTGCATCACCGCCAGCGGGTTGCTTAGGATACCTAAGTTTTTTCCTGGCAGCCCCAGTTGCAGGAGAAAATGAAGAAGGAGCCGTTGACGTGTCACGTTCCGCTTCAGCTGACAGTGTGTTCACCAGCAGGTCTTTGCACCTCTGCAGGCTTGTGTCGGCCGGAAAGAGAGATACCACATAGGCTTTAAACCTAGGATCGAGCACGGTGGCCAAAACGTAGTGGTCTGATTTCAACAGATTGACCACCCTGGAATCCTGGCAAAGCGAATGAAGGGCTTCATCCACAAGTCCCACATGCCGAGCGGAATCGCTCCGTCTTAGCTCCTCCTTCACTTTCTCCAGCTGCTTCTGCAAAAGCCTGATGAGGGGAATGACCTGACTCAAGCTGGCAGTGTCTGAACTGACTTCACATGTGGCAAGTTCGAAGGGCTGGAGAACCTTGCACAACACGGAAATCATTCTCCACTGCGCTTGAGTCAGGTGCATACCCCCTCCTTTGCCTATGTCATAGGTGGATGTATAGGCTTGTATGGCCTTTTGCTGCTCCTCCATCCTCTGAAGCATATAGAGGGTTGAGTTCCACCGCGTCACAACCTCTTGCTTCAGGTGATGGCGGGGCAGGTTCAAGAGTGTTTGCTGGCGCTCCAGTCTTCGGCACGCAGTCGCTGAATGGCGAAAGTGGCCAGAAATTTTTCGGGCCACCCAAAGCGTCTCCTGCACGCCCCTGTCGCTTTTCAGAAAATTCTGCACCACCAAGTTTATTGTGTGAGCAAAACATGGGACGTGCTGGAATTTGCCCAGATGTAATGCCCGCACAATATTGGTGGCGTTGTCAGATATCACAAATCCCCAGGAGAGTCTAAGTGGGGTAAGCCACTGGGCGATGATTTCCCTCAGTTTCTCTAAGAGGTTGTCGGCGGTGTGCCTCTTACTGAAACCGGTGATACACAGCGTAGCCTGCCTTGTAACGAGCTGGCATTTCTGAGATGCTGCTACTGGTGACGCTGCTGCTGTTGCTGCGTAAGGTGATACATCTACCCAGTGGGCTGTCACAGTCATATAGTCCTTAGTCTGCCCTGTTCCACTTGTCCACATGTCCGTGGTTAAGTGGACATTGTGTACAATGGCATTTTTCAGGACACCGAGGACACTTTTTCTGACGTTTCTGTACAGTCTCGGTATCACCTGCCTAGTGAAGTGGAATCTAGACGGGATTTGGAACCGGGGACACACTACCTCCATCAATTGTCTAAATCCCACTGCACTAATGGCGGATACCGGACGCACGTCTAACACCAACATAGCAGTCAAGGCCTCAGTTATACGTTTTGCTTCAGGATGACTGCTGTCGTACTTCATCCTCCTCGCTAAGGACTGTTGGAGGGTCAATTGTTTAGTAAAAGTAGTGGTGTTCCTACTTCCTCTCTGGGATGATGAACGACTCCCAGCAGCAGCAACAGCAGCAGCGGCAGCAGTAGGCGTAGCAATGCAGGATCCTCCAGAGGAATCCCGGATAGGAGAGTCAGTCATGCCAGTGACATGGCCTGCAGGACTACTTCCGATCCTGACTAAGGAGGAAATTGACGAGGAGGGAGTTGACGGTGTGGTTTGCAGGCGCTTGGATACAACAGGACAACGGGATTTAGGTGTCCCTGGACTGCTTACGGTCTTAGCCAAAGTTTCTGAACTTGACAGTAACTTTTTATGAACGCGCTGCAGGTGCCGTATAAGGGAGGATGTTCCTAGGTGGTTGACGTCCCTACCCCTACTTATTTCACCTTTACATATGGTACATATGGCAAGACAGTTGTTGTCCGGATTTGGATAGAAATATTGCCAGACCAAAGAGGTGGAATGTTTGGTCTTCTGCCCAGGCATGACCGTGATGGGCTTTTTCATCCCACGGACAACAACTGTCTCCCCCGGAGCCTGATTTAAACAAACCACATCACCATCAGAATCCTCCTCGCCAACTTCCTCCTCAGCGCCAGCTACACCAGTATCCTCATCCTGTTGTACTTCAACAGTGACATCTTCAATTTGCATATCAGCAAGTGGACTGTGGGTGCTCCTTTCAGCACTTGCAGGGGGCGTGCAAATGGTGGAAAGAGCCACCTCTTCCCGTCCAGTGCTGGGAAGGTCAGGCATCGCAACCACCACCACACTTGGACTCTCCTTGGGGATTTGTGATATCTTCTTAGAAAGCACAGTTCTTCGCTGTGCTTTTGCCAGCTTAACTCTTTTGATTTTTTTAGTGGGAGGAGGGCTTCCATCGTCATGTGAAGCTGAACCACTAGTCATGAACATACTAGGGATCGACCTTAGCCGTTCCTTGCCACTCCGTGTCGTAAATGGCATATTGGCAAGTTTACGTTTCTCTTCAGCTGATTTAAATGTCTTTTTCAAGGTCATTTTCCTGAACTTTGCCATTTGGGATTGTATGTGCCCTCTACTATGACATTGGGCATCGGCCTTGGCAGACGACGTTGATGGCATGTTATCGTCTATGTCATGACTAGTGGCAGCAGCTTCAGCACTAGGAGGAAGTGGTTCTTGATCTTTCCCTATTTTATTTTTATCGGAGAAAGTTTGGTCCTCCATTTATGTTATATCGATTTGATATATACGTGCGGCTAAACACAGAAAATAATTTTTTTTTTGGTTTGGACTGGAGTGTACTTTGTGGGTTACAGCACCCTTTAACAGTCAAGCCAGCCGGCCCTTTACTTATGACACAGGCGCACGCTTGGCACTACTTTGTTGATGCACGTGCGGCTACTGCGCACACAATTCACAAACACAGAAAATAATTTTTTTTTGGTTTGGACTGGAGTGTACTTTCGGGGGTTACAGCACCCTTTAACGGTCAAGCCAGCCGGCCCTTTACTTATGACACAGGCGCACGCTTGGCACTACTTTGTTGATGCACGTGCGGCTACTGCGCACACAATTCACAAACACAGAAAATATTTTTTTTTTGGTTTGGACTGGAGTGTACTTTCGGGGGTTACAGCACCCTTAACGGTCAAGCCAGCCGGCCCTTTACTTATGACACAGGCGCACGCTTGGCACTACTTTGTTGATGCACGTGCGGCTACTGCGCACACAATTCACAAACACAGAAAATAATTTTTTTTGGGTTTGGACTGGAGTGTACTTTCGGGGGTTACAGCACCCTTTAACGGTCAAGCCAGCCGGCCCTTTACTTATGACACAGGCGCACGCTTGGCACTACTTTGTTGATGCACGTGCGGCTACTGCGCACACAATTCACAAACACAGAAAATAATTTTTTTTGGGTTTGGACTGGAGTGTACTTTCGGGGGTTACAGCACCCTTTAACGGTCAAGCCAGCCGGCCCTTTACTTATGACACAGGCGCACGCTTGGCACTACTTTGTTGATGCACGTGCGGCTACTGCGCACACAATTCACAAACACAGAAAATAATTTTTTTTTGGTTTGGACTGGAGTGTACTTTCGGGGGTTACAGCACCCTTTAACGGTCAAGCCAGCCGGCCCTTTACTTATGACACAGGCGCACGCTTGGCACTACTTTGTTGATGCACGTGCGGCTACTGCGCACACAATTCACAAACACAGAAAATAATTTTTTTTTTGGTTTGGACTGGAGTGTACTTTCGGGGGTTACAGCACCCTTAACGGTCAAGCCAGCCGGCCCTTTACTTATGACACAGGTGCACGCTTGGCACTACTTTGTTGATGCATGTGCGGCTACTGCGCACACAATTCACAAACACAGAAAATAATTTTTTTTTTGGTTTGGACTGGAGTGTACTTTCGGGGGTTACAGCACCCTTAACGGTCAAGCCAGCCGGCCCTTTACTTATGACACAGGCGCACGCTTGGCACTACTTTGTTGATGCACGTGCGGCTACTGCGCACACAATTCACAAACACAGAAAATAATTTTTTTTTTGGTTTGGACTGGAGTGTACTTTCGGGGGTTACAGCACCCTTAACGGTCAAGCCAGCCGGCCCTTTACTTATGACACAGGCGCACGCTTGGCACTACTTTGTTGATGCACGTGCGGCTACTGCGCACACAATTCACAAACACAGAAAATAATTTTTTTTTGGTTTGGACTGGAGTGTACTTTCGGGGGTTACAGCACCCTTTAACGGTCAAGCCAGCCGGCCCTTTACTTATGACACAGGCGCACGCTTGGCACTACTTTGTTGATGCACGTGCGGCTACTGCGCACACAATTCACAAACACAGAAAATATATTATTTTTTTAGCACTTGGGGGGAGCACCCCTGATGGACAGAGCACCCCCTGGACAACACTACAGCACTCCTTTAGGACTGGGACACTGCACAGGACTTTGGAGTGGACACAGCCCCTATGGAGAACTGACTGCACAACACAGTCCAGCCAGCCCCTATGGACTTTGAAGTAGTGGACACAGCCCCTATTAACAACAGCAGCACAGCACAACACAGCCAGCCCCTATGGACTTTGAAGTAGTGGACAACAGCAGCACTACACTACACTACACTACACTACACTACACAGCCCTAACTCCCACCCTCCCTCTTCACTGTCCACAGCCGAGTGAGAAAATGGCGCCGACGCGGGTACCTTATATAGGATCCAAAACCCGCGAGACTCGGAAGGCGGGATGATGACGTTTTGCCTCGATTTCAGATCCGAGTCAGGCGGGAAAAGTCGAGCCTGACTCGGATCGGACTCGGATCGGGGGGGCTTGGGGGGGTTCGGAATTCAGAAATCCGAACCCGCTCACCCCTACTACAAAGTCAATCAAACTAAATCTGAAGCTCTCCCTATTCATCTCCCGGGTGAACTGAAACGACTACTGCGACTGAATTTTATTTTCCATTGGAGAACAGACTCTTTGAAATATCTTGGGATTAATATTACTAAAACATATGATCGCCTATATAAAGCGAACTACCCTCCTTTGTTTAAAACAATTGAACAGGATATTCTGCAATGGAAAACTTATTTTATTTCATGGATCAGGCGTATTAATGCAATAAAGATGAATGTTCTACCAAAACTGCTTTATTTATTTCAGACTCTACCTGTGGCGATACCAACCCACATACTTAACCAACTCCAATCTTCATATTGTAAATTTATATGGAACTATAAAAGACCCCGTATACGCCTGGGATATCTTAGCCAGACGATCATCAGACGGAGGTCTAGGTTTGCCTCTTCTACTACGCTACTATAAAGCATCTCAGTTGAGTCAGATGGTAGCCTGGTATGCTCCTAGTGTTACTAAACGATGGGTTGACCTCGAGAATGATTTAGTGGGTTTTGATTCACTCTCACATTTGCCTTGGTTACCTTGCAAATACAGACCGCGTACCGCCCTCTCCATACCAACGGTAGCTCTGACACTCTTCATATGGGATAATCTTAATAAAAAACTCTCTCTTTCCATCTACCCGTCTCCTCAGACCCCCATATGGAATAACCCTTCCTTCCCACCAGGCCTCTCACCTACCATGGCACCTGCCTGGTCCTGAGCGGGTGTTACCCGCCTATGTCACATTATAGGACAATTCGCCTCTCAAACGTTTCATGATATTCAGGAAAAACACGGCATTCCAAACTCGTTACATTACCAATATTTGCAAATTCACCACTTCATCACCTCCTTATTTTCCACTAGCTCACCTCGAAATCCTTCTCCTATAGAAAGATACTGCATTCACCGATCTACTGACAAGGGTACTATATCTTTCCTTTACCATTCTATATTGGCACCGGAAAACCCTTTACCCTCGACACACGAACTAGCATGGGAGGCAGATTTGGGACACCCACTGGGCGATGACACCTGGGAGGCAATACATCTCACCATTTCTAAATGCTCCATTAGTGTGGCAATCAAAGAAAACTCATATAAAGTTCTCACCAGATGGTATTTAGTCCCAGAACGCCTACATCATATGTATCTCAACACCTCTAACCTGTGTAGGAGGCAATGTGGTCATGTTGGCACATTTTTTCATATTTGGTGGTCATGCCCAAAGATAATACCATTCTGGAATATGGTTCGCTCACTCATATCATCGGCTGTTACCCTACCTTTCTCTCTTACCCCGCTAACATTTTACTCTGTGTCCCGGTTGATCAGGTTTCCAAAGACGCTAACAAACTAATTCTCCACATCTACTTCACAGCCAAATACCAATTGGCACGTAACTGGAAAAAAAATAGTACTCCAACCGAATCAGAACTCTTAAATAGAATTTGGTTTGTATCTAAAATGGAGTAAACTACCAGCTTATTGAATAAATTTAATTCAATATGGTCTCCCTGGTACTCTTCCCAAGCCATTCCTCTTCCGGGTCTTTCATGAATCACATCCCGTTTCTGCTCCCGATGTTTTCATTTATCATTTTACATCGTGTTGTCCCGACTCGCTTACAAACTCCCGCTTCCTCCTTATTAATTTCTGTACTTTTCCTTCACCCCAAAAACTCTCTGACTGAACTTAATACTTCTTACATCTTACCAATGTTTTTACGAATACTTAAGATAATTTTTTTTTCAATTACAAAATAGCTGAAGAATTTTTTCTATTATGATGTCACCGGTGTATTTTCTATATATGACTTTATACATTGTTATTGGATAATGTATCAATTATGACACCAATTTGTCCTGTTGTTTACCTCTAATAATTCTAATAAATGATTTAAAAAAAAAAATTAACTGGAGGTAATTAGGTTTAGAGCTCACATGGAGTTCTACCTAATTACCGGAGGAATTTATCATTGGTCCTCCCCATAACTATCTATTCCGAAAAGCTGTCATTTTTGCGATGACAGCTTTTCAAAAAATAGATACTTTTCCCTGCCTATACACTACCTACAGCTGCATTAATTCTGTCCCACCCCAACCTCCCCGGCCCCCCTCCACTCACCTCCTCCCTGTCCTCTACTTACCTGGCCTCTGCAGCCACCTCCATCTGCTGTGCTGACACTGTGTTCTCCCGGCAGAAAACAATAAAGTTTAGAAGAAAAAAAAATTATTTTTCTTTTTAAACTTTACTGTGTTCTTCCGGGAGAGCAGCAGATGGAGACGGAGCCTAAGAAGTGACCAGAGTGACGGAGGGAGCCAGCGGAGGACCTGCCCAGCTGATAGCAAGTAAGTGTAACCTGCTATACGCACCTGAGAGTGGCCTATAGTAACACCACCAAATTCCGAATATAAATCATTTTCGGAATTTGATGAATAGCATAATTTCCATATCCCCATACTAATGTACTAATGTATGGGGAGAGTGGAAATTAACGCAGGCGGACTTAACCAGGAGATATCAGTGACAGGAGATATCAGTGACAGGAGATAGCAGTGACAGGAGAGTATCAGTGACAGGAGAGATCAGTGACAGGAGAATATCAGTGACAGGAGATATCAGTGACAGGAGAGATCAGTGACAGGAGAGATCAGTGACAGGAGGTATCAGTGACAGGAGGTAGCAGTGGCAGGAGAGATCAGTGACAGGAGAGATCAGTGACAGGAGAGATCAGTGACAGGAGATAACAGTGACAGGAGATATCAGTGACAGGAGAGATCTGTGACAGGAGAGATCAGTGACAGGAGATAACAGTGACAGGAGATAGCAGTGACAGGAGATATCAGTGACAGGAGAGATCAGTGACAGGAGAGATCAGTGACATGAGATAACAGTGACAGGAGATATCAGTGATAGGAGATAGCAGTTACAGGAGAGTATCAGTGACAGGAGATAGCAGTGACAGGAGAGTATCAGTGACAGGAGATAGCAGTGACAGGAGAGATCAGTGACAGGAGAATATCAGTGACAGGAGATATCAGTGACAAGAGAGATCAGTGACAGGAGGTATCAGTGACAGGAGATATCAGTGACTGGAGAGTAGCAGTGACAGGAGAGATCAGTGACAGGAGAGTAGCAGTGACAGTAGATAACAGTGACAGGAGAGATCAGTGACAGGAGAGATCAGTGACAGGAGGTATCAGTGACAGGAGAGGTCAGTGACAGGAGAGATCAATGACAGGAGAGATCAGTGACAGGAGAGATCAGTGACAGGAGGTATCAGTGACAGGAGGTAGCAGTGGCAGGAGAGATCAGTGACAGGAGAGATCAGTGACAGGAGAGATCAGTGACAGGAGATAACAGTGACAGGAGATATCAGTGACAGGAGAGATCTGTGACAGGAGAGATCAGTGACAGGAGATAACAGTGACAGGAGATAGCAGTGACAGGAGATAGCAGTGACAGGAGATATCAGTGACAGGAGAGATCAGTGACAGGAGAGATCAGTGACATGAGATAACAGTGACAGGAGATATCAGTGATAGGAGATAGCAGTTACAGGAGAGTATCAGTGACAGGAGATAGCAGTGACAGGAGAGTATCAGTGACAGGAGATAGCAGTGACAGGAGAGATCAGTGACAGGAGAATATCAGTGACAGGAGATATCAGTGACAAGAGAGATCAGTGACAGGAGGTATCAGTGACAGGAGATATCAGTGACTGGAGAGTAGCAGTGACAGGAGAGATCAGTGACAGGAGAGTAGCAGTGACAGTAGATAACAGTGACAGGAGAGATCAGTGACAGGAGAGATCAGTGACAGGAGGTATCAGTGACAGGAGAGGTCAGTGACAGGAGAGATCAATGACAGGAGATATCATTGACAGTAGAGATCAGTGACAGGAGATATCAGTGACAGGAGAGATCAGTGACAGGAGATATCAGTGACAGGAGAGATCAGTGACAGGAGATAGCAGTGACAGGAGAGATCAGTGACAGGAGATAGCAGTGATAGGAGAGATCAGTGACAGGAGATAGTAGTGACAGGAGGTATCAGTGACAGGAGATAGCAGTGACAGGAGAGATCATTGACAGGAGATATCAGTGACAGGAGAGATCAGTGACAGGAGATATCAGTGACAGGAGAGATCAGTGACAGGAGAGATCAGTGACAGGAGAGATCAGTGACAGAAGATATCAGTGACAGGAGAGATCAGTGACAGGAGATAGCAGTGATAGGAGAGATCAGTGACAGGAGATAGCAGTGACAGGAGGTATCAGTGACAGGAGATAGCAGTGACAGGAGAGATCAATGACAGGAGATAACAGTGACTGGAGATATCAGTGACAGGAGAGATCAGTGACAGGAGAGATCAGTGACATGAGATAACAGTGACAGGAGATATCAGTGACAGGAGATAGCAGTGACAGGAGAGTATCAGTGACAGGAGATAGCAGTGATAGGAGAGTATCAGTGACAGGAGATAGCAGTGACAGGAGAGATCAGTGACAGGAGAATATCAGTGACAGGAGATATCAGTGACAAGAGAGATCAGTGACAGGAGGTATCAGTGACAGGAGATATCAGTGACAGGAGATATCACTGACTGGAGAGTAGCAGTGACAGGAGAGATCAGTGACAGGAGAGTTGCAGTGACAGTAGATATCAGTGACAGGAGAGATCAGTGACAGGAGAGATCAGTGACAGGAGGTATCAGTGACAGGAGAGGTCAGTGACAGGAGAGATCAATGACAGGAGATATCAGTGACAGGAGAGATCAGTGACAGGAGATATCAGTGACAGGAGAGATCAGTGACAGGAGATAGCAGTGACAGGAGATATCAGTGATAGGAGAGATCAGTGACAGGAGATAGCAGTGACAGGAGGTATCAGTGACAGGAGATAGCAGTGACAGGAGATATCAGTGACAGGAGAGATCAGTGACAGGAGATATCAGTGACAGGAGAGATCAGTGACAGGAGATAGCAGTGACAGGAGAGATCAGTGACAGGAGATAGCAGTGACAGGAGAGATCAGTGACAGGAGATAGCAGTGATAGGAGAGATCAGTGACAGGAGATAGCAGTGACAGGAGGTATCAGTGACAGGAGATAGCAGTGACAGGAGAGATCAATGACAGGAGATATCAGTGACAGGAGAGATCAGTGACAGGAGATATCAGTGACAGGAGAGATCAGTGACAGGAGAGATCAGTGACAGGAGATATCAGTGACAGGAGAGATCAGTGACAGGAGATAGCAGTGATAGGAGAGATCAGTGACAGGAGAGTATCAGTGACAGGAGATAGCAGTGACAGGAGAGATCAGTTATATCTCCTGTGTTAAGTGTCTTCATGGATACTAAAATAACAGTAATGAAGGAAAATGTCCTTAAAAATGTTATTTTAGTGTTGATGAATAAGCCCCTGAATGAGCTCCTCAGATCTAAAAACCTGATCTTGCGTATTTTGGCTTTAATTTAAGTCCCTCACTTGTGACTTCAGATGCGGTGGTCAAAGTTGACTGGAAATGACTGGAAATTAATGTTATTGATCTTATTAATACTAAAGGAACAAACAGGTCCAAGATACCTGATTTTAGCTGTTTTATCAATTTTTAAAGAAAACCAAAACACTAAGGGGGTAAATTTACTAAAGTTAGAGTTTTAGAATTGGAGATGTTCCCCATAGCAACCAATCAGATTCTACTTAACATTTAACTAGCACCTCCTAGAAGACAATAGCTAGAATCTGATTGGTTGCTATAGGCAACATCTCTTCTAAAACTCACTTTTAAAAACTATTACTTTAGTAAATTTACCACTAAGAGTGACTTTGCCAAAACACAGCAATGATTCAGAACCAAAACCGAAACACGGGGGTTCTGCGCACATCCCCAATGAAAAGCTTGGCGACATTATAGGGAATTAGGAATAACGCTAGGTATAGAGAGCACTAGGCCAGGATAAACCTTCATTAATATAGCTAATATGCCGTCCACCGCTCTGTAGTTAGCAGACCGACGGACGGCTTGCCACCAGTCTGAATCCTGATGGTGGAAGCCTGATACAGGACTTAAGATAGACGTTGAAATACTGATGCCTATCTAAATCCCAACACCGGAATACAGACAAGACGGCAGCCCGAATGAGGTGTGCCGGGGACATCTTAGCTGCTAGCCGTGGTGGGGGGGGTGTTAGGTTTAGATAGCATAGCGGGGTTAGCATTAGGTTTTGGGGGGGAGGTTAGGGTTAGACACCCCTGGGGGTGTTAGGGTAAGGCACCACTGAGGGGAGGGTTAGGTTTAGGCACAATGGGCAGAGACTTAGGTTTAGGCACTAATGGGGAGGGTTATGGTTAGGCTACAAGAAGGGAGGGTTGGGGGGAGAAGGGGGGAGGGTAAGTGTAATTACCCCAAACTACAATATTAGTGTCAAATCTGAAAGTGCTGCTGAATGATTATTCAGCTACTTAAACACCATGAGAAAAACACTTATCCTCCCTTCCAAGTATGATGTCAGTTATTTTGTTCTTTCTTCAGTAAAATAATCGCTACATAACTTTCTCTCTTCGAGGGCAGAACTCCGGTTTAGTCATCTTTACAGTGACGCTTTCTAAATATCTACGATTAGAAAACCTTAATATCTCCCGCACAGTGAAACAATCACAGTTCTAATACCATAGAGAACACATCGGGGAGTATAACCAATCCCGCTATCAATAAAATCAAAAGATACTATTAAAAGTAATTATTCCTCCAGAGCAGAGTCCCAGTATCACATAATAATTTACTCCTTTTTAAAAATAGAAAACAAAAAAATATTCTTTTAAAAATGGAATTGTCTGTGTCCATCATCGTTACACCCCACAATCATAGCATATAACCAGGGAGCTCACCGGACACGTGGAGGCCAAAACGCCGCGGTACCACCCCCTCTCTGCAGTCTCCAATTATCTCTGGGGTTACTGCACACAGATGATTTTAGAGACTTCTTTCCCCACTGCCACCTCTCTTTACCGGGTCTAAGGAACACCCCTCACTAGCCGCTTGATGTGCTGTCGGGGTCCTCCTATTAGCTGGCACAATGTGGGGACTCCTGAGGCTTTGCTTCGGTCTTTGGCAGGGTTCCTTCTCACCTATGCAGCTGTTTGCGTGCATCCCTGTCTGACTCTCATGGGTCACACCAGGACACCTATTATAATAAGACACCAGCTACATCTCTTTTGCTCGGCTCCTTGAACACAGGAAAAATTATTTCAAAGCATAACCCCGGATCCATCTGCTGCCGACGCATTTCAACCCTATGATGGGTCTTTGTCAAGGCACTGGTAGATACGGTCTGCTCAGGGGCAGAACTATGGGAGACAATTAAACTTAAAGGGCACCTCCTCCAATGTCCATAATATATTCACCACACTTAGGGCTGTAACCATGTACCCAGAGTGTACTGTCATGGCCGCCCAATACATGGCACGTCCTGCCGGCACCTGAGAACCCACTATTCACTAGTGGAGAGCTCCATGTAAGACCATCAACTGCTGCCGTCATCTGTCTATAGCCTGTCTGCATGCCAATTGTTACATTACAGTGTCAGCGGCTGTGACGGGGGGAGGGGGCATCAAATTATAACTTGCCTCCGGGAATCTGGGATGAACTTACGCCACTGGGTCTGCTAATTCCTTTATAGCATGCCTATGATCCGGTATGCTCGTTCCTGGTGCACACTTACATACATTCTCCAGGGTTATCTTAAAAAACACACATACTATTTAAAACGCCATAACAAATTTCTAACGTCTGGGCTCAAATGGTCCAATATTAAAACTCCATAAAAGAATTACTATGGTAAAGTGGAATCACATGTATAGGGAAAAGTGCCCTCACGAAAAATAATATATACATTTTTTTCCTTCATTTCCCTTCTTCCTATCACCCATCTTTATATCTATCTCTCCTCAGGATTTTATCGGAACCATTGGAGCTCAAATTCTCCATTTAACCCTTTTGGTTCTAGGGTCTCTAACTCATCTGTATTTCCTCTGCATCTCTGTGTGGGCCAAGGCTGCTTTTAATTCTTCTGTCTACAATTCCCTTTTACTTGTTCAATGGCTTTATAGCTAATAATGTCATTCACAGGACTATTATGTTGGGATGTAAAATGGGCGGACATACATAACAGTGGTTTTCAAGTCCCCTCCATACATTCCTAACATGTTCTCCCATCCTAACTTTCAGGGGTCTGCTAGTCCCACCCACATATTGTTTCATACAGTTACATTGTATTAAGTATATAACATTTGCACTATTACAATTGGTTTATCTTATACACTTTTTAAGCAGATTTAGATTTAAATGTTTCCACTTTATTTTTCCCCTGAGTTTTGCAGTTTTTACACAACACACCGGTCACAACTAAAGGAAGCTTTTGATTTATTCATGTTCCCATTCCTTGTCTTGGTGGTACTGCACTTTTTACTAGAATATTTTATATATTAGGGCCCTTTTAGAAAAGATGGTCGGCCTCTCTAGTACAATGTTTTTTAAAATTGGGTCAGCTTTACTGAGCTTTAATGCGGCGGAATTGGCTTCCGGGTACACCTTTCAGCCAATTCGGGTGATGGCTGCTCTCAATACCTATGAATGAATTACTGTCTTTAGGTTTATAGAAATGTTTCGTACATACCTTGGATTCCTCTACATATATTGTAAAATCTAAGAAATCCACTGAACATTCACTTACAGAAAAAGTTAAAACAATTCCAAAATCATTATTGCTTAATTCATCCGTGAACTTTGCTAAAGATTCTCTCCCACCTCAATATAAACACTAGAACATCTATATAGTGGTGGTATAGCACAAGGTTTGCCCAGAGTCGCTCACACCAAACTTGAAGCTCCTCCCACAAGTTCATGAAGATGTTCACAAAACTTGGGATGAACCTCGTGCCCATTGCTGTCCCTGATCGATGTACATAATGTATCACTTTAAAGAAAAAATGCTTATTTTTTCAAATAAAATGAATTTCTTCCAGAATAAAGGATTGTAACTCTGGATCTATGGATTCCTTTAGCAGTGCATGCTGAACAAGATTGTAACTCTGGATCTATGGATTCCTTTATCAGTGCATGCTGAACAGGATTGTAACTCTGGATCTATGGATTCCTTTATCAGTGCATGCTGAACAGCTTGGAGCCCCCTATCATGTTGGATAATGGTATATAGGGACCCTACATCAGATGTTAGTAGGAGTCCCCCTCCTCCCACTTCACTTCCTTTAATTTATTTATTACAGGTTGAGTCTCCCATATCCAAAATGCTTGGGACCAGGGGTTCTTTGGATATTGGAATATTCTGTATTGTGAAATATTTGCATATCGTAATGAGATCTTGGGAATGGGACCCAAATCTAAACACAGAATGTATTTATGTATTATAAACACCTTATACATAGCCTGAAGGTCATTTTATACAATATTTTTAATAATTTTGTGCCTTAAACAAAGTTTGTGTACATTGAACCATCAGAAAGCAAAGGTGTCACTATCTCAGTCATGCAAAAAATATTCTGTATTTCGAAATATTCCTTATTTCAGAATATTTGGATATGGGAGACTCACCCTGTATATATAATGTATCCTGGAGATGCGCGTTCCCTTTACATGCAATTGGCAGTAAGTGGAAGTCAATCATCTGTGAGAGGTTTGAAGTAACTGAACCTACTGCAGCCACTATGGGTCTTAAAGGAGGATTTTCTACTTATTTATGCACTTTCAGAAGCACAGAAATTACTGGTAATATAGGATCCTCAATCCACACCATTA
Source organism: Taudactylus pleione (assembly GCA_031769625.1). Classification (NCBI taxonomy): domain Eukaryota; kingdom Metazoa; phylum Chordata; class Amphibia; order Anura; family Myobatrachidae; genus Taudactylus; species Taudactylus pleione. The sequence goes on from JAUIMM010001080.1 coordinate 361,633, forward strand.
TGGAAGTATTTCTATCAAAATCAACACATTTTTCTTTATACTCCCTATAGGGCTTCCTGTCAGGGGTATATAGGTATTTGGATCTGATAACTCTTTTACCCTTTTTCTCATACTTCTCTGTATCAATGACATCTCCCCCCGCCTCTGTCTATCAGCAGGTTTCATCTCTGGATTATCTTCATCGTCTCCTTTTCAGCTTTTAGGTTAAATTTAGTTCCCCAAACTTTTCCGTTTTGTTTACACATTTATTTACAAATCACCTAATACTAATCTTCCATCTGTTCCCACGTGGCTGCCTCTACTTCCTATAGGATTACAGTATGTTCCCACGTGGCTGCTTCTACTTTCTATAGGATTACAGTATGTTCCCATGTGGCTGCCTCTACTTCCTATAGGATTACATTATGTTCCCATGTGGCTGCCTCTACTTCCTATAGGATTACAGTATGTTCCCACGTGGCTGCCTCTACTTCCTATAGGATTACAGTATGTTCCCACGTGGCTGCCTCTATTTCCTACAGGATTACAGTATGTTCCCACGTGGCTGTCTCCACTTCCTATAGGATTACAGTATGTTCCCATGTGGCTGACTCTATTTCCTATAGGATTACAGTATGTTCCCACGTGGCGGCCTCTATTTCCTATAGGATTACAGTATGTTCCCATGTGGCGGCCTCTATTTCCTATAGGATTACATTATGTTCCCACGTGGCTGTCTCCACTTCCTATAGGATTACAGTATGTTCCCACGTGGCTGCCTCTATTTCCTATAGGATTACAGTATGTTCCCACGTGGCTGCCTCTATTTCCTATAGGATTACAGTATATTCCCACGTGGCTGCCTCTATTCCTATAGGATTACAGTATGTTCCCATGTGGCTGCCTCTATTTCCTATAGGATTACAGTATGTTCCCACGTGGCTGCCTCTATTTCCTATAGGATTACAGTATGTTCCCACGTGGCTGCCTGCACTTCCTATAGGATTACAGTATGTTCCCACGTGGCTGCCTCCACTTCCTATAAGATTACAGTATGTTCCCACATGGCTGCCTCTATTCCTATAGGATTACAGAATTTTCCCACGTGGCTGTCTCCACTTCCTATAGGATTACAGTATGTTCCCATGTGGCTGACTCTATTTCCTATAGGATTACAGTATATTCCCACATGGATGCCTCAAGTTCCTAAAGGATTACAGTATGTTCCCACGTGGCTGCCTCTACTTCCTATAGGATTACAGTATGTTCCCACGTGGCTGCCTCCACTTCCTATAGGATTACAGTATGTTCCCACGTGGCTTCCTCAACTTCCTATAGGATTACACTAAGTTCCCACATGGCTGTCTCTACTTCCTAAAGGATTATACAGGGACTTTTTTTTGAATTTGGATCTCTCTCAAATTCTCTCCCATTTCTTTATCTCTATTTTCTTTATGAGAGAACCTTTTCTGAGATAATTTTCTCAAGAACCTCTATAGGTCCACAAATAATTAAAATTATTTGGCAGAATTTTTGGGCAAAAATTTCAGCCCTTTTCCAAATACCCGCTGTTCTAATTCTGACAATACAGATGTACTAATATTATATATTTTCATATCTACTTCTTGGGCCTGATTCAGAGCTACTCGTAAGCGGCAGCTCGTTCGCTCCGAGCGATGTTTGCCCAACTGCGCATGCATACGGATCGTAATACGCATGCGCGAACCAGTCAGTGCGGCCGAAATTCATGTGCTCGCAAAATAGCGAATGCCTGCTATTTTGAGTGACAGAATGAGGCGTATGTGGGTGGTAACAGGGGAAGGTGCTTGAAAACGGGGAGTGGAAATCCGATCGCAGGCGTGCTTAAAGGTCAAAACGGGCGTTTTAAGGGAGCGCATAATTAATCCAGCAGCGTCATTGACCACGTCACTTGGTTTTTTTTAAACTCAGAACTGCTCGCAAAATAGTGGTTGAAAAAAACAGCCCCAAGAATAGCGAGCAGTTCATACGCTGGTCGATGTACTCGATTAATCTAATAAATAGCGGACATGACGTATGGTGCGAGCGGCCAGGGGGCGTATTTTTCAAATTTACGTTCGCATGTTTTGCTCGCTCGTTCAGACTTAGAGGAGTGAACAGTCCGCAAAGTGCGAACGGTTCATTTGAATAGCCACCCCTTTTTAGAAAACGAACGACAGCAAATAGCGAACGGCTCTGAATGAGGGCCCTTGTTTTTTGTTGTTCTTGTTTTGATCGCCGGCATTACATACCGAGTCCATTATATAGCACCAGCAAATTTCTTTGGGTTTTATAACTGGAAACCGCAGACCTGATTTTTTCCAATTGCAAGTATATAAACCCTGATATTCATGGCAAATTTTCATACTAATAAAATGTTATAGACGCTCTGCCCACCACCCAATGTCACACAGACCCCCCGATACCCAATGTCACACAGAACTCCTGCCACCCAATATCACACAGACCCCCTGGAATCTGATGTCACACAGACGCCCCACCACCCAATGACACACAGACCCCCCACCACCCAATATCACACAGACCCCCCGATACCCAATGTCACACAGACCCCCGCCACCCAATATCACACAGACCCTCCACCACCCAATGTCACACAGACCCCCTCCACCAAATGTCACATAGACCCCCCCACCACACAATGTCATACAGACCCTCCACCACCCAATGTCACACAGACCCTCACACCCAATTTCACCCAGACCCCCCCACCACCCACTGTCACACAGACTCCCCACCACCCAATGTCACACAGATCCTCCACCACCCAATTTCACACAGACCCTCCACCACCCAATGTCACACAGACTCCCCACCACCCAATGTCACACAGACCCCCTTACACCCAATGTCATACAAACCCTCTTACACCCAATTTCACACAGACCCTCCACCACCCAATGTCACACAGATTCACCACCACACAATGCCACACAAACTCCCCAACCCACCCAATATCATACAGATCCTCCACCACCCAATGTCACACAGACCCTCCACCACCCAATATCACATAGAACCCCCTCCACCAAATGTCACACAGACCCTGACACCCAATGTCACCCAGACCCCCCACCACCCAATGTCACAAGGACCCCTCACCACCGAATGTCACACAGACCCCCCACCACCTGAAGTCACCCAGACCCCCCCACCACCCAATGTCACACAGACCGGCCACCACCCAATGACACACAGTCACCCATACACCCAAGGCCACACAGACTCCACACCACCCAATGTCACACAGACCCCCTGATACCCAATGTCACACAGTTGCCAATGCACCCAATGTCACCCAGATCCCCCCAACACCCAATATCACACAGACCCCCCACCACCCAAAGTCACACAGACTCCCCACCACCCAATGACACACAGACCCCCCACCACCCAATGTTACACAGACCCCCCGCCACCCAATGTCACACAGACTCCCCACCACCCAATGTCACACAGACTCCCCACCACCCATTGTCACACAGACCCTCCACCACCCAATGTCACACAGACTCCCCACCACCCAATGTTACACAGACCCCCCGCCACCCAATGTCACACAGACTCCCCACCACCCAATGTCACACAGACTTCCCACCACCCGAAGTTACACAGACTCCCCACCACCCAATGTCACACAGACTTCCCACCACCCGATGTCACACAGACTCCCCGCCACCCAATGTCACACAGACTCCCCACCACCCAAAATCACACAGACCCCCTAATACCCATTGTCACACAGACCCTGACACCCAATGTCACAAAGACGCCACTGACACCCAGACCCCCCTACCACCCAAAGTCTCACAGATCCCTGATACCTAATGTCACACAGACCTCCCAGCAACCAATGTCACACAGACCCTGACACCCAATGTCACACAGTCCCCTTGATACCCAATGTCACATAAACCACCCACCACCCAATGTCACACAGACCACCACGACCCAATGTCACACAGACTCCCCACCATCCAATGACACACAGACCCCCACGACCCAATTTCACACAGACTCCCCACCACCCAATGACACACAGACCCCCCACCACCCAATGTCACTCAGACCCTCCACCACCTAATGTCACACAGACCCCCCACCACCCAATGCCACACAGACCCTGTCACACAGACCACCTTGACCCAATGTCACACAGACTCCCCACCACCCAATGACACACAGACCCCCCACCTCCCAATGTCACTCAGACCCTCCACCACCCAATGTCACACAGACTCCCCACCACCCAATATCACACAGACCCTCTGATACCCATTGTCACACAGACCCAGACACCCAATGTCACACAGACACCCCCACCACCCAGACCCCCCTACCACCCAATGTCACACAGATCCCCCACCACCTAATGTCACATAGACCCCCCACCACCCAATGTCACACAGACCATGACACCCAATGTCACACAGACGCCCCCGCCACCCAAACCCCCCACCACCCAATGTCACACAGTCCACCTGACACCCAATGTCACACACCCCCCACCACCCGATGACACCCAGACCCCCCACCACCCAATGTCACAGACTCCCCACCACCCATTGTCACACAGACCTTGACACCCAATGTCACCCAGACGCCCCCACCACCCAGATCCCCCTACCACCCAATGTCACACAGATCCCCCGCCACCTAATGTCACACAGACCCCCCACCACCCAATGTCACACAGACCCTGACAGCCAATGTCACACAGTCCCCCTGACACCTGATGTCACACAAACCCCCCACCTCCCAATGTCACACAGACCCCCATGACCCAATGTCACACAGACTCCCCACCACCCAATGTCACTCAGACCCTCCACCACCCAATGTCATAAAGACCCTTGACATTGTCACACAAACTCCCCACCACCCAATGTCACACAAACTCCCCACCACCCAATGTCACACAGACTCCCCACCACCCGATGTCACACAGACTCCCCGCCACCCAATATCACACAGACCCTGACACCCAATGTCACACAAACCTCCCACCACCCAATGTCACACAGACCCCCTGACACCCAATGACACACAGACCCCCCACCACACAATATCACACAGACCCTGACACTCAATGTCAAACAAACCCCCCTGCCATCTGATGTCACACAGACTCCCCACCACCCGATGTCACACAGACTCCCCACCACCCAATGTCACACAGACTCCCCACCACCCAAAATCACACAGACCCCCTAATACCCATTGTCACACAGACCCTGACAACCAATATCACAAAGACGCCCCTGACACCCAGACCCCCCTACCACCCAATGTCACACAGATCCCCACCACCTAATATCACACAGACCTCCCAGCACACAATGTCACACAGACCCTGACACCCAATGTCACACAGTCCCCTTGACACCCAATGTCACACAAAACACCCACCACCCAATGTCACACAGACCCCTACGACCCAATGTCACACAGACTCCCCACCACCCAATGATACACAGACCCCCCACCACCAAATGTCACTCAGACCCTCCACCACCCAATGTCACAAAGTCCTCTGACACCCAATGTCACACAGACTCCCCACCACCCAATGTCACACAGACCGCCCGCCACCCAATGTCACACAGACTCCCCACCACCCAATATCACACAGACCCCCTGATACCCATTGTCACACAGACCCTGACACCCAATGTCACACAGACGCCACTGCCACCAAGACCCCCCTACCACCCAATGTCACACAGTTCCCCTGCCACCTAATGTCACACAGAACGCCCACCACCCAATGTCACACAGACCCTGACACCCACTGTCACACAGTCCCCCTGACACCCAATGTCACACAAACACCCACCACCCGATGTCACCCAGACCCCCCCACCACCCAATGTCACACAGACCCCCCCCACCACCCAATGTCACAGACTCCCCACCACCCAATGTCACAAAGACCCCTGACACCCAATGTCACACAATCTTCCCACCACCCGATGTCACACAGACTCCCAGCCACCCAATGTCACACAGACCCTGACACTCAATGTCACACAAACCTCCCACCACCGAATGTCACACAGACCCCCTGACACCCAATGACACACAGACCCCTCCACCACCCAATATCACACAGACCCCCTGACACCCAATGTCACACAGTCCCTCTGACATCCGATGTCACACAAACCCCCCACCACCCAATGTCACACTTACCCCCATGACCCAATGTCACACAGACTCCCCACCACCCAATGTCACTCAGACCCTCCACCACCCAATGTCACAAAGACCCCTGACACCCAATGCCACACAGACTCCCCACCACCCAATGTCACACAGATGCCCCGCAACCCGATGTCATACAGACTCCCCACCACCCAATGTCACACAGACTCCCCGCCACCCAATGTCACACAGATCCTGACACCCAATGTCACACAAACCTCCCACCACCCAATGTCACACAGACCCCCTGACACCCAATGACACACAGACTCCCCCGCCACCCAATATCACAAAGACCCTGACACCCAATGTCACACAAACCCCCCTGCCATCCGATGTCACACAGACCCCCTCCACCCGATGTCACACAGACTCCCCACCACCCAATGTCACACAGACCCTGACACCCAATGTCACACAAACCTCCCACTACCCAATGTCACACAGACCCCAGACACCCAATGTCACACAGACCCCCTGCCACACAATGTCACATAGACCCCATCACCCGATTTCACACAGCCTCCGCACCATCCGATGTCACAGACCCCCTGACACCCGATGTCACACAGATCCCCCAGCACCCAATGTCACACAGACCTCCCACCACCCAATGTCACACAGACCCCCACCATCCGATGTCACACAGACCCCCTGACACCCAATGTCACACAGACCCCCAACCATCCGGTGTCACACAGACCCCCCACCACCCAATGTCACACAGACCCTGACACCCGATGTCATCCAGACCCCCCCACCACACAATGTAACACAGACCCCCAACCACCCAATGTCACACAGTCGCCCATGCACCCAATGTCAGACAGACCCCCCACCACCCAATGTCACACAGACTCCCCACCACCCAATATCACACAGACCCCCTGATACCCATTGTCACACAGACCCTGACACCCAATGTCACAAAGACACCCCTGACACCCAGACCCCCCTACCACCCAATGTCACACAGATCTCCCGCCACCTAATTTCACACAGACCCCCTACCACCCAATGTCACACAGACCCTGACACCCAATGTCACACAGACGCCCCCGCCACCCAGATCCCCCTACCACCCAATGTCACACAGACCCCCTGCCACCCCCTCTCCTTCTCACTGCTCTGAGTTGATATTAGTGATACATATTATATGTTGGTGTTGTGTATTTATACAGTGTACAGCGTATAAATGGATGAAAGAATTACACCCAGCATGCAGGACAGAGAAGTGATACTGTGCTATTACAATATCTAAGCTTAATATACATGGACCTTGCAAATATCTGCAGGTAATAAGGGGCAATTGGCAGCTATACTGTAGCATGTACGTTCCCCTGGTCAGAATGATGATGCTAGCTGGCATCTGTCCTCTTAATATGAATATATTCTACATACTTCTAGAAATCACAAACTGATCCAACAAAAAAATCTGCAAAATCTGACAAATAAAAATAATGTTTCTCCACAAGACGCGGACACTGACCTGCGCTGATGAGAAGTGCCAGGACGCAAAGCTGGCAGGCGCTGGGCATAGTGGCACCACCACAAATCGCTGGCTCCGCAGATCCCTACAAGACAGAAGAGACAAAGTAACGTCTGCCCTGTGCCGGGTGTAGGGAGGAAGTCACAGCGTATGAGGGAGATGGTAATCCGCACAAGATGTGACAAGTTATTAATAGTTAAACCAGTTTATTCACAGAGTTTGAAGTATTTTCTTACTGAGACAGCGTTTGTAGCACTATGATGTATACAGGAGATATACAATGCTCAGATATAGGGAGGGTCACCTACAGGTGGGAGACGTCTGACTGACACCACATGACATTTACTTACACAGATGCTGGGTGACAAGTAACATGTGACCCAGTGGCAAACGCAGGATTTCTAGAGGGGAGTTTCCAAATGCTTCATTTTAGAGTGAGTGTGGCCAGTCCATGAAGAGGGTAGAATTAGAACTTAGGGCCTGATTCAGAGCCGCTCGTAAGTGGCCGCTCGTTCGTAGTCAGCCGATGTTGTACAACCACGCATGCGTCGGTGTAACAGTGCACATGTGTGTACGTCTGATTGCGGTCATTTTCCAGTCGATCGTAGACACAGCGAACAGGAAGTGACATGTCAAATGTGATTGACAGAACTGTCCGTTTTGGGGCGGTGACGGGGGTGGAGATGGAAAAACGCAGGTGTGTCGAGGCGTTTTTTGGGCGTACATAAATTATCTTATGCGAGCGCCAAATGTGAACGGAACAAGTGATACGTCACTGTCTGATCCAATTTCCATTAAGACTGCGTGCTCAGCTTGTGGTCTGGTATAGTCTACCGCAATGATGATGGTCTCTTCGTCCTTCCCTTGGTAAATCGATGGTGTTGCGATTTATCAATTGAGGTCACAAAAACAATCATCTTTGAATTGCAAAAATGCTTGTAAGGTGTTTAGTAAATAGACATTTTTTAGTAGCTAAAAACCGACGCAGGTGAACTACTCAGCTGCTAATTTCTGGGTCATACAATCAATTAGCTAACAAATTTTATTTAATTTTGCATGCTTTTGAAATATTTGTAAGTGGGTTTTTTTAGGGAAACAATATTGTACGCATGTTTGTTATTTTTCATAATTTTTTTGGGGACAAGAAAAAATAGTCCTTTTGTTTTTTGCTAAGTGTTAATTAAAACTCATAAATTGTTTGTAACCCTTGTTTTTTTTACTCAAAATGAATGTTTATATTTCCGTTGTATAGTTTGTAATTTTGTTTGAGGGATTACCTTTTAACCAGTTTTGGAATAAATTAACAATAGAATATTGCAGATTTTCCACATAATTTTATTAAATTATTATTATTTTTTTTAATAAACAAATATGTGTTTACGTAAATACAAATAACAAATGTTTTTGGCCACACACAAACAAAATAAGTGGCATTTGAAATCCAAAAACTAACAAAATTTAAAAACAATTCACAAGAAAGGAGAGGGAGGTTTTGGGCATTAAGGAATATGGGGCAAACACAGAGATGGATTGTGGGAAAATTAGCCAGTGCTGTCATCGCCTTTTGGTCCGTTTGGCCGGGGTAGGGAGGGAGCCTGAACGGGTCTGGGATGTCCTTCGGCTGGCCTGGCCAGAGGCAGATGTTGTGGCCTCTGGACTAGGCATAGGGCTAGGCACATTTGGAGGGGTGGCTGTTGTTGTGCCAGAGGTGGAGGGTCCTGATGTTCCAGCAGGACAGGAGGCCGGCTCCAACATGTGCTGGCGAACGAGCTGCTCCAGAGCATTTGCAATTCTGATGTTTGCCCCAGTATTTTCCGCCAGGGCATTTGCAATTCGCACATTGGCCGCAGTATTTTCCTCCAGGGCGTCCGCCACCCGTAGCAGATTGGCGTCCATCCTCAGCAGAATCTCGGTGTGCTGATCCATTTTAATATTGAGATCAGTGAGGAGTGCCACTGCCTGCGAGGGGGAATGCCCTGGACTGTCTGCCACAGGGTCCCCAGCCGGATCTACTGCTTCCTCCCCTGCAGAGCCAGAAGAAATTCTGCGGCCAAAGCTCACCTCTGGAGCAGACTCATCCGCCTGTGTCTCTGTGAGAAAAAAGAGAAAAGAGTAAAATTATAATCTAGATATTGTCAAAAACACATTTCTGAGTTTTTAACATTACAACACTTACCTGGGGCAACATGAGGAGCCGCAAAGTCTGGCATGTCAGTATCCATGTTCGACATGCCAAACACCTCCTCATCCTGCACACGCCCCTGGGCCAGCTCCTCCAAATCTGTGAGCTCAAGTGACACAGGGGTGGGACCCCCACCTGTCTCCCCTGCATGTCTAGCCCTATCAGCCAGTTTTTTTTTAAGCCGATATTTGAAGTCGCTCCATCTGTTGGTTAAAAAGTTGGCATTATTCCTGCAGTATTTTGCCCTGTAAACACTTTTTACTAAAATGTAGTTTTTACGTACTGGCGTTTGACCTCCCGGGTTGAACGTTCAAACTCACCCATCCCATTGACAGCACTGGCTATGTCGTCCCACAGTTTCCATCTCTGGGTTGCACCCATATTCCTTGGTGCCTGTGCCAGGTTATCATTGCACATTTGCACCAAAACCTCCATCTCCTTCGTTGTGAATTGTGGCTGCCTTTTTTTTGGCCCTAGCTTGCCTACTAGGGCCAGCAGCCTCTTCCATGGCATCCTCCACACCTTTTTTTAAATTGTTTAAAAATATTTTTAGTAAAATGTTTTAAAATGTAATGTTAAACATGCGCATTTTCCCATAAAAAAACAAATACTTACATGGGCCTCTTGGCTAGTACTTTGCTGCTCTGTAGTCATTGTCTTTTCTCAATGTAGCAGACCGATTTGGGCCTTCAGTGACGTTTTTACACATGCGTCAACATTATTCGGCCGCATCATTCCTTGTGCGCTCCTATTGTCCATCCTTAATTTGAGCGGGAAAATAAAGCCTATTTATGGCTTGGTGTGACTCCATTCGAGGTGGCATTTTTGGATTGTTGGAGGTTTTTCGGTGTAGTGGTTTGTTCGTGCTTTGTGGTTGCTTGAAGGAGTAGTTTCTATTTTTGATAAGTTTGGTTTTTTTCTTACTTTGTTTTTTACGTTAGCATTTTTGAGGGTTTTTTTCTATTTTTAATTACATTTTTGAGTATTTAAAAAATCCCCCTAAAAAATTTATAGTAAATAGTTTCCAATTTTTTTTATGTTTTTTTTTTTTTACAGTTATTTTGGCAGTGACCAAGTGATGTTTTCTAACTTTGGGATATTTGTCTGTTTTTAGTAAGTGTTTTTGGTTTTATGAATTAACAAATTCGATGTGTTGGTCTTAGCATATGTTTCGCTAAGTAATGTGTGTTTTTTTCTGTGTAAAATCATGTGTTACCACTAAATGTAGCGTACTATTTTGCGAACTAATGTGTCTTTTTTCAGTGTAAAATCATGTCTTACCTCTAAATGTAGCGTACTATTTTGCGAACTAATGTGTCTTTTTTCAATGTAAAATCATGTCTTACCACTAAATGTAGCATACTATTTTGCAAAATAATGTGTCTTTTTTTCAGTGTAAAATCATGTCTTACCTCTAAATGTAGCGTACTATTTTGTGAACTAATGTGTGCTCCCTTCTCTAAATTTTCGCAAACTATATTTGTTTTAATTCATAGTTTATTAAATTAATCATAAAAATATTTTCTACTTTTGAAATGTAGGTTGGTTTTCACATGATACGACCCAGGCCTGTAAGAATCTTTGGTTTTCTTAACACATTTGTCTAAAACAATAACTACCTGGCTTAACATTTCAGGTTGATGTTGGTCGTATTATATTGGCCATGGTTCCAGAACCCGACCAACCTCAACTTCGTCCCAGGCATAGGCCTCGTAGGCGTGCAAGGCCCCAGATATATAGAACACCCCCAGATATATAGAACGCGTGTCACCCTTTTTGGAATGCCAGATGATGAGGTGTTAAGGCAATACCGTCATCCACCACAAATCATCATAGACACTCTCTCATTAATAGAGAGTGATCTTGAACGGCAAATTGAGTCCTACAGCAATACCACCACTTACGCAATTAATGTCGGTTGTTACATTTTTGTGCCTCAGGATCCTTTCAAACCACCGTGGGAATAGTGGCAGGAATATCCCAATCCTCCTTTTCAAGGATCCTGAGGGCAGTGATGGAGGCACTTTTTAAACACCTCCATCATTTTATTAAAATGCCATTGGATATGGGTTCCCTTAATGTGGCGAAGGCTAATTTTTACCAAATTGCTGGCTTCCCACACATCATAGGGTTTGTGGATGGCACTCACATACCACTTCAGCCTCCAGCAAGGCTGGAGGCTATATTTAGGAACGAAAAGCACTTTCACTTGATGAATGTAATGGTGGTATGTGATGCCTCCCTCCTGATCCTATCCCTGAATGCGAAATTCCCAGGCAGTACACATGATTCCTTCGTCATCCGGCAATCAGGGATTTGGCACAAATTAAACAACCTACAAGCTGGTGATGCGTGGCTTCTGGGTAAGTTGACACCTTCTGTTGAAAACAATGCAAAGCTTGTTACACAATGGTCCTGATGTTGTTTTTTATATTTTCACAGGAGACAGTGGTTACCCTTGCACGCCCTGGCTGCTCACTCCTTATTTGGTTCCCACACCAGGGCCACAAAGTCAGTATAATTCCACACTTACAGCCACCAGGCAGGTGGTGGAGCACTTTATCGGCCTTTTAAAAGGCCGATTCAGATGCCTCCACCGTTCTGGTGGCGACCGCATGTATTTGCCGGCTATGGTTTCGAAAATTGTGATCCTGTGTGGGATATTTCACAACATCGCCATAAGGAGTGGTGTACCAATGCAGCCAGAGGATGCCTTGCCTGAGGACGGCACCCCCGAGGTTGGTCGGAGGTCAGTATGTGGGGGGGCCATACGCGATGAAGTTGTTGCAAGATTTTTTAGGTAATTATTTCCACAAATGTATTTAATTGCCACAATGTAGACATGTAATATTTTAATGTACACTTTTAACTATTTTTTTTTTTTTAATCCCTAAAATGACCATAAAAATCCATGCCTACTAGCTGATAAACACAAATGACTTTATGTGGACACATTGGATATAACTTCGGGAACAATGATTTCTTCTCCTCATTTGTGGATTCATGTTGGCATTCTACTTCTTCAAACAGTTCATGATTTTGTTTTTTGGGGGGTTTTGGTGTTGTTTGGACTTGTGTGTATGTTTTCAATGTTTGAATTTATTGTGTCAATTCACTTGGTGTTTATTATTTGTGTGCATTAAAACATTTTTTGACGTTAACCAACCATTTCCATCGTAAATTACAACCAAGTGTAACCTGTTTCAAAAAATGCAAAGTTGCTTAATGCCTAATACTGTAATTTCTTAATTTGTAAAGTTTAGTACCCTGCTTTGTTGCTAAAAACAAACACCGAAGGTATTATGGTGAATCAGTATGTTTTCAATTCTAGGCCTAAGCAGGTAGCTTTAATTTTTACATTACCCACACCAAAAATTATTCTATTTTTGAGGTTAATTCTACAAACCTATTGGTATTGTTAGGTGTTTAATGTGCAATCTTACATACTTACTTGAGCTTTCTACAAACAAATTTACATTACTTTAAAACTCATGGACAAATAGTAGACTTATGTAAGGTTCAACAATCTAAGATTTACACACAAGGAATGAGACTTAAATAAATCAAAATAAACTTTATTTTTTATAAAATTATTTTTGGAAAACTCAAAAAATTAGTGGCGCAGGCTCGCCAAAAGATGGTCCAATGCCACCAGCATGGCAATGACATGGCCCCGTAGCTCCATTAATCCTGCAGCAAATGCCTCGTTACGCCTCTGGTCCTCTGTGGGTAAAAAAAATGTGCGGATTACTAAAATGACACCTTCATTTAGATTTTAAAAACAAACCAAAAATTCAGACTATCCCAAAAAAAAACATCATGTACCAAAACATGTCCAAAACAAAAGGAATGCAAAACGAACAGATTCAAAACAAATAAGGGCCCAAAAAGAATAAATAAAAATCCAAAAATAAAATAAAACAAGGTGCAAAAATACGACATTTGTGGGTAACGTAAACAAGAAAGACACAAGTGTGAGTGTTTGGACATGTGTCATATGTGTAAGGGGAAAACATCCTTGACATTGTTTCACAAAGATATATATAAAAAACATTGGAACTACTTTACTATTTTGAAATGCACAGGCAAAAGGACAACATCAACCCAAATTTTAAATTCCTAAAAAAATCCATAGTTTAAAATGTAAACATACCGGTCAAAATGCTGCCTGGGCCTGGAGCCCCGAATTCCTCCTCTTCTGAGGTGGGCCAGTGGCTCTGGGAAGGAGGAGGGGTAATTTGGGATGAAGTGGAGGGTGAGGAAAAGAGAGGGGGGGTTTGAGGGGAGGGGGAAGTTGGAGGGATGGTAAGGTGAGGAGAGGGAGGGGACTGACGGGCGGCAAGGTCTGGGGTGGAGGGGAAATTTGGGGAAGAGTGGGCAGAGGATGTTTGGGTGGGAGTGGGGGATAGGGGACGAGACACCTGTCTGCACCGTCTCATTATCCGCTCGGCCCCTAAATGATGGAGAGAAACATTTTTAATTACAATGTTTTTGTTTTTTTAACCAAAATACAAAAAAAAATGGCTATACTGTAAACATGCACACGCAGGTAGGTCCAAAATAAACAAACAGGGCTATACTGTAAACATGCACATGCAGGTAGGTCCAAAATAAACAAACAGGGCTATACTGTAAACATGCACACACAGGTAGGTCCAAAATAAACAAACAGGGCTATACTGTAAACATGCACCCGCAGGTAGGTCCAAAATAAACAAACAGGGCTATACTGTAAACATGCACACGCAGGTAGGTCCAAAATAAACAAACAGGGCTATACTGTAAACATGCACACGCAGGTAGGTCCAAAATAAACAAACAGGGCTAGCAGAAAGGGCCAGCAGGCGTGGGTATCGGCGTCTCAAATCCGACCACCTGCGTTCCAGTTGGCCGATATTTCGGTGATAGCCGATGGAACGCAGGCGGTGGCGCACCTCCGCGTGCGCCATCCGCTTGCGGAGGTTGGTGATGGGGGGGCGGATGATTCGTTATTCTCTGGTCCATCACCTCAGTGAGGACCAGTAGCTCACGCCTACAAAACGCAGAGGCTCTCATGATGGCAATGATTTTTTTTAACACAAAACAGTTTTAATAAAGGTCCTAGAGAAAATTTGATTGGCTAATGTACTTTGTAAATTAACAGGAACCATTCTATTGGTTATTGTAAGAGTCATGTGACCTACACCCTCACAAATATAATGTGAGTTATGATAGGCTTGATGCAGTGACATGCGTAAGCTAATTTAAATAAAAAAATTAAAGTATTAAAATTTGCCTATAAAAAACAACGCAAAACAATAGTAGCATTCAAACAAACTTTTAATTTCGATAAACCATCCCATTGGTCAAACCGTACGTATTCTGCGGTACAAATGACACACACTGACAAGAATAAAGTTTATTGACATTGAAAGAAAAACCAGGATTGCAAACATGTGAATAACAATTAAGGTAATTAATATAGTAATTGCCAGTAATCGATTCAAGTATGTTTGCAGAATGAAATAGCAGGCAATCGAAAACTGACAGGGCCACTTCCGGAATTGATTTGTGCGAGCGTTCCCTGCAACCAAAGAGGAGACGGACGCTCGCTATTTTGAACGTTTGCCAGTAGATGCACCAGTAGGCCATCCTGCCTGAGCTGAATGTATTTATTTTAGGTGTGGGCATCATTCCAGAGCAAGGGAGCAAGTCTGGGAGTCTGGGAGCATGTATATGTAAATATTGGGCTCTATAGCAGTGCATCTCTAACAGTGAATGTTTTCCAGATCTCCTAGTTGGTGCACAGGTTATTTATTACAGGCTGATACATGTTAAAAGATCCACAGGTGGTGCTAATTATTTCATTTGTGATACTGAGAAGAACATACAGTGCTAGTAACAATCTATTATATTACTAATGGTGTGGGCTGGGGAGGGGGGTTTCCAGGCAGACGGAAACCCCCCTGCGTTTGCCTATGTGACATAATACATGCCTTCTCTCCCAGGATGGCCGGAGTCTCCCAAAACTCGGGTGGTGCTCCCAGCCCACCCCCCCCCCGGAAAAGTAGGCAAATCTCCCGGCAGACCGCCACCCCCTTGCATCCCCCCAAATCCCCATACATAATTCCCTGTAGCGGGGGTTGGGGGTGTTGACACAATTTACGAAGAGGGGATGGGGCCACAATGATGTGATCATGTGGTTACGCCCCATACTCCACCCCCAATGCTGCATCATCGTCACGCCACACCCCCTTTCTGCTACATCTCACACACCCCCGCGTGCCATAGAAGCCTGACAGCGCCCTCCCGGAAAGGATTGAGCTGAAAGTCGGCAAGTACAGGTATGACTGGAAGGAACTAATTACAGTTCCGCATATTCAGGAGCAATTGTGCTAAATATTATTCAGTTTCCTGCAGCACATACAGCACCTGTCATGTTACATAATACAGACATAGGAGAGCATTGTTGTCTGTCAGATAGCCACCATTACTATTAATCATTATTTATATAATGCACTGACGTACCTCTCAACTGTCCCGCATTCAGCGGGACAGTACCGTTTTTCTGGGACTGTCCCGCTGTCCCACCCACGGGCTGCAGTGTCCAGCGGTGGGGGGGAAGTTGGGGAGAGCACACCCGCTGCTCTGCATAGCAGAGCCGCGGGTGTGCAGAAGGTGATCAGATGCCGTGCGCATCACACAGCATCTGTTCTCTAGCGCAGGGAGAGCCTGGGGGGTTGCCCAGCATTTCGGGGAGTGCTGGGCACGCCCCCTATAGTGACAAAAATGGGGGTGTTGCCGCGAGGCTCTGCCCCTTTTCTGAAGCCCCCCCTTTTCGGGAAACGCGCGAAGGGTCCCGCATCCCTCACTTCAAAAGTTGGGAGGTATGCACAGAGAATTCTTAGTCAGGGCCTGAGATGTACACAAATCCCGTCACTACTGTGAAAGTATGCAAATGCCGCCACCAAAAATATTTGTATTAAGATGCCCACCAGCGAACTCCCGAGTTAAAGTACTATGGTCCGCCATTACAAGACGAGCACGGCACATACACAGCGCGAGTCCAATGCAGACACACTACCTGGTGGGTTAGAGGGGTGAGAGGGTTGAGATGGGTTGAGAGGGGTGGGGTGGGTGATAGGGGTGAGGTGGGTGAGAGAGGTGAGGTGGGTGAGATGAGTGAGGTTGGTGAGGTGGGTGAGATGGGTGAGGTGGGTGAGAGGAGTGAGGTAGGTGAGAGGGGTGAGGTGGGTGAAATGAGTAAGGTTGGTGAGGTGGGTGAGGTGGGTGAGAGGGGTGTGGTGGGTGAGATGGGTGTGGTGGGTGAGATGGGTGAGGTGGGTGTGGTGGGTG
Source organism: Taudactylus pleione (assembly GCA_031769625.1). Taxonomy (NCBI): domain Eukaryota; kingdom Metazoa; phylum Chordata; class Amphibia; order Anura; family Myobatrachidae; genus Taudactylus; species Taudactylus pleione. The sequence continues at coordinate 378,861 of JAUIMM010001080.1, forward strand.
CGATAGGTGAGGTGGGTGAGAGGGGTGAGGTGGGTGAGAGGGGTGAGATAGGTGAGAGGGGTGAGATGGGTGAGAGGGGTGAGGTAGGTGAGATGGACGAGATGGTTGAGGTAGATGAGGTGAGTGAGATGGGTGAGGTTGGTGAGATGGGTGCGAGGGGTGAGGTGGATGAGGTGGGTGAGATGGGTGAGAGGGGTGAGGTGGGTGAGATGGGTGAGGTGGGTGAGGTGGGTGAGATGGGTGAGGTGGGTGAGAGGGGTGAGGTGGGTGACAGGGGTGAGGGGGGGAGGTGGGTGAGAGGGGTGAAGTGGGTGAGGTGGGTGAGAGGGGTGAGGTGGGTGATATGGGTGAGAGGGGTGAGATGGGTGAGATGGGTGAGAGGGGTGAGGCGAGTGAGAGGGGTGAAGTGGGTGAGGTGGGTGAGATGGGTGAGGGGGGTGAGGTGGGTGAGATGGGTGAGGTGGGTGAGAGGGGTGAGATGGGTGAGGTTGGTGAGAGAGGTGAGGTGGGTGAGAGGAGTGAGGTAGGTGACAGGGGTGAGGTGGGTGAGAGGGGTGAGATGGGTGAGGTGGGTGAGGTGGGTGAGATGGGTGAGGAGGGTGAGATGGGTGAGGTGGGTGAGATGGGTGAGGTGGATGAGAAGGGTGAGGTGGGTGAGAGGGGTGAGGTGGGTGAGAGGAGTGAGGTAGGTGAGAGGGTTGAGGAGGGTGAGATGAGTAAGGTTGGTGTCGTGGATGAGATTGGTGAGCTGGGTAAGAGGGGTGAGAGGGGTGAGGTAGGTGAGAGTGGTGAGATGGATGAGCTGGGTGAGGTGGGTAAGGTGGGTGAGATGGGTGAGGTGGGTGAGATGGGTGTGGTGGGTGAGATGGGTGAGGTGGGTGAGAAGGGTGAGGTAGGAGAGAGGGGTGAGATGGGTGAGAGGGGTGAGGTGGGTGAGATGGGTGAGGTAGATGAGGTGGGTGAGAGGGGTGAGATGGGTTAGGTGGGTTTGATGGGTGAGGTGGGTGAGATGGGAGAGAGGGGTGAGGTAGATGAGGTGGGTGAGATGGGTGAGAGGGGTGAGATGGGTGAGAAGGGTGAGGTGGTGAGTTGGGTGAGATGGGTGAGAGGGGTGAGGTGGGTGAGATGGGTGAGAAGGGTGAGATGGGTGAAGTCGGTGAGAGGGGTGAGAGGGTTGAGATGGGTGAGGTGGGTTAGAAGGGTGAGAGGGTTGAGATGGGTGAGATGGTTGAGAGGGGTGAGGTGAGAGAGAGGGGAGAGGTGGGTGAGGTGGGTGAGAGGGGTGAGGTGGGTGAGAGGCTTGAGGTGGGTTAGATGAGTGTGTTTGGTGAGGTGGGTGAGATGGGTGAGGTGGGTGAGATGGGTGAGGTGGGTGAGAGGGGTGAGGTGGGTGAGGTGGGTGAGATGAGTGAGGTTGGTGAGGTGGGTGAGATGGGTGAGGTGGGTGAGAGGGGTGTGGTGGGTGAGATGGGTGTGGTGGGTGAGATGGGTGAGGTGGGTGAGGTGCGTGAGGTGGGTGAGATGGGTGAGGTGGGTGTGGTGGGTGCAATGGGTGAGGTGGGTGAGAGGGGTGAGGTGGGTGAGAGGGTTGAGGTAGGTGAGGTGGGTGAGATGGGCGAGATGGTTGAGGTAGATGAGGTGAGTGAGATGGGTGAGTGGGGTGAGATGGGTGAGGTTGGTGCGAGGGGTGAGGTGGGTGAAGTTGGATGAGAGTGGTGAGATGGGTGAGGTGGGTGAGAGGGGGGAGGTGGGTGAGAGGGGTGAAGTGGGTGAGGTGGGTGAGAGGGGTGAGGTGGGTGATATGGGTGAGAGGGGTGAGGTGGGGGAGATGGGTGAGAGGGGTGAGGCGAGTGAGAGGGGTGAAGTGGGTGAGGTGGGTGAGATGGGTGAGGGGGGTGAGGTGGGTGAGATGGGTGAGGTGGGTGAGAGGGGTGAGATGGGTGAGGTTGGTGAGAGGGGTGAGGTGGGTGAGAGGAGTGAGGTAGGTGACAGAGGTGAGGTGGGTGAGAGGGGTGAGATGGGTGAGGTGGGTGAGATGGGTGAGGGGGGTGAGATGGGTGAGGTGGGTGAGATGGGTGAGGTGGATGAGAAGGGTGAGGTGGGTGAGAGGGGTGAGGTGGGTGAGAGGAGTGAGGTAGGTGAGAGGGTTGAGGTGGGTGAGATGATTAAGGTTGGTGTCGTGGATGAGATTGGTGAGGTGGGTAAGAGGGGTGAGAGGGGTGAGGTAGGTGAGAGTGGTGAGATGGATGAGCTGGGTGAGGTGGGTAAGGTGGGTGAGATGGGTGAGGTGGGTGAGATGGGTGTGGTGGGTGAGATGGGTGAGGTGGGTGAGAGGGGTGAGGTAGGAGAGAGGGGTGAGATGGGTGAGAGGGGTGAGGTGGGTGAGATGGGTGAGGTAGATGAGGTGGGTGAGAGGGGTGAGATGGGTTAGGTGGGTTTGATGGGTGAGGTGGGTGAGATGGGAGAGAGGGGTGAGGTAGATGAGGTGGGTGAGATGGGTGAGATGGGTGAGATGGGTGAGGTGGTGAGTTGGTTGAGATGGGTGAGAGGGGTGAGGTGGGTGAGATGGGTGAGAGGGGTGAGATGGGTGAAGTCGGTGAGAGGGGTGAGAGGGTTGAGATGGGTGAGGTGGGTTAGAGGGGTGAGAGGGTTGAGATGGGTGAGATGGTTGAGAGGGGTGAGGTGAGTGAGAGGGGAGAGGTGGGTGAGGTGGGTGAGAGGGGTGAGGTGGGTGAGAGGGGTGAGGTGGGTTAGATGAGTGTGGTTGGTGAGGTGGGTGAGATGGGTGAGGTGGGTGAGATGGGTGAGGTGGGTGAGAGGGGTGAGGTGGGTGAGGTGGGTGAGATGAGTGAGGTTGGTGAGGTGGGTGAGATGAGTGAGGTGGGTGAGAGGGGTGTGGTGGGTGAGATGGGTGTGGTGGGTGTGATGGGTGAGGTGGGTGAGGTGCGTGAGGTGGGTGAGATGGGTGAGGTGGGTGTGGTGGGTGCGATGAGTGAGGTGGGTGAGAGGGGTGAGGTGGGTGAGAGGGGTGAGGTAGGTGAGGTGGGTGAGATGGGCGAGATGGTTGAGGTAGATGAGGTGAGTGAGATGGGTGAGAGGGGTGAGATGGGTGAGGTTGGTGCGAGGGGTGAGGTGGGTGAAGTTGGATGAGAGTGGTGAGATGGGTGAGGTGGGTGAGAGGGGTGAGGTGGGTGAGAGGGGTGAGGTGGGTGAGATGGGCGAGATGGGTGAGGTAGATGAGGTGAGTGAGATGGGTGAGAGGGGTGAGATGGGTGAGGTTGCTGAGATGGGTGCTAGGGGTGAGGTGGGTGAGGTGGGTGAAGTTGGATGAGAGTGGTGAGATGGGTGAGGTGGGTGAGGTGGATGAGGTGGGTGAGATGGGTGAGAGGGGTGAGGTGGGTGAGATGGGTGAGGTGGGTGAGGTGGGTGAGATGGGTGAGAGGGGTGAGGTGGGTGAGAGGAGTGAGAGGGGTGAGGTGTGTTAGAGGGGTGAAGTGGGTGAGGTGGGTGAGATGGGTGAGAGGGGTGAGGTGGGTGAGAGGGGTGAGGTGGGTGAGATGGGTGAGAGGGGTGAGATGGGTGAGGTGGGTGAGAGGGGTAAAGTGGGTGAGATGGGTGAGATGGGTGAGATGGGTGAGGTGGGTGAGGTGGAGGAGATGAGTGAGGTGGGTGAGAGTGGTGAGATGGGTGAGGTGGGTGAGAGGGGTGAGTTGGGTGAGAGGAGTGAGGTAGGTGAGAGGGGTGAGGTGGGTGAGATGAGTGAGGTTGGTGTGCTGGATGAGATTGGTGAGGTGGATAAGAGGGGTGAGATGTGTGAGAGGGGTGAGGTAGCTGAGGTGGGTGAGATGGGTGAGAGGGATGAGATGGGTGAGGTGGGTGAGATGGGTGAGAGGGGTGAGATGGGTTAAGTGGGTGAGAGGGGTGAGTTGGTTGAGATGGGTGAGGTGGGTTAGAGGGGCGAGAGGGTTGAGATGGGTGAGATGGTTGAGAGGGGTGAGGTGAGTGAGAGGGGTGAGGTGGGTGAGAGGTGTGAGGTGGGTGAGGTGGGTGAGAGGGGTGAGGTGGGTGAGATGAGTGAGGTTGGTGAGGTGGGTGAGATGAGTGAGGTGGGTGAGAGGGGTGTGGTGGGTGAGATGGGTGTGGTGGGTGTGATGGGTGAGGTGGGTGAGGTGCGTGAGGTGGGTGAGATGGGTGAGGTGGGTGTGGTGGGTGCGATGAGTGAGGTGGGTGAGAGGGGTGAGGTGGGTGAGAGGGGTGAGGTAGGTGAGGTGGGTGAGATGGGCGAGATGGTTGAGGTAGATGAGGTGAGTGAGATGGGTGAGAGGGGTGAGATGGGTGAGGTTGGTGCGAGGGGTGAGGTGGGTGAAGTTGGATGAGAGTGGTGAGATGGGTGAGGTGGGTGAGAGGGGTGAGGTGGGTGAGAGGGGTGAGGTGGGTGAGATGGGCGAGATGGGTGAGGTAGATGAGGTGAGTGAGATGGGTGAGAGGGGTGAGATGGGTGAGGTTGCTGAGATGGGTGCTAGGGGTGAGGTGGGTGAGGTGGGTGAAGTTGGATGAGAGTGGTGAGATGGGTGAGGTGGGTGAGGTGGATGAGGTGGGTGAGATGGGTGAGAGGGGTGAGGTGGGTGAGATGGGTGAGGTGGGTGAGGTGGGTGAGATGGGTGAGAGGGGTGAGGTGGGTGAGAGGAGTGAGAGGGGTGAGGTGTGTTAGAGGGGTGAAGTGGGTGAGGTGGGTGAGATGGGTGAGAGGGGTGAGGTGGGTGAGAGGGGTGAGGTGGGTGAGATGGGTGAGATGGGTGAGGTGGGTGAGAGGGGTAAAGTGGGTGAGATGGGTGAGATGGGTGAGATGGGTGAGGTGGGTGAGGTGGAGGAGATGAGTGAGGTGGGTGAGAGTGGTGAGATGGGTGAGGTGGGTGAGAGGGGTGAGTTGGGTGAGAGGAGTGAGGTAGGTGAGAGGGGTGAGGTGGGTGAGATGAGTGAGGTTGGTGTGCTGGATGAGATTGGTGAGGTGGATAAGAGGGGTGAGATGTGTGAGAGGGGTGAGGTAGCTGAGGTGGGTGAGATGGGTGAGAGGGATGAGATGGGTGAGGTGGGTGAGATGGGTGAGAGGGGTGAGATGGGTTAAGTGGGTGAGAGGGGTGAGTTGGTTGAGATGGGTGAGGTGGGTTAGAGGGGCGAGAGGGTTGAGATGGGTGAGATGGTTGAGAGGGGTGAGGTGAGTGAGAGGGGTGAGGTGGGTGAGAGGTGTGAGGTGGGTGAGGTGGGTGAGAGGGGTGAGGAGGGTGAGATGAGTGAAGTTGGTGAGGTGGGTGAGGTGGGAGAGATGGGTGAGGTGGGTGAGAGGGGTGAGGTAGGTGAGAGGGGTGAGGTGGGTGAGATGAGGGAGGTTGGTGAGGTGGGTGAGATGGGTGAGGTGGGTGAGAGGGGTGTGGTGGGTGAGATGGGTGTGGTGGGTGAGATGGGTGAGGTGGGTGAGATGGGTGAGGTGGGTGAGGTGCGTGACGTAGGTGAGATGGGTGAGGTGGGTGTGGTGGGTGCGATGGGTGAGGTGGGTGAGAGGAGTGAAGTGGGTGAAAGGGGTGAGGTAGGTGAAAGGGGTGAGATGGGTGAGATGGGCGAGATGTTTGAGGTAGATGAGGTGAGTGAGATGGGTGAGAGGGTTGAGATGGGTGAGGTTGGTGAGATGGGTGCGAGGGGTGAGGTGGGTGAAGTTGGATGATAGTGGTGAGATGGGTGAGGTGGGTGAGAGGGGTGAGGTGGGTGAGCTGGGTGAGAGGGGTGAGGTGGGTGAGATGGGCGAGATGGGTGAGGTAGATGAGGTGAGTGAGATGGGTGAGAGGGTTGAGATGGGTGAGGTTGGTGAGATGGGTGCGAGGGGTGAGGTGGTTGAGGAGGGTGAAGTTGGATGAGATTGGTGAGGTGGGTGAGGTTGGTGAGAGGGGTGAGGTGGATGAGGTGGGTGAGTTGGGTGAGAGGGGTGAGATGGGTGAGGTGGGTGAGGTGGGTGAGATGGGTGAGAGGGGTGAGGTGGGTTAGAGGGGTGAGGTGTGATAGAGGGGTGAAGTGGGTGAGGTGGGTGAGAGGGGTGAGGTGGGTGAGATGGGTGAGAGGGGTGAGATGGGTGAGGTGGGTGAGAGGGGTGAGATGGTTGAGGTGGGTGAGAGGGGTGAGGTGGGTGAGATGGGTGAAGGGGGTGAGATGGGTGAGGTGGGTGAGGTGGATGAGATGGGTGAGGTGGGTTAGTGGGGTGAGAAGGGTGAGGTGGGTTAGAGGGGTGAGGTGGGTGAGAGAAGTGAGGTAGGTGAGAGGGGTGAGGTGGGTGAGATGAGTGAGGTTGGTGTGCTGGATGAGATTGATGAGGTGGATAAGAGGGGTGAGAGGGGTGAGGTAGGTGAGAGTGGTGAGATGGGTGAGCTGGGTGAGGTGGGTGAGCTGGGTGAGGTGGGTGAGGTGGGTGAGATGGGTGTGGTGGGTGAGATGGGTGAGGTGGGTGAGAGGGGTGAGGTGGGTGAGAGTGGTGAGCTAGGAGAGAGGAGTGAGATGTGTGAGGTGGGTGAGATGGGTGAGAGGGTTTAGGTGGGTGAGATGGGTGAGGTAGATGAGGTGGGTGAGAGGGGTGAGGTGGGTGAGAGGGGTGAGGTAGATGAGGTAGGTGAGTTGGGTGAGAGGGTAGAGATGGGTGAGATGGTGAGGTGGGTGAGATGGGTGAGAGGGGTGAGGTGGGTGAGGTGGGTGAGACGGGTGAAGTGGGTGAGATGGGTGAGAGGGGTGAGATGGGTGAGGTAGATGAGGTGGGTGAGATGGGTGAGGTGGGTGAGAGGGGTGAGGTGGGTGAGATGGGTGAGGTAAATGAGGTGGGTGAAATGGGTGAGAGGGGTGAGATGGGTGAGGTAGGTGAGGTGGGTGAGGCGGGTGAGATGTGTGAGATGGGTTAGGTAGGTGAGGAGGGTGAGGAAGGTCAGATGGGTGAGGTGGGTGAGGTAGGTGAGGTGAGGTGGGTGAGGCGGGTGAGATGGGTGAGGCGGGTGAGGTGGGCTTTGGTGACACAATTTGCAGAGAATCACATCACCATGGACCTGATAGGCTGTCAGCGTTTGATTACGGGGGGTGGCAGATAAATGAGGCGTGCCTGTCCGTATAAATGCCATTACATGGGGGTGTGTATGAATTAGCCACTGTGAGTCCATTTGCAGTTCTGTGTGTCTGAGGAGCTACCAAGGCTAAGACCTGTCGCAAAGCCAAGATGGCCGCAAATGTGTGGCGATGTTACCGATATTTACGCAAGTATCCGTCGTCGCACGCAGGTAAGAGGGCTGCAGTGGGCGTCTTTTTGCTCGGGTTATCTTTGCTAACATTAGCATATGTTTGCTTCTGTGTTGCGTGTGAAATCACAGCTGTGATCGCATTAGCGTCTGTCTATGAATCAGGCCCTTTCTCCCAATAGCTTCCTATAGAGCCGAGATAAGGATGGAATGTTATAGGAGCTGAGACGACTATCCATTTACAATAGTAATCAGCATCGGCTCCTGCCCTCTTACCTGAGGGGGGGGGCTGCCGCTGGCCTAGGTCCCCGCACCTGCCGAATGAATCTGACAGACACTGGGACCAGCGCATGCGCATAACACCAGCTTCTCGGGGCTGCACTGGTAGGCAGAGCAATGACGCTAAAGGTGTCTGCGCATCTGACGGCATTTCGGGGGATGGTCCACCTGGTGGGCCTCTTGTTGTTGGGGTCCTATAACCTGCCCTGGCCCCGGAGGGCCTTTCTCCATCTTTTGCAGATTCCGATGATCCCTCATGGTACGCTGGCGATGAGGCGTCTTATGGTGCTCATCAATCCGGTAGACAGGCTGATCCCCCAGCGGAGGTGGTTGGTGAGTGTTCATCCAGTTCTTATCCTACATTTAGCGAGGCCAGTTATTCCACCTCTGATGACTCCAGTGACACTAGCCCCTCCCAGAAGGCTCTCAAGGTGCACAAGCGGGCAGCTAAGTTTGCTAGGATTGAGGCCGACAGGCGCTTGCGTAGGCCTCGGCATAATCGCCTTGCCCCCCGTGATGCCATGACGCCCGCTGACAGTGCTGACACAGGGGTGGTGCAAAATACGGAAGGGATGTTATGTGGATGTATTCTCCCTTACAGATAACATGCGCAAGGAATTGCGAGGCGCTAAGCGCAAAGGCGGTATTGGTTTGGAAGCTTTCCAGACTTATTCTCATTGGCAGGCTGGGATATTTGTCTTCTGGGCCTGCTACTTGGAAACTCGCCCTACAGAACACCCCAATATCATTCGGTACTTTCACCTTATCAATAGTATGCAAAGGTCCGGCCGAGGGGTTGCATGTCGTGTTTACGACAAAGAATTTTGTCGTAAGCAGGACAGGCTCCCCATTATTGATTTTGTGTGTAAGGATGTCGAGGTTTTGCTCTACGTCACTCAGGGCCCCAAATTTTTCCCTGCTGCAGTTAATCAGTGATGAAAATTAAGCGCTAGCCGGCCTGGCCCGTCCAATGGTAGTAAGGGTAAATGCTTCGCTTTCAACTCGTCTCAGTGTTCATTTGGCCAGCGGTGTCGCTTTCACCACCTCTTTAGCAAATGCGGCGAAGCCCACCCAGCTTCCAGCTGCGTGAAACCTGTTGTTTCCCCAGCCCCCAGAAAGCCTACCGGCCCCGGGCCTGCTAGTGAAAGCTTTCTCCTCTGTTAAACTGATAGCGTCAGCCGTGCTTGTGGGTTCTCCAAGAGTGGCCGCATATCGTTAGGGACAAAGTTCTTAAGGAGGTGCGGCTTGGTCACATTGTCAGCCTCTTTCTGGAACCACCAATAGCGGACTTGGGACTTGGTATTGTCACCCTTTGGCGTGGTCCCTAAGAAGACACCCGGTTCTTTTAGGCTCATTCAGCATCTGTCTTGCCCATCTGGCCATTCAGTTAATGACGCCATTCCGCAGGAGCTTTGCTCGGTGTCTTATCAGTCCTTTGATGAAGCACTGGAGCTTGTCAGGGCTCACGGACCCGGCGCTTTGATGGGCAAAGTAGATGTTGAATCGGCTTTTCGCTTGTTGCCCTTGCACCCTAACTCGTTCAGGTACATGGGTTTTTGCCTGGATGATGGATACTACATAGACAAGTGCTTGCTTATGGGGTGTTCCGTATCCTGTGCTTATTTTGAAAGGTTCAGCACCTTTCTGCATTGGTGCTTCGAGGCTGGTACCGGGGGGCACGGCATAGCCCATTACCTGGCCGACTTTCTGTCCGTCGGCCCTGCTGATTCCCCACGTTGCGGGGTTTTGTTAGAATCCATTCAGGCCCTTTTTTCCTTTTTTGGGGTTCCGATTGCCCGCGAGAAAACCTTGGGCCCCATCTCCCAGCTGTCCTATTTGGGTATAGAAATCGATACCTCGGATGGCTGCTGCAGGCTTCCAGCTGAGAAGATTCTCAAATTGAAACATGCCATTCAGGATTGCCCGGCTGCGGGTAAGGTGACACTGTGACAGGAACAATCTCTCCCGGGTTTGCTCAATTTCTCATGCAGGGTGATCCCCATGGGTAGAGTATTTTCCAGGAAGCTCCAGCGTGCCACCGCGGGGGTTCGCAGGGCACACCATTTTATTCAGCAATCTGCTGAAATAAAAAGGGATCTAGCTATTTGGGTCTCTTTTCTAGCCGACTTTAATGGTGTTCTCTTGTGGCTGCCCCCTTCAGTTCCCAGCTATCAGTTACAGTTGTTCACTGATGAGGCCGGATCGTTGGGCTTTGGGTGTTACCTCCGAGGGTCATGGTGCGCTGCCCCCTGGCCTGTGGAGTGGTTTTCCAGGGGTTTAACTAAAGACCTGCTACTCCTGGAATTGTTTCCCATTATGGTTGCTCTGGAACTGTGGGCCCCTGAGTTGCGCGATAGGAGTATTGTTTTTAGATGCAACAACCTGGGAGTTGTGCACCTTCTTAATGGCATCTTCCTTGCTGGCATTACGCTTGCTCGCACAGTTAGAGCTGCGTTGCTTACAATGTAACATCTTGTTCAAGGCGATTCACATTCCGGGCTCGGACAATAATATTGCCGACGCGCTTTCCCATTTTCAGTGGGACAGGTTCAGGTCACTTGCTACTGAGGCTTGTTTAGTTGGTGAGTCTTGCCCTATGTTTGGCAGCTCGGCACGGAGGGCCTAGCCGAGCAATCCCTTGCTCCAGCTACGTTGCGGGCCTATCAGAAGGCTTGGTCTGAATGGGAAAGCTATCTCCATCACCGCGGAGGCAGAGGTGAGAGCACGCATTGCTCAATGCTTTGTTTTTTGTTTGGAGTCTTTATGTCTCTGGTCATTCCAGTGTGGTAGCTTCACGCATGCTGGTGGCCATTTCTTTCTTTTCACAACTGAAAGGGCGTCCAGACCTTACAAAGAGCTTTGCGGTTATTAGGGCCCTTAAGGGGTGGGCTCGCATGGTGTTTCATGGCGCCTTCCGAATTTCAGAACTAGTTGCCTCTTCTAATTAGTGGTCTCGCCCATGTCCCGTTAGTATTAGGGAGGGGGCAGTGTTGTGCAAAAGATGACTGTGCTTGCCCAGTCCACCTGGCTAAACGTTACCTGGCATTGCAGCCCGTAGTTGGTGGCGCATGGTTGCTTCATGCTGATGGTTCGCCTCTTACCAAATATCAGTTTAAATTCATTTTTAGACACTGTTTGCTTCACATTGGCCTCTCCCCAGGGGATTTTGGTACCCATTTTAGAATCGGCGCAGCTACTTCTACCACTGTGACTGGCCTATCGGTTCCGCAGATCATGGCTCTGGGCATTGGTAATCGGCGTGCCATAAGCGTTATGTTAGGCCGGTGACCACTGCCTGAAACTACTGTTGCATATTGCTGCATGTTCTGTCTGCCTATGTGTCATGTGTCTGTCTTCTAGTTTTCCTTGTTCTATCTGTGTGTAGTTTGTATTGTTGTGTCTCCCCTGTCCATCCTACTCGGGTAATACTTGCCACTTGTCGCTTGTAACAAGTGGGGGTCTTGAGGGATTTTATTTTACCTGACTCGACGGACTAATTCGGCCAAACATACAGACCCTCAGCAGGTTTTTGGTTTACCTCTCGCCGAGTTGTTTTTGTTTTTTCCTCTCTCCAAAAATACAACCCCCCACCCTCCCCCTCCCCCTCCGTCCCACCCTCCCTGGTTTATCCTTATCATTCTCTGATGTTGTCTAGGCTAATTTAGATTCAAAACTTAAAATTTAAATTTGTTTGTTCTATGTTTCATTAGGCAGTTAAAATTAAAATGGATATAAAATATAACTTACTTAAAATTAATTTTATAGTTTAAAGTTTGTTATATTTGACTAGTCTACTTATTCAAACTAAACATTAATCGCTGCTTAGTTAGAATTTAGTTATACTCAGTTTCTCATGGCTGCTAAATCAGTTTGTGTTACGCTCCTGTCTGTTTCTTTCCTGTTAATTACTCTAACTTCAATTACTAATTTTTCTTTTACATTTCTTCCCCGGCCGTTACAGGTCTGATATTTGATGTTAGGGATGTATGGATCGTGGGCCACTCATTTGTATTTTGGGCAGATAGGTCCACCCATGCTAAGGACCAGCTGTTATGGCCTATGTCTGCGAGGATTCGCTGGCTACGTTTTAGGGATCTGCGTTGGGAGTCTCTCAAGCCCAGATTGATAGCCGCAGTACGGCAATTTGGTGTCCCCAAAGTGCTAGTGATACATCTCGGTGGGAACGATATTGGTTCCTGGATAGCCCTTGATCTAAGGCTTAACATTGTGTCAGACCTCCTCCTCATTATGGGCGCTTGGCCTTTCTGTACTGTTATGTGGTCCTGCATGACCCCTAGGCAACAGTGCCGTGGCGCTCGTTCTCCTAAGGCTTTGGACGAGGCTCGTAAGAAGATCAATGCTGCTGTGGTGAAATTTATGCTGTCTCATAGAGGTTTTGTAATTACACATCCTTTAATATGGTACCGGGATAAGCATCTCTATAGGCCTGGTGGGGTGCATTTGACGGAGGCCGGTTTGGTCCTGTTTGTGGGAAGTTTGTTCGCTAGCATAGGTCAGGTGGTTTAGTGTGTATGGTGGCGGACTGTGATTCTCTGAGGTAGAATCTTGCATTGGCAGGAAGTATGGCTTATCACCAGCCCGGGTGTAGTGGGTGTGCTTTGGGTGTGCTCACCTTCTATTATGTGTGGAGAAGTACTGTAACACCTCTACGGGGGCAGTACAGCCATCTAAGGATGGTGTTGTGTTGGTAGAAGGTCTATGCTTGATACCCAAGTGCAAGGTTTGCCATCTACAGGGCGGACTCCACCCTCAATGCTGTGTTTTTGTTGTTGAGTTTGCATTGTTGGGCTGCTCTGTGTAAGTGCCGTCCTTCCAGCCACCATACAATATTTACAATATTTAAAATATTTAAAATAGTTAAATTAATTTTCTATAAATAAATAGCCGACCTGTTTTAAATCCATTACTGTCTCCGTGTGTTTATTCTTAGATAAGTTTGAAGTGTTTATATTGTTATGGTATAATGATCACACACACTGGACACACCTCAGCCGTTACTAGGTTTATGCCGGGCTAAGGGAGCTTGGCGCTGAACAATGTGCACTGTGGGCCTGATTCAGACCCAGTCGCTCTGACAGAGCGCTCGCTCTGAATCAGGGCTGTGCACTGTATAGTGGTCACTGGACTGTTCTGTGTGCTGTATAGTGGTCTCTGGGCTGATCTGTGTGCTGTATGGAGATCACTGGGCTGCTCTGAGTGTTGTATGGTGGTCACGGGGCTGCTCTGTGTGCTGTATGGTGGTCACTGGGCTGCTCTGTGTGCTGTATGGAGGTCACTGGGCTGCTTTGTGTGCTGTATGTTGGTCACTGGGCTGCTCTGTGTGCTGTATGGTGGTCACTGGACTGCTCTGAGTGTTGTATGGTGGTCACGGGGCTGCTCTGTGTGCTGTATGGTGGTCACTGGGCTGCTTTGTGTGCTGTATGGAGGTCACTGGGCTGCTTTGTGTGCTGTATGTTGGTCACTGGGCTGCTCTGTGTGCTGTATGGTGGTCACTGGGCTGCTCTGAGTGTTGTATGGTGGTCACTGGGCTGCTCTATGTGTTGTATGGTGGTCAATGGGCTGATCTGTGAGCTGTATGGTGGTCAATGAGCTGCTCTGTGTTTTGTGTGGTGGTCACTGGGCTGCTCTCTTTGCTGTATGGTGGTCACTGTGCTGCTCTATATTTTGTATGGTGGTCACTGGGCTGCTCTGTGTGCTATATGGTAGTCACTGGGCTGCACTTTGTGCTGTATGGTAGTCAGTGAACTGCTCCTTGTGCTGTATGGTGGTGACTGGGCTGCTCCTTGTGCCTGTGTGCTGTATGGTGGTCATATTAGGTATATTTATCTATATTTGTTCATATATTTATACTTAATGTGTTTACATTCATATTGGTCATCTTTCAGTATGTCTTCACCCATTTTTAATGCTTGTATAACGTTTGCATGTGCATTCCAGTGAGACCATGGTTTAATTACAATTGCTTTCAATGAATGATTATTACCAAGAGGTGTGTAATTGTGGAGCCAATATATACTCTGCTAGGAAGTGCAAACCTTCTGAGCCCACCTTCTGAGGAAACCGGGAGTATTGTCCCAGAGAAATGCGTTAAGGCACTTTGGGCAATTACACTGCCGGGTATACACCAGCCTTTTGTGGATGTTCACTTCTGCTTTGAAGAGCTCCAGCCGAGATGCCAACAGCTTTAATCCAAAACAGCCGCTTCACACCAGCTTGATTGACGGCTGGACGCATCTCCTGCTCACCGCCTGAATACTACAGTGCCGTTACCCTCCACCTTTATTGAATTGGGCCCCCGCATGCATTGATAGTGGCCATGAATTCCAGCTATACCTATTGAACTGGGCCGCCGCATGCACTGACGGTGATCTGACTTCCAGCTCCATTTACAACAGCCGCGGTTCAGCGCGCACGGAGAGAGCTTACAGCGGAGGTCCCCATGCTACAGACTGATTCCTGTGCAGGCACTGAAGGTTGGACACATTCTCAGGCTTTTTTGAGCCACACTTATATATTCCTCATATCACGGCTTACACTCCATCTACTATTTTGGAGATTTATACCCACTTGCCGGTTTGGTGTATACAGTCATCATATTATCAGTCCCATTGGACATATTAAGTGACATTGATGATCCAATCCCTTAAGAGATACATATCTCCAACTAATCTCTATATTAGGGACTGCAGTGTAATCTTGACTGTTTTTAATCATTGTGTATTTGTCAATAAATTGTATGTTTATTTGTTCTACTAGCGCTACTATTGTTTCTTTTTTACCTTATGCTCCTTTTTGTGGGTTGCAGTTCCCACATCTTGTAGCAGCTTCTGTAGACCAAATTATTCTCAGGGTGAGTAGCATTGCGCACCATCCCCCTCCATTTTTCTTGCATGGTGGTCACTGGGCTGCTCTGTGTGTTGTATGGTGGTCACTGATCTGCTCTGTTCTTTATGGTGGTCACTGAGCTGCTCTTTGTGCTGTATGGCAGTCACTGCACTGCTCTGTATGCTGTATGGCGGTCACTGGGCTGCTCTTAGTGCTGTATGGTGGTCCCTGGGCTGCTCTGTGTGCTGTATGGTGTTCACTGGGCTGCTCTGTGTGCTGTATGGTGGCCACATTGCACGGATCCAGCTCCTAGCTACATTGCACGGATCCGCATCCAGCCACATTGCATGGATCTCGTTCCCAGCCACATAGGGATCCGGCTCCCATCCACATTGCACGGATCCCGCTCCCAGCCACAGAGCCGGCCCTAGCCAATTTGGTGCCCTAGGCAAATTTTTGACTGGTAACCCCCTAGTATATAATCCCACTACCAATCTTATTGTATATACGCGGACGCCAAAAATAACATGTTGTGTATATATACACAAACACACATATATATATAGAGAGAGAGAGAGAGAGAAGTTATTCCCAGAGTCCAAACAAACGCAGGGACCACATAGGCATTTTCTTTAAAGACAGGCAGCACTTCACGGAATTAATAGACAGACTAGAAGGTGTTAGTAACTGGTAATATATATATATATATATATATATATATATATACCCATACATACAAGCACATGCACACACACACATATATATATATATATATATATATATATATATACCCATACATACATACACACATATATATACCCATACATATATACACATATATATATTATATACCCATACATACATACACATATATATACTAGGGGTGTGCAGCGGCCACTTTTCGTGTATTGTGTTTTGGTTTTGGATCTGGATCTTTCTTCGTGTTTTGGATCTGGATTGGTTTTGCCAAAACCACCCTTCCGTGTTTTAGGTTCTGGGTTTTGTGTTTTGGATCTGTATTTTTTTTTAAAAAAAGCATAAAAACAGCTAAAATCACAGAATTTGTGGGTTTTTCTGCTCCTATGCTATTATTAACCTCAATAACCTTCATTTCCACTCATTTCCAGTCTATTCTGAACACCTCACACCTCACAATAGTGTTTTTAGTCCAAAAGGTTGCACTGAGGTAGCTGGATGACTATGCTAAGTGACACGAGTGGGCGGCACAAACACGTGGCCCATCTAGGAGTGGCACCGCAGTGGCAGACAGGATGGCAGTTTCAAAAACTAGGCTCCAAACAGTATATAATGCAAAGAAAAAAAGAGATGCAAGGTGGAATTCTCCTTGGGCCCTCCTACCCACCGTTATGTTGTATAAACAGGGCATGCACAATTTAACAAACCAATTATCTCTGCACCAGGGTCTGCCACACAACTGTGGCTGAAATGATTGGTTCGTTTGGGCCCCCACAGAACAAGCTGGCAAATTATTTAATCTATCCCTGCATAAACAGGCTCTACGGAGGCAAGATGTCATCCTCATTCACCGATTCTTCACCCTCTTCAGTGTTGTGTACATCTTCATCCTCACAGAGTATGAATTCGTCCCCGCTGGAATCCACCACCACAGGTCCCTCTGTACGGTCTGGAGGCTGGTCTCCCTGGAAGAGTTGATAAGTAATTTTTATGAACATCATCTTCTCCACATTTTATGGAAGCAACCTCCTACACCTTTCGCTGACAAGGTTCCCGGCTGCACTAAACACTCTTTCGGAGTACACACTGGAGGGGGGCAACTCAGGTAAAATACAGCCAGTTTGTACAGGGGCCTCCAAATTGCCTCTTTTTCCTGCCAGTACAGTACGGACTGTCTGACATGCCTACTTGGATGCTGTCACCAATGTAATCCTCCACCATTCTGTCAATGGTGACAGTATCATATGCAGTGACAGTAGACATGTCAGAAATTGTTGCCAGGTCCTTCAGTCCGGACCAGATGTCCAAACTTGGTCCTGCCTGCCCTGCATCACTGCCAGCGGGTTGCTTAGGATACCTAAGTTTTTTTCCTGGCAGCCCCAGTTGTGGGAGAAAATGAAGAAGGAGCTGATGACGCTTCAGCTGACAGTGTTTTCACCAGCAGGTCTTTGCACCTCTGCAGGCTTGTGTTTTCTGGAAAGAGAGACTCCACATAGGCTTTAAATCTAGGATCGAACACGGTGGCCAAAATGTAGTGGTCTGATTTCAACAGATTGACCACCCTGGAAACCTGGCAAAGTGAATGAAGGGCTTCATCCACAAGTCCCACATACCAAGCCGAATCGCTCCGTCTTAGCTCTTCCTTCACTTTTTCCAGCTGCTTCTGCAAAAGCCTGATGAGGGGAATGACCTGACTCAAGCTGGCAGTGTCTGAACTGACTTCACGTGTGGCAAGTTCGAAGGGCTGGAGAACCTTGCACAACACGGAAATCATTCTCCACTGTGCTTGAGTCAGGTGCATACCCCCTCCTTTGCCTATGTCATAGGTGGATGTATAGGCTTGAATGGCCTTTTGCTGTTCCTCCATCCTCTGAAGTATATAGAGGGCTGAGTTCCACCGCGTCACAACCTCTTGCTTCAGGTTCAAGAGTGTTTGCTGGCGCTCTAGTCTTCGGCACGTAGTCGCTGAATTGCGAAAGTGGCCAGAAATTTTTCGGGCCACCCAAAGCGTCTCTTGCATGCCCCTGTCGCTTTTCAGAAAATTCTGCACCACCAAATTTATTGTGTGAGCAAAACATGGGACGTGCTGGAATTTGCCCAGATGTAATGCCCGCACAATATTGGTGGCATTGTCAGATATCACAAATCCCCAGGAGAGTCTAAATGGGGTAAGCCACTGGGCGATGATTTCCCTCAGTTTATCGGCAGTGTGCCTCTTACTGAAACCGGTGATACACAGCATAGCCTGCCTTGGAACAAGCTGGCGTTTCTGAGATGCTGCTACAGGTGATGCTGCTGTTGTTGCTCCATAAGGTGATACATCTACCCAGTGGGCTGTCACAGTCATATAGTCCTTAGTCTGCCCTGTTCCACTTGTCCACATGTCCGTGGTTAAGTGTACATTGGGTACAACTGCATTTTTCAGGACACTCAGGACACTGTTTCTGACGTTTCTGTACAGTCTCGGTATCGCCTGCCTAGTGAAGTGGAATCTAGACAGGATTTGGAACCCGGGACACACTACCTCCATCAATTGTCTAAATCCCACTGCACTAATGGCGGATACCGGATGCATGTCTAACACCAACATAGCAGTCAAGGCCTCAGTTATACGTTTTGTTTCAGGATGACTGCTGTCATACTTCATCCTTCTCGCTAAGGACTGTTGGAGGGTCAATTGTTTACTAAAAGTAGTGGTGTTCCTACTTCCTCTCTGGGATGATGAATGACTCCCAGCAGCAACAACAGCAGTGGCAGCAGTAGGCATAGCAATGCAGGATCCTCCGGAGGAATCCCGGATAGGAGAGTCAGTCATGCCAGTGACATGGCCTGCAGGACTACTTCTGATCCTAACTAAGGAGGAAATTGACGAGGAGGGAGTTGACGGTGTGGTTTGCAGGCGCTTTGATACAACAGGACAAAGGGATTTAGGTGTCCCTGGACTGCTTACAGTCTCCAAAGTTTCTGAACTTGACAGGAACTTTTTATGAATGCGCTGCAGGTGACATATAAGGGAGTATGTTCCTAGGTGGTTAACATCCCTACCCCTACTTATTTCACCTTTACATATGGTACATATGGCAAGACAATTGTTGTCCGGATTTGGACAGAAATATTGCCAGACCAAAGAGGTGGAATGTTTGGTCTTCTGCCCAGGGATGACCGTGATGGGCTTTTTCATCCCATGGACAACAACTGTCTCCCCCGGAACCTGATTTAAACAAACCACATCACCATCAGAATCCTCCTCACCAACTTCCTCCTCAGTGCCAGCTACACCAGTATCCTCATCCTGTTGTACTTCAACAGTGACATCTTCAATTTGCATATCAGCAAGTGGACTGTGGGTGCTCCTTTCAGCACTTGCAGGGGGCGTGCAAATGGTGGAAAGAGCCACCTCTTCCCGTCCAGTGCTGGGAAGGTCAGGCATCGCAACCACCACCACACTTGGACTCTCCTTGGGGATTTGTGATATCTTCTTAGAACACACAGTTCTTCGCTGTGCTTTTGCCAGCTTAACTCATTTGATTTTTTTTAGCGGGATGAGGGCTTCCATCGTCATGTGAAGCTGAACCACTAGTCATGAACATAGGGAAAGACCTTAGCCATTCCTTGCCACTCCGTGTCGTAAATGGCATATTGGCAAGTTTACGTTTCTCTTCAGATGATTTAAATGTTTTTTTTTAAGGTCATTTTCCTGAACTTTGTCATTTGAGATTGTATGTGCCCTCTACTATGACATTGGGCATCGGCCTTGGCAGACGTTGATGGCATGTTATCGTGTATGTCATGACTAGTGGCAGCAGCTTCAGCACTAGGAGGAAGTGGTTCTTGATCTTTCCCTATTTTATTTTTATCAGAGAAAGTTTGGTCCTCCATTTATGTTATATTGATATATACGTGAGGCTAAGGCGCACACAAACACAGAAAATATTTTTTTATTTTTGTTGGAGACTAGTGCACTTTGTGGGTTACACCACCCTTTAAGAAATGAGCCAGCTGGCTCTTTACTTATGGGACACAGGCGCATGCTTGGCGCTGCTCCTTTGTAGATGCACGTGCAGCTACAATGCACACAATTCACAAAGGCAGAAAAAAACAAAAGAATTTTTTATTTTTTGTGGAGCGCACTTTGAGGGTTACACCACCCTTTAACAGACAGACGCACGCTTGGCGCTGCTGCTTTGAGGATGCATGTACAGTGAACACAATTCACAAACACAGAAGAAAATGTTTTTTTTTGTTGGAGTGCACTTTGGGGTTTACACCACCCTTTAACAGACAGACACACGCTTGTCGCTGCTGCTTTGAGGATGCAGGTGCGGCTACAGCCCACACAATTCACAAAGACAGAAAAAAAAAGAATTTTTTATTTTTTGTGGAGCGCACTTTGGGAGTTACAGCACCCTTTAATGGACAAGCCATCCGACCCTTTACTTATGACACAGGCGCATGCTTGGTGCTGCTCCTTTGTTGATGCACGTGCAGCCACAGTGCACACAATTCATAAACACAGAAAATAATTCCTCCACCATTCTGTCAGTGGTGATAGTATCATATGCAGTGACAGTAGACATGTCAGAAATTGATATTGTTGGCACGTCCTTCAGTCCGGACCAGATGTCCAAACCGGCCCTTGACTTATGACACAGGCGCACGCTTGGTGCTGCTGCTTTGTTGATGCACGTGTGGCTACTGCGCATACATTTAGCACACAAACACAGAAATAAAAGAATTGTTTATTTTTTGTGGAGTGCACTTTGGGGGTTACACCACCCTTTAACAGACTTAAGGGACACAGGCGCATGCTTGGCGCTACTTTGTTGATGCACTTGCGGCCACAGTGCACACAATTCACAAACACAGAAAATTATTTTTTATTTTGTTTGGAGTGCACTTTGGGGGTTACAGCACCCTTTAACGGACAAGCCAGCCGGCCCTTTACTTATGGGACATAGGCGCACGCTTGGTGCTGCTCCTTTGTTGATGCACGTGCAGCCACAGTGCACACAATTCACAAACACAGAAAATAATTTTTTATTTTGTTTGGAGTGCACTTTGGGGGTTACAGCACCCTTTAACGGTCAAGCCAGCTGGCCCTTTACTTGTGACAAAGGCGCACGCTTGGCGTTACTTTGTTGATGCACGTGCGGCTACTGCGCACACAATTCACAAACAGAAAAAAATATAATTTTTTTTTGGAGTGCACTTTGGGTGAGCACACTGATGCACAGATCAGCCCCTGGACAGCACAACAGCACCCCTCTAGGACTACAGCCTTTATGGGACACTGCACAAAACAGTCCAGCCAGCCCCTATAGACTTTGGAGTGGACACAGCCCCTATGACAGCAGCACAACACAGCCCAGCCAGCCCCTATGGACAACAGCAGCACAACACAGCCCAGCCAGCCATAGCTTCCACCCTCCCTCTTCACTGTCCACAGCCGGAGTGAGAAATGGCTCCGACGCAGGGACCTTTCATAGAATCCAAAACCCGCGAGATCCGGAAGGCGGGATGATGAAGTTTTGCCTCGATTTCAGATCCGAGTCAGGCCAGAAAAGTCGAGCCTGACTAGGATACGACTCGGATCGGGGGGGCTCGGGGGGGTTCGGATTTCAGAAATCCGAACCCGCTCATCCCTAATATATACCCATACATACATACACACATATATATACCCATACATACAAACACATATATATACCGATACATACAAACACACACAAACACATAAGTACCCATACATACATACAAACATACACATATATATATATATACACCCATACATACACACACACACATTATATACACACATACATAGATATACCCATACATACACACACACACATATATATATACACACACACATATATATATGTACCCATACATACATGCAAACATACACATATATATACCCATACATACATAAAAACACACACACATATATATACCCATACATATAAATATACACATATATATACCCATACATACATACACATATATTTACCCATACATACAAACACATATATATACATAAATTAAAAACACACACATATATAGACCCATACAGACAAACTAGGGGTGAGCGGGTTCGGATTTCTGAAATCCGAACCCCCCCGAGCCCCCCCGATCTGAGGCCGATCCGAGTCAGGCTCGACTTTTCCCGTCTGCCTCGGATCTGAAATCGAGGCAAAACTTCATCATCCCGCCTTTCCGGGTCTCGCAGGTTTTGGATCCTATATAAGGTACCCGCGTCGGTGCCATTTTCTCACTCGGCTGTGGACAGTGAAGAGGGAGGGTGGGAGTTAGGGCTGGCTGGGCTGTGTAGTGTAGTGTAGGGGTGTGCACCGGCCACTTTTCGTGTTTTGTGTTTTGGTTTTGGATCTGGATCTTTCTTCGTGTTTTGGATCTGGATTGGTTTTGCCAAAACCACCCTTCCGTGTTTTGGGTTCTGGGTTTTGTGTTTTGGATCTGTATTTTTTTTAAAAAAAGCATAAAAACAGCTAAAATCACAGAATTTGTTGGTTTCTCTGCTCCTATGCTATTATTAACCTCAATAACCTTAATTTCCACTCATTTCCAGTCTATTCTGAACACCTCACACCTCACAATAGTGTTTTCATGTCCAAAAGGTTGCACCGAGGTAGCTGGATGACTATGCTAAGCGACACGAGTGGGCGGCACAAACACGTGACCCATCTAGGAGTGACACTGCAGTGGCAGACAGGATGGCAGTTAGAAAAACTAGGCCCCAAACTGTACATAATGCAAAGAAAAAAAAGAAGTGCAAGATGGAATTGTCCTTGGGCCCTCCCACCCACCCTTATGTTGTATAAACAGGACATGCACACTTTAACAAATCAATCATTTCAGCGCCAGGGTCTGCCACACAACTGTGGCTGAAATGATTGGTTCGTTTGGGCCCCCACAAAACAAGCTGGCAATTAATGTGTCCCTGCACAAACTGGCTCTACGGAGGCAAGATGTCATCCTCATCCTCCTCATCCACCGATTCCTCACCCTCTTCAGTGTGTACATCCTCATCCTCACAGAGTATTAATTCGTCCCTGCTGGAACCACAGGTCCCTCTGTACGTTCTGGAGGCTGGTCTCCCTGGAAGAGTTGATAATTCATTTTATGAACATCATCTTCTCCACATTTTGTGGAAGCAACCTCCTACGCCTTTCGCTGACAAGGTTCCCGGCTGCACTAAACACTCTTTCGGAGTACACACTGGAGGGGGGGCAACTCAGGTAAAATAGAGCCAGTTTGTACAGGGACCTCCAAATTGCTTCTTTTTCCTGCCAGTACAGGTACGGACTGTCTGACATGCCTACTTGGATGCTGTCACCAATGTAATCCTTTAACAGACAGACGCACGCTTGTCGCTGCTGCTTTGAGGATTCAAGTGCGGCTACAGCCCACACAATTCACAAAGACAGAAAAAAAAAAAGAATATTTTTATTGTTTGTGGAGCACACTTTGAGGGTTACACCACCCTTTAACAGACAGATGCACGCTTGTCGCTGCTGCTTTGAGGATGCAAGTGCGGCTACAGCCCACACAATTCACAAAGACAGAAAAAAGAAGAAGAATATTTTAATTGTTTGTGTAGAACACTTTGAGGTGTCACCACCCTTTAACAGACAGACGCACGCTTGTCGCTGCTGCTTTAAGGATGCAGGTGCGGCTACAGCCCACACATTTCACAAAGACCGAAAAAAAAAGAACAATATTTTAATTGTTTGTGTAGAACACTTTGAGGTGTCACCACCCTTTAACAGACAGACGCACGCTTGTCGCTGCTGCTTTAAGGATGCAGGTGCGGCTACAGCCCACACAATTCACATAGACAGAAAAAAAAAGAACAATATTTTAATTGTTTCTGTAGCACACTTTGAGGGTGTCACCACCCTTTAACAGACAGACGCACGCTTGTCGCTGCTGCTTTAAGGATGCAGGTGCGGCTACATCGCACACAAGTCACAAACACATTAAAAAAATAGTTTTTTATTTTTTGGAGCACTTTGAGAGTTACACCACCCTTTAACAGACAGACGCACGCTTGTCGCTGCTGCTTTAAGGATGCAGGTGCGGCTACAGCCCACACATTTCACAAAGACCAAAAAAAAAAGAACAATATTTTTAATTGTTTGTGTAGCACACTTTGAGGGTGTCACCACCCCTTTAACAGACAGACGCACGCTTGTCGCTGCTGCTTTGAGGATGCAAGTGTGGCTACATCGCACACAAGTCACAAACACATTAAAAAAATATTTTTTTATTTTTTGGAACACTTTGAGAGTTACACCACCCTTTAACAGACAGACGCACGCTTGTCGCTGCTGCTTTAAGGATGCAGGTGCGGCTACAGCCCACACATTTCACAAAGACCGAAAAAAAAAGAACAATATTTTAATTGTTTGTGTAGAACACTTTGAGGGTGTCACCACCCTTTAACAGACAGACGCACGCTTGTCGCTGCTGCTTTAAGGATGCAGGTGCGGCTACAGCCCCACACAATTCACAAAGACAGAAAAAAGAACAATATTTTAATTGTTTGTGTAGCACACTTTGAGGGTGTCACCACCCTTTAACAGACAGACGCACGCTTGTCGCTGCTGCTTTAAGGATGCAGGTGCGGCTACAGCCCACACAATTCACAAAGACAGAAAAAAGAACAATATTTTAATTGTTTGTGTAGCACACTTTGAGGGTGTCACCACCCTTTAACAGACAGACGCACGCTTGTCGCTGCTGCTTTAAGGATGCAGGGTGCGGCTACAGCCCACACAATTCACAAAGACAGAAAAAAGAACAATATTTTAATTGTTTGTGTAGCACACTTTGAGGGTGTCACCACCCTTTAACAGACAGACGCACGCTTGTCGCTGCTGCTTTAAGGATGCAGGTGCGGCTACAGCCCACACAATTCACAAAGACAGAAAAAAAAAGAACAATATTTTAATTGTTTGTGTAGCACACTTTGAGGGTGTCACCACCCTTTAACAGACAGACGCACGCTTGTCGCTGCTGCTTTGAGGATGCAGGTGGAATCTAGACGGGATTTGGAACTGAGGACACACTACCTCCATCAATTGTATTTTCTGTGTTTGTGAATTGTGACACTCCAGTCCAAACCAAAAAAAAATTTATTTTCTGTGTTTGTGAATTGTGTGCGCAGTAGCCGCACGTGCATCAACAAAGTAGTGCCAAGCGTGCGCCTGTGTCGCGCCTGTGTCATAAGTAAAGGGCCGGCTGGCTTGACCGTTAAAGGGTGCTGTAACCCCCAAAGTACACTCCAGTCCAAACCAAAAAAAAAATTATTTTCTGTGTTTGTGAATTGTGTGCGCAGTAGCCGCACGTGCATCAACAAAGTAGTGCCAAGCGTGCGCCTGTGTCATAAGTAAAGGGCCGGCTGGCTTGACCGTTAAAGGGTGCTGTAACCCCCGAAAGTACACTCCAGTCCAAACCAAAAAAAAATTATTTTCTGTGTTTGTGAATTGTGTGCGCAGTAGCCGCACGTGCATCAACAAAGTAGTGCCAAGCGTGCGCCTGTGTCATAAGTAAAGGGCCGGCTGGCTTGACCATTAAGGGTGCTGTAACCCCCGAAAGTACACTCCAGTCCAAACCAAAAAAAAAATTATTTTCTGTGTTTGTGAATTGTGTGCACTGTGGCTGCACGTGCATCAACAAAGGAGCAGCGCCAAGCGTGCGCCTGTGTCCCATAAGTAAAGAGCCGGCTGGCTCATTTCTTAAAGGGTGGTGTAACCCACAAAGTGCACTACTCTCCAGCGCTTTAGCCGCACGTATATATCAATATAACATAAATGGAGGACCAAACTTTCTCCGATAAAAATAAAATAGGGAAAGGTCAAGAACCACTTCCTCCTAGTACTGAAGCTGCTGCCACTAGTCATGACATAGACGATAACATGCCATCAACGTCTTCTGCCAAGGCCGATGCCCAATGTCATAGTAGAGGGCACATACAATCCCAAATGACAAAGTTCAGGAAAATGACCTTGAAAAAAACATTTAAATCATCTGAAGAGAAACGTAAACTTGCCAATATGCCATTTACGACACGGAGTGGCAAGGAACGGCTAAGGTCGATCCCTAGTATGTTCATGACTAGTGGTTCAGCTTCACTTGACGATGGAAGCCCTCCTCCCGCTAAAAAAATCAAACGAGTTAAGATGGCAAAAGCACAGCGAAGAACTGTGCGTTCTAAGAAGATATCACAAATCCCCAAGGAGAGTCCAAGTGTGGTGGCGGTTGCGATGCCTGACCTTCCCAGCACTGGATGGGAAGAGGTGGCTATTTCCACCATTTGCACGCCCCCCTGCAAGTGCTGAAAGGAGCACCCACAGTCCACTTGCTGATATGCAAATTGAAGATGTCACTGTTGAAGTACAACAGGATGAGGATACTGGTGTAGCTGGCACTGAGGAGGAAGTTGGCGAGGAGGATTCTGATGGTGATGTGGTTTGTTTAAATCAGGCTCCGGGGGAGACAGTTGTTGTCCGTGGGATGAAAAAGCCCATCACGGTCATGCCTGGGAGGAAGTCCAAACATTCCACCTCTTTGGTCTGGCAATATTTCTGTCCAAATCCGGACAACAACTGTCTTGCCATATGTACCATATGTAAAGGTGAAATAAGTAGGGACGTTAACCACCTAGGAACATCCTCCCTTATACGGCACCTGCAGCGCGTTCATAAAAAGTTACTGTCAAGTTCAGAAACTTTGGGTAAGACCGTAAGCAGTCCAGGGACACCTAAATCCCTTTTTCCTGTTTTATTATTATTATTATTATTATTATCCTTTATTTATATGGCGCCACAAGGGTTCCGCAGCGCCTGACAAAGTACAGAAACAAATGAGCACACAAGACAACAGCTATTAACAGTACAGACAATGCAGTGCAAGTACATGATTTATATACATTGCTGCATAACACCTAAATAAGCAGCAGGGTGTCAGTAATCAGTTTTAGGTGCCATTGTGAATGAAAGTAAAAGTAAGGCAAGAAGAAGCACGTGAGGAAAGAGGGCCCTGCTCGCGAGAGCTTACATTCTGAGGGGAGGGTCAGACAAACAGGGGTGACACAGATGGGCTAGATAGTGAGGAAGGAGCATAGAGTAGTGGGTTAGGATGAGCGCTGGAAAGCATTGAGGAAGAAATGGGTCTTGATGGCCCATTTGAAGATTAAGAGCCAGGAAGCCAAGTGATGGAGGAATTTTGCAGGAGCAGTGGTGTCAGGGGTAAATCCAGGGTTTGGTGATGGCTAGGAGAATCCAGGCATTGCAGATGAAGTGCTCATGAACGGAGACCAGTTTATTATAGACAAAACTGGCTTTCCAGAGGGAACAGGAGAGAGGGACAGAGTTAAGAGGTGAGAGGAGAATGAGATTATTAGGGTTGATGCAGTGTGGAGGTGATACTGATCTAGAGAAGGGGAATAAGGAGTGTGGGGTTATGTGGCTGGCTTCTGAATGAGGAAGGGTGACAGCAGGTGGTGGGTCAGGTGGAGGTTTAGTGTGGTGTGGGGGGGGGAGAGGATAGGTAACTTGGAGAAAAGAGAGGGTGCAGGGTTTAGTGGTGGTGCAGCAGGACCATGGTGGAAGAGAAGTGAATAATACTGGAGTTGTGGGAGATGCAGTTGAGAGACTTATATGTGATGAAGAGAGACAGAGGAGGGGGAGAACGTAGAGGGGACTATGGATGGAGAAAAGAGGTGAAAACTGGTGGTAGAGGAGAAAATAATGTAGCGGCTGAGTGAGGGTGGAGTAGAATAAAAGAGACATCGTGTAGATGAGGCAGTTGGGGGTGAAAAAGTCAGTAGTAGTAATGAGTTTGAGATGAGGGAGCAGTACAGGTCAAAGGTCAAAATCAGATAAAAGAAAGAACAGTGCTGGAAGATGTAAAGGCACAACTACAATAGTATATTATAACCAAAAAAGGAGTGTAGAGCTGTTAAAGTAGCAAGACTTGAGAATTAGTCTAAAGTATGAATATATATATATAAAAAAAAAAAAGGTATATGTGTGAAACAATGGTAGATACTACAGTGGTATAAAGATAAATTGACAGTGGTATTGGAATGATTTAAACAATGTAGAGAAGAAACACAAACATACAAGTATTAAATGTTCAGTGAGCAGGTAGTTGCTGGCAATGATGAAGCAGGGTGTTGGCAGAAGGTGGGTCCAGGTTATAATGGAAGCTGGTGGCTGAGTAGCAGGGTTTCCAGAAGCTCAGAAGATCCTTTGCTTTTTTCCAAGTTATAGAGAGTTCTTTTAAAATATTGTCCTCCTGTCTTCCTCCTGCTTAACTCCTGACTAACTCTTGAAGTTATGCTGTACATGTAGTCCCACTTAGAAAAAACCCACTGTGAAATAAAACCTAGCAGCCTTGTACAAGCCTAAAGCCTTGTGACCTACTGATTATATAGTTAAGCATAACATGTGTAGTCACTGATGACACCCACCCTCAATACCCTCACCCACACCAGATACAAGTCATAAAATTCTAATACAAACAAGCAAGGCCAAAACAGCATCCCATGAAGCTAGGAGATAAGATCTGACTATATAATTAAATTTAAAGTTACTCTGGTGTTTACAGATATTAAATAAAGACAGTATACCCAGCAAATCAGAGAATTCCAAACAGCATTGGTTTTTCTATAATAGGTGCCTGGTGCAAATATATGATTACCCAGCAAATCAGAGAATTCCAAACAGCATTGGTTTTTCTATAATAGGTGCCTGGTGCAAATATATGATTACCTGCAATGAAAGAATGGAAAAATCCGTCAAATCATCATCGCTCACTGATCGCAGAGGATATAGCTAGTAAGAACTCCTGACTAACTCTTGAAGTTATGCTGTACATGTAGTCCCACTTAGAAAAAACCCACTTTGAAATAAAACCTAGCAGCCTTGTACAAGCCTAAAGCCTGTGACCTAGGAATCGGTGGATGAGGAGGATGAGGACGACATCTTGCCTCGGTAGAGCCAGTTTGTGCAGGGACACATTAATTGCCAGCTTGTTTTGTGGGGGCCCAAACGAAGCAATCATTTCAGCCACAGTCGTGTGGCAGACCCTGGCGCTAAAATGATTGGTTTGTTAAAGTGTGCATGTCCTATTTATACAACATAAGGGTGGGTGGGAGGGCCCAAGGACAATTCCATCTTGCACCTCTTTTTTTTCTTTGCATTATGTACTGTTTGGGGCCTAGTTTTTCAAACTGCCATCCTGTCTGCCACTGCAGTGTCACTCCTAGATGGGTCACGTGTTTGTGCCGCCCACTCGTGTCGCTTAGCATAGTCATCCAGCTACCTCGGTGCAACCTTTTGGACATAAAACACTATTGTGAGGTGTGAGGTGTTCAGAATAGACTGGAAATGAGTGAAAATGAAGGTTATTGAGGTTAATAATAGCATAGGAGCAGAAAAACCCACAAATTCTGTGATTTTAGCTGTTTTTATGCTTTAAAAAAAAAAAAAAATACAGATCCAAAACACAAAACCCAGAACCCAAAACACGGAAGGGTGGTTTTGGTAAAACCAATCCAGATCCAAAACACGAAAAAAGATCCAGATCCAAAACCAAAACACAAAACACGAAAAGTGGCCGGTGCACACCCCTAATACAAACATACACATTATATATATATATATATATACCCATCGTATTGCGGTCTGTGTATTATTTATAAGTCGTCTCGAGTGCCGCCTGATGCTATACTATATATATATATATATATTAGGGGTGTGCACCGGCCACTTTTCGTGTTTTGTGTTTTGGTTTTGGATCTGGATCTTTCTTCGTGTTTTGGATCTGGATTGGTTTTGCCAAAACCACCCTTCCGTGTTTTGGGTTCTGGGTTTTGTGTTTTGGATCTGTATTTTTTTTTTAAAAAGCATAAAAACAGCTAAAATCACAGAATTTGTTGGTTTCTCTGCTCCTATGCTATTATTAACCTCAATAACCTTAATTTCCACTCATTTCCAGTCTATTCTGAACACCTCACACCTCACAATAGTGTTTTCATGTCCAAAAGGTTGCACCGAGGTAGCTGGATGACTATGCTAAGCGACACGAGTGGGCGGCACAAACACGTGACCCATCTAGGAGTGACACTGCAGTGGCAGACAGGATGGCAGTTAGAAAAACTAGGCCCCAAACTGTACATAATGCAAAGAAAAAAAAGAAGTGCAAGATGGAATTGTCCTTGGGCCCTCCCACCCACCCTTATGTTGTATAAACAGGACATGCACACTTTAACAAAGCAATCATTTCAGCGCCAGGGTCTGCCACACAACTGTGGCTGAAATGATTGGTTCGTTTGGGCCCCCACAAAACAAGCTGGCAATTAATGTGTCCCTGCACAAACTGGCTCTACGGAGGCAAGATGTCATCCTCATCCTCCTCATCCACCGATTCCTCACCCTCTTCAGTGTGTACATCCTCATCCTCACAAAGTATTAACTCGTCCCCACTTGAATCCACCACCACAGGTCCCTCTGTACCTTCTGGAGGCTGGTCTCCCTGGAAGAGCTGATAATTCATTTTGATGAACATCATCTTCTCCACATTCTGTGGAAGCAACCTCCTACGCCTTTCGCTGACAAGGTTCCCGGCTGCACTAAACACTCTTTCGGAGTACACACTGGAGGGGGGGCAACTCAGGTAAAATAGAGCCAGCTTGTACAGGGGCCTCCAAATTGCCTCTTTTTCCTGCCAGTACAGGTATGGACTGTCTGACATGCCTACTTGGATGCTGTCACCGATGTAATCCTCCACCATTCTGTCAATGGTGACAGTATCATATGCAGTGACAGTAGACATGTCAGAAATTGTTGCCAGGTCCTTCAGTCCGGACCAGATGTCCAAACTTGGTCCTGCCTGCCCTGCATCACCGCCAGCGGGTTGCTTAGGATACCTAAGTTTTTTCCTGGCAGCCCCAGTTGCGGGAGAAAATGAAGAAGGAGCCGTTGACGTGTCACGTTCCGCTTCAGCTGACAGTGTGTTCACCAGCAGGTCTTTGCACCTCTGCAGGCTTGTGTCGGCCGGAAAGAGAGACACCACATAGGCTTTAAACCTAGGATCAAGCACGGTGGCCAAAATGTAGTGGTCTGATTTCAACAGATTGACCACCCTGGAATCCTGGCAAAGCGAATGAAGGGCTTCATCCACAAGTCCCACATGCCGAGCGGAATCGCTCCGTCTTAGCTCCTCCTTCACTTTCTCCAGCTGCTTCTGCAAAAGCCTGATGAGGGGAATGACCTGACTCAAGCTGGCTGTGTCTGAACTGACTTCACGTGTGGCAAGTTCGAAGGGCTGGAGAACCTTGCACAACACGGAAATCATTCTCCACTGCGCTTGAGTCAGGTGCATACCCCCTCCTTTGCCTATGTCATAGGTGGATGTATAGGCTTGTATGGCCTTTTGCTGCTCCTCCATCCTCTGAAGCATATAGAGGGTTGAGTTCCACCGCGTCACAACCTCTTGCTTCAGGTGATGGCGGGGCAGGTTCAAGAGTGTTTGCTGGCGCTCCAGTCTTCGGCACGCAGTCGCTGAATGGCGAAAGTGGCCAGAAATTTTTCGGGCCACCCAAAGCGTCTCCTGCACGCCCCTGTCGCTTTCAGAAAATTCTGCACCACCAAGTTTATTGTGTGAGCAAAACATGGGACGTGCTGGAATTTGCCCAGATGTAATGCCCGCACAATATTGGTGGCGTTGTCAGATATCACAAATCCCCAGGAGAGTCTAAGTGGGGTAAGCCACTGGGCGATGATTTCCCTCAGTTTCTCTAAGAGGTTGTCGGCGGTGTGCCTCTTACTGAAACCGGTGATACACAGCGTAGCCTGCCTTGTAACGAGCTGGCGTTTCTGAGATGCTGCTACTGGTGACGCTGCTGCTGTTGCTGCGTAAGGTGATACATCTACCCAGTGGGCTGTCACAGTCATATAGTCCTTAGTCTGCCCTGTTCCACTTGTCCACATGTCCGTGGTTAAGTGGACATTGTGTACAACGGCATTTTTCAGGACACTGAGGACACTTTTTCTGACGTTTCTGTACAGTCTCGGTATCGCCTGCCTAGTGAAGTGGAATCTAGACGGGATTTGGAACCGGGGACACACTACCTCCATCAATTGTCTAAATCCCACTGCACTAATGGCGGATACCGGACGCACGTCTAACACCAACATAGCAGTCAAGGCCTCAGTTATACGTTTTGCTTCAGGATGACTGCTGTCGTACTTCATCCTCCTCGCTAAGGACTGTTGGAGGGTCAATTGTTTAGTAAAAGTAGTGGTGTTCCTACTTCCTCTCTGGGATGATGAACGACTCCCAGCAGCAGCAACAGCAGCAGCGGCAGCAGTAGGCGTAGCAATGCAGGATCCTCCAGAGGAATCCCGGATAGGAGAGTCAGTCATGCCAGTGACATGGCCTGCAGGACTACTTCCGATCCTGACTAAGGAGGAAATTGACGAGGAGGGAGTTGACGGTGTGGTTTGCAGGCGCTTGGATACAACAGGACAACAGGATTTAGGTGTCCCTGGACTGCTTACGGTCTTAGCCAAAGTTTCTGAACTTGACAGTAACTTTTTATGAACGCGCTGCAGGTGCCGTATAAGGGAGGATGTTCCTAGGTGGTTGACGTCCCTACCCCTACTTATTTCACCTTTACATATGGTACATATGGCAAGACAGTTGTTGTCCGGATTTGGATAGAAATATTGCCAGACCAAAGAGGTGGAATGTTTGGTCTTCTGCCCAGGCATGACCGTGATGGGCTTTTTCATCCCACGGACAACAACTGTCTCCCCCGGAGCCTGATTTAAACAAACCACATCACCATCAGAATCCTCCTCGCCAACTTCCTCCTCAGCGCCAGCTACACCAGTATCCTCATCCTGTTGTACTTCAACAGTGACATCTTCAATTTGCATATCAGCAAGTGGACTGTGGGTGCTCCTTTCAGCACTTGCAGGGGGCATGCAAATGGTGGAAAGAGCCACCTCTTCCCGTCCAGTGCTGGGAAGGTCAGGCATCGCAACCACCACCACACTTGGACTCTCCTTGGGGATTTGTGATATCTTCTTAGAAAGCACAGTTCTTCGCTGTGCTTTTGCCAGCTTAACTCTTTTGATTTTTTTAGTGGGAGGAGGGCTTCCATCGTCATGTGAAGCTGAACCACTAGTCATGAACATACTAGGGATCGACCTTAGCCGTTCCTTGCCACTCCGTGTCGTAAATGGCATATTGGCAAGTTTACGTTTCTCTTCAGCTGATTTAAATGTCTTTTTCAAGGTCATTTTCCTGAACTTTGCCATTTGGGATTGTATGTGCCCTCTACTATGACATTGGGCATCGGCCTTGGCAGACGACGTTGATGGCATGTTATCGTCTATGTCATGACTAGTGGCAGCAGCTTCAGCACTAGGAGGAAGTGGTTCTTGATCTTTCTCTATTTTATTTTTATCGGAGAAAGTTTGGTCCTCCATTTATGTTATATCGATTTGATATATACGTGCGGCTAAACACAGAAAATAATTTTTTTTTTGGTTTGGACTGGAGTGTACTTTGTGGGTTACAGCACCCTTTAACGGTCAAGCCAGCCGGCCCTTTACTTATGACACAGGCGCACTCTTGGCACTACTTTGTTGATGCACGTGCGGCTACTGCGCACACAATTCACAAACACAGAAAATAATTTTTTTTTGGTTTGGACTGGAGTGTACTTTCGGGGGTTACAGCACCCTTAACGGTCAAGCCAGCCGGCCCTTTACTTATGACACAGGCGCACGCTTGGCACTACTTTGTTGATGCACGTGTGGCTACTGCGCACACAATTCACAAACACAGAAAATAATTTTTTTTTTGGTTTGGACTGGAGTGTACTTTCGGGGGTTACAGCACCCTTAACGGTCAAGCCAGCCGGCCCTTTACTTATGACACAGGCGCACTCTTGGCACTACTTTGTTGATGCACGTGCGACTACTGCGCACACAATTCACAAACACAGAAAATAATATTTTTTTTGGTTTGGACTGGAGTGTACTTTCGGGGGTTACAGCACCCTTAACGGTCAAGCCAGCCGGCCCTTTACTTATGACACAGGCGCACGCTTGGCACTACTTTGTTGATGCACGTGCGGCTACTGCGCACACAATTCACAAACACAGAAAATAATTTTTTTTTGGTTTGGACTGGAGTGTACTTTCGGGGGTTACAGCACCCTTAACGGTCAAGCCAGCCGGCCCTTTACTTATGACACAGGCGCACGCTTGGCACTACTTTGTTGATGCACGTGCGGCTACTGCGCACACAATTCACAAACACAGAAAATAATTTTTTTTTTGGTTTGGACTGGAGTGTACTTTCGGGGGTTACAGCACCCTTAACGGTCAAGCCAGCCGGCCCTTTACTTATGACACAGGCGCACTCTTGGCACTACTTTGTTGATGCACGTGCGGCTACTGCGCACACAATTCACAAACACAGAAAATAATTTTTTTTTGGTTAGGACTGGAGTGTACTTTCGGGGGTTACAGCACCCTTTAACGGTCAAGCCAGCCGGCCCTTTACTTATGACACAGGCGCACGCTTGGCACTACTTTGTTGATGCACGTGCGGCTACTGCGCACACAATTCACAAACACAGAAAATAATTTTTTTTTTGGTTTGGACTGGAGTGTACTTTCGGGGGTTACAGCACCCTTAACGGTCAAGCCAGCCGGCCCTTTACTTATGACACAGGCGCACTCTTGGCACTACTTTGTTGATGCACGTGCGGCTACTGCGCACACAATTCACAAACACAGAAAATAATTTTTTTTTGGTTAGGACTGGAGTGTACTTTCGGGGGTTACAGCACCCTTTAACGGTCAAGCCAGCCGGCCCTTTACTTATGACACAGGCGCACGCTTGGCACTACTTTGTTGATGCACGTGCGGCTACTGCGCACACAATTCACAAACACAGAAAATAATTTTTTTTTTGGTTTGGACTGGAGTGTACTTTCGGGGGTTACAGCACCCTTAACGGTCAAGCCAGCCGGCCCTTTACTTATGACACAGGCGCACGCTTGGCACTACTTTGTTGATGCACGTGCGGCTACTGCGCACACAATTCACAAACACAGAAAATAATTTTTTTTTTGGTTTGGACTGGAGTGTACTTGGGGGTTACAGCACCCTTTAACGGTCAAGCCAGCCGGCCCTTTACTTATGACACAGGCGCACGCTTGGCACTACTTTGTTGATGCACGTGCGACTACTGCGCACACAATTCACAAACACAGAAAATAATATTTTTTTTGGTTTGGACTGGAGTGTACTTTCGGGGGTTACAGCACCCTTAACGGTCAAGCCAGCCGGCCCTTTACTTATGACACAGGCGCACGCTTGGCACTACTTTGTTGATGCACGTGCGGCTACTGCGCACACAATTCACAAACACAGAAAATAATTTTTTTTTTGGTTTGGACTGGAGTGTACTTTCGGGGGTTACAGCACCCTTAACGGTCAAGCCAGCCGGCCCTTTACTTATGACACAGGCGCACGCTTGGCACTACTTTGTTGATGCACGTGCGACTACTGCGCACACAATTCACAAACACAGAAAATAATATTTTTTTTGGTTTGGACTGGAGTGTACTTTCGGGGGTTACAGCACCCTTAACGGTCAAGCCAGCCGGCCCTTTACTTATGACACAGGCGCACGCTTGGCACTACTTTGTTGATGCACGTGCGGCTACTGCGCACACAATTCACAAACACAGAAAATAATTTTTTTTTTGGTTTGGACTGGAGTGTACTTTCGGGGGTTACAGCACCCTTAACGGTCAAGCCAGCCGGCCCTTTACTTATGACACAGGCGCACGCTTGGCACTACTTTGTTGATGCACGTGCGGCTACTGCGCACACAATTCACAAACACAGAAAATAATTTTTTTTTTGGTTTGGACTGGAGTGTACTTTCGGGGGTTACAGCACCCTTAACGGTCAAGCCAGCCGGCCCTTTACTTATGACACAGGCGCACGCTTGGCACTACTTTGTTGATGCACGTGCGGCTACTGCGCACACAATTCACAAACACAGAAAATAATTTTTTTTTTGGTTTGGACTGGAGTGTACTTTCGGGGGTTACAGCACCCTTAACGGTCAAGCCAGCCGGCCCTTTACTTATGACACAGGCGCACGCTTGGCACTACTTTGTTGATGCACGTGCGGCTACTGCGCACACAATTCACAAACACAGAAAATATATTATTTTTTTAGCACTTGGGGGGAGCACCCCTGATGGACAGAGCACCCCCTGGACAACACTACAGCACTCCTTTAGGACTGGGACACTGCACAGGACTTTGGAGTGGACACAGCCCCTATGGAGAACTGACTGCACAACACAGTCCAGCCAGCCCCTATGGACTTTGAAGTAGTGGACACAGCCCCTATTAACAACAGCAGCACAGCACAACACAGCCAGCCCCTATGGACTTTGAAGTAGTGGACAACAGCAGCACTACACTACACTACACTACACAGCCCTAACTCCCACCCTCCCTCTTCACTGTCCACAGCCGAGTGAGAAAATGGCGCCGACGTGTGTACCTTATATAGGATCCAAAACCCGCGAGACTCGGAAGGCGGGAAGATGACGTTTTGCCTCGATTTCAGATCCGAGTCAGGCGGGAAAAGTCGAGCCTGACTCGGATCGGACTCGGATCGGGGGGGCTCGGGGGGGTTCGGATTTCAGAAATCCGAACCCGCTCACCCCTAATATATATATATATATATATATATACCCATACATACATACTCATATATTTACCCATACATACAAACACCTACATATATATCCATACATACACACATATATATACCCATACATACACACATATATATACCCATACATACATACATACACATATATTTACCCATACACACAAAGACACACACATATATATATACCCATACATACAAACACTCACACACATATACATACATAAATTAACACATACAGTACATTATAGGTGGCAGACATAGAACTGACCTGGTTATGCATGCTTTTTTAGGCTGCCTTCCATCCTGTGCAGGTCAGTTCAGCCTCTGCGCTCCACCCTGCTCTCATAATTTCCAGGCCAGCTGTCAAGCCAGTTACCGGGGATGGCAGGTGGAAGGTGGTTAAAAGGCGGGGCTTCAGCGGGGACCCAAACTTCTATTGAACAGGGGGACACAAGCTGTGGACGGCACCGGGTTGGGTAACGAGAACCTGGGGGCGGAGCTTCAGGGCAATGGGGCTGAGCTATGGGCTGTTAGGAGAGGATAGTTGGATGGCCAGGGGCAGAGCCTGACCATCTGCTGTGCTGCTCGATCGGAGAGCTCCGATCGCGGCAGTGCGCAGGGGGAGAGAGTCACTGGGTAGCTGTGCCGGCTCTGGGGTAGGTGGAAGCAGCGGCTAGCAGCAGGCGGCGGCGGGGGGGGGATCCTGCTCTCAACTACATTGCACGGATCCCGCTCCCAGCCACAATGCACGGATCCCTCACCCAGCCACATTGCACAGATCCCGCTCGCAGCTACATTGCATGGATCCTGCTCCCAGCCACGTTGCATGGATTCCGCTCCCAGCCACATTGCACGGATCCCTCACCCAGCCACATTGCACGGATCCTGCTCCCAGCCACATTGCACAAATCCCGCATTCAGCCACATTGCACGGATCCTGCATCCAGCCACATTTCTCAGATCCGGCTCCCAGCCCCATTGCACTGATCCCACTCCCAGCCACATTGCACGGATCTCTCACCCAGCCACCCAGCTCTCAGCTACATTGCACGGATCCCGCTCCCAGCCACGTTGCACGGATACCGTTCCCAGCCACGTTGCACGGATTCCTCTCCCAGCCACGTTGCATGGATCCCGCATCCAACCACGTTGCACATCCCACTCCCAGCCACGCTGCACAGATCCTGCTCCCAGCCACGTTGCACCGATTCTGCTCCCAGCTACATTAGATAGATCCCTCTTTTATATTGGTATTATTTGTAGCTGTGCATGCAGAATGTGTTACAGTAAATGTATCTCCATCTTCGACTGAAGGGGCATAACTAGGTTATAATAACATGTATTTGTCACGTAGGCTTAGCTCAGTGAGGGTGCGTCAATGGAATTGCTGACTACGCAGAGTTGTTATTAAGCCAGATCTTTTGTGCATAGTATAGGGCTGGTGTAAGTGCACAGAGTGGCTCTAGCTGCGGGCAACCACAGAAGCCTGTATTACTACCAATTGATTTTATGTCGACCGACGCAAACGTGATCAGTAGTTTTGGCACTTGTGCCAGCTCAATGCAAAGTGTATGAGACACATCAGATACCGGCTTCCCTCCCCTGATACACACCCAGGACACCCCTACAAGTTAGGGCGGTACCTTGCGCTCTCATTGCTGCTGTCCAGATGCCCCCGAAACACCCAATTTCATGGATAGACAGATGGAGACAAGCTGCTTCCAACTCAGCATAAGATGGAGATATAAAGATGTAGAATCGCGCTTCTGCACAGGTGCTGTAATGCTAGAAGTCACCCATCCCCCATCCGCTTGACTCTGAATCATAGCCTAAACATTTACATATAAAAGTAAGAGATCTCACAAAATATATATGGTACCAATATTTATCTACAAAAACCAAAAAGTTCCAGAATTCAAAATACTGTAAGTTCTGTCCAGATATAAAATGTTTAATTTACAGGGCTCTATCCATCATCACTTAATTTCTATAAAAGTAGGTGAAAATTAAGATTTTCACCTATTTTTGAAGAAATTAAGTTACAGACACACTCATCATTCCTGTAACGCAGGAGATATAACTGATACTGTATCTCATGGTTACAATTGTACCCCAATAATTTCCACAGTCACCACACCCCAAAGCATTTTTTTTGGAATTTGATAGTGATACTGTATGCCACCCTGAGATGGTGTACAGCCCCCAATACAGCACAGGGATCTGAAGAGATCCCTCTCTGCTGTGTCCTCTTACCTTAATGCAGTCCTCTCCCGGCTCCCAGGGAAGTCCTCCTGTGAGCTGGGAGCAATCGAGAGGGCACAGCGGTGGCAACAGGGGACTGATGTGACTGGGCTGCATGGCCTGAGCGGGGGTCATAGACTCCCATGGCGTCTGCAGCTCTGCGTTGGTGGGGGGAGGTCAGGAAACAGACAACGGGGTTGGCGAGGGGTGAGTGTATTTAGTGAGGGGGGGCTGGACTCCTCCGTCTTCTCTACTGCTGCTTCACTGTCTCTTCACAGCCTGTCTTCCAGGTGTGCAGGCGCAAGTTCAAGACAGGCTGTGAGGAGCCCAGGCAGCAGGAGAAATGTCCCCAAACAGCAGGAGAAATGTCCCCAGACAGCAGGAGAAATGTCCCCAGACAGCAGGAGAAATGTCCCCAGGCAGCAGGAGAAATGTCCCCAGGCAGCAAGAGAAATGTCCCCAGGCAGCAGGAGAAATGTTCCCAGCAGCAGAAGAAATGTCCCCAGGCAGCAGAAGAAATGTCCCCAGGCAGCAGGAGAAATGTCCCCAGGCAGCAGGAGAAATGTCCCCAGGCAGCAGGAGAACTGTCCCCAGGCAGCAGGAGAAATGTCCCCAGGCAGCAGGAGAACAGTTCCCTGGCAGCAGGAGAAATGTCCCCAGGCAGCAGGAGAAATGTCCCCAGGCAGCAGGAGAAATGTCCCCAGCAGCAGGAGAAATGTCCCCAGGCAGCAGGAGAAATGTCCCCAGCAGCAGGAGAAATGTCTCCAGGCAGCAGGAGAACTGTCCCCAGCAGCAGTAGAAATGTCCCCAGGCAGCAGGAGAAATGTCCCCAGGCAGCAGGAGAAATGTCCCCAGCAGCAGGAGAAATGTCCCCAGGCAGCAGGAGAAATGTCCCCAGCAGCAGGAGAACTGTCCCCAGGCAGCAGGAGAAATGTCCCCAGGCAGCAGGAGAAATGTCCCCAGCAGCAGGAGAAATGTCCCCAGCAGCAGGAGAAATGTCCACAGGCAGCAGGAGAAATGTCCCCAGCAGCAGGAGAAATGTCCCCAGCAGCAGAAGAAATGTCCCCAGGCAGCAGGAGAAATGTCCCCAGGCAGCAGGAGAAATATCCCTAGCAGCAGGATAAATGTCCCCAGCAGCAGGAGAAATGTCCCCAGCAGCAGGAGAACTGTCCCCAGGCAGCAGGAGAAATGTCCCCAGCAACAGAAGAACTGTCCCCAGGCAGCAGGAGAACTGTCCCCAGCAGCAGGAGAACTGTCCCCAGGCAGCAGGAGAAATGTCCCCAGGCAGCAGGAGAACTGTCCCCAGGCAGCAGGAGAAATGTCCCTAGGCAGCAGGAGAACTGCCCCAGGCAGCAAGAGAAATGTCCCCAGGCAGCAGGAGAAATGTCCCCAGCAGCAGGAGAAATGTCCCCAGCAGCAAGAGAAATGTCCCCAGCAGCAGGAGAGATGTCCCCAGGCAGCAGGAGAAATGTCCCCAGGCTGCAGGAGAAATGTCCCCAGCAGTAGGAGAAATGTCCCTAGCAGCAGGAGAACTGTCCCCAGGCAGCAGGAGAACAGTTCCCTGGCAGCAGGAGAAATGTCCCCAGGCAGCAGGAGAAATGTCCCCAGGCAGCAGGAGAAATGTCCCCAGCAGCAGGAGAAATGTCCCCAGGCAGCAGGAGAAATGTCCCCAGCAGCAGGAGAAATGTCTCCAGGCAGCAGGAGAACTGTCCCCAGCAGCAGTAGAAATGTCCCCAGGCAGCAGGAGAAATGTCCCCAGGCAGCAGGAAAAATGTCCCCAGCAGCAGGAGAAATGTCCCCAGGCAGCAGGAGAAATGTCCCCAGCAGCAGGAGAACTGTCCCCAGGCAGCAGGAGAAATGTCCCCAGGCAGCAGGAGAAATGTCCCCAGCAGCAGGAGAAATGTCCCCAGCAGCAGGAGAAATGTCCCCAGCAGCAGGAGAAATGTCCACAGGCAGCAGGAGAAATGTCCCCAGCAGCAGGAGAAATGTCCCCAGCAGCAGAAGAAATGTCCCCAGGCAGCAGGAGAAATGTCCCCAGACAGCAGGAGAAATATCCCTAGCAGCAGGATAAATGTCCCCAGCAGCAGGAGAAATGTCCCCAGCAGCAGGAGAACTGTCCCCAGGCAGCAGGAGAAATGTCCCCAGCAACAGAAGAACTGTCCCCAGGCAGCAGGAGAACTGTCCCCAGCAGCAGGAGAACTGTCCCCAGGCAGCAGGAGAAATGTCCCCAGGCAGCAGGAGAACTGTCCCCAGGCAGCAGGAGAAATGTCCCTAGGCAGCAGGAGAACTGCCCCAGGCAGCAAGAGAAATGTCCCCAGGCAGCAGGAGAAATGTCCCCAGCAGCAGGAGAAATGTCCCCAGCAGCAAGAGAAATGTCCCCAGCAGCAGGAGAGATGTCCCCAGGCAGCAGGAGAAATGTCCCCAGGCTGCAAGAGAAATGTCCCCAGCAGTAGGAGAAATGTCCCTAGCAGCAGGAGAACTGTCCCCAGGCAGCAGGAGAAATGTCCCCAGGCAGCAGGAGAAATGTCCCCAGCAGCAGGAGAACTGTCCCCAGGCAGCAGGAAAAATGTCCCCAGGCAGCAGGAGATAATGAAGAATAGGGACATGATGAATGTCTCCAATACTTGTATTGAACTTGCAGAAAGTTCAATTCTTAATTATCACAGGGGAATTTTTTCTCTTAATGAATAGACCCTAATTGCTGTAGTAACTACTGTAATTCTCTTTGCCTCATTGCATTTGAGATGGGGGCTGTGTGTCAGTCTATGAGCTGAGTACATACTTCTGTCTTCTCTCCAATCTTCCTAAACCTAGAGAGCGACATAAACCTCTGACATCACTCGGCCAGTCCCTACAGATTACTTCCCTGCCCCTATAATCCACATTCCTGGGGACATAGTCACATTATTGTACAAGCCCGGCCGCATCCTCACTGACAGCAGCTGATTCCTAATTACATGTTTGTCATACTGGCCCCATTCTTACAGAAGCTAAAGGAGGGGCAGCACGCAGACCCCCTGCTGGGTGAGGTGACTGAGCTGCATGTTTCCTGGCTGTCTCACTCAGCGTCAGCTGCCTCTAATACCAGGGAATGTGAGCGATTAGTGACCTCACTCATCACCTCCTCAAGCGCCACTCTTAGGGTGGGATGTACTAACCCATAGGCTTCTATAGGGTAACACCAGCAAAAGCTATTGTTACCCTCTGCATCGGAGCCCCGGCGGCCAGCCGATGATACATATGGAAAATGCGGTAAACCACGAAAACTAGATTTTTACCGCATTTTCCATTTAGTACAT
This sequence comes from Taudactylus pleione, assembly GCA_031769625.1. Classification (NCBI taxonomy): domain Eukaryota; kingdom Metazoa; phylum Chordata; class Amphibia; order Anura; family Myobatrachidae; genus Taudactylus; species Taudactylus pleione. The sequence continues at coordinate 420,295 of JAUIMM010001080.1, forward strand.
CCCGGCCTTAGTAAGATGTGATGGACCCCGGTCACAGCGCCTTAGTCCTCCTATGCTGCTCATACTGTATGTGGGAAACCAATTTTAAATGGACAATGGTAACAGAATGATGAAAGTGATGTGATTGGCTACGTCTACAGAAGATGTAGCCAATCAGACCATCGTCGGCTAGCAGGACAGTCTTCTCTTACATGCTGAGAGAACTGGGGATCCAGTCACATGGTCAACATTTACCATGGCAACATTCATAATAATGACACTGCAATGTCGACACTAGAATGTCAACATGGTTCAATAACATGGATAATAAACAGGAAAACTGACAGGCCCAAACAGCGCCCCCTGCCCTGCGGTACCCTGTGCCATGGCACAGGTCGCACCACCCTAGTTACTGCCCTGCCCATAGCAACCGCACCCCCTGCACCCATGGTAGTTACGCATCGGTTTGCACCAGCCTATGGCAGACGCAGTGTTGGCTTCTGAGATTCCACTGAGCACGGCCACTGTGACTGCGGCAAGCGGCCGAGAGCGCTGCTGCTTTCAGTGACACCGCAACACTCCCATAACACATCCCTGAGATTTTTCTGTGTTCACTACAAGCCACCTCCCAGTCACTGCCCAGGAACGCCCATGGTTTTGCCTCGCTGTTCCTAATGCCAGCGCTCCCGTACACAACAGCGTACACTCGGGGGAATGCATGCACCGCAGTAGCAAATAATCTCTTATCTGCGCTGCGTTCACCTCTAAATCAGTAAGTACAGATATTCTTCCAGGCACATAGTGACCAAACACATTTAGGGGTCTATTTACTAAGCAGTGTGAGGAGACAGAGTGAAAAGTGATAAGGTGCCAGCCAATCAGCTCCCAACTGTCACTTTTCAAACACAGCCTGAGAGATGACAGTTAGGAGCTGTATGGCTGGTACCTTATAACTTTTCACTCTGTCTCCTAACACTGCTTAGTAAATAGACCCCTTAGTAATAATGCAAACTCCCACTTACAATGTTATTTATTTTTTGTTCACTTGTTATGTCCAAACTCTACTAAGTAATATTTCCTGTATTACCAGTATTTTATATGAGAAGCGTCCTACAGTACATACTGGTTAATCTACCAGCCACTCCCATATTTCCAGTACTCGATTTATATCCACTAAGCAAATTGTAATTCAGATGTTTAACACGTCTCACCATAGATCGGACATATAATACACAGCATCATTGTTTAGCAGTCAGGAGTGAATGGGCATTAAGACAAGAAGCTGAGGGTTATGGAAAAGACCATTTAGGTGACAAAGGTGTTAGATTCCTAAAAAACCCTTTCTGAGGTGGGGCTGAATGTGCCGCTCTGATACTGGCGAGATTGTGGCCACAGATGGACATGTATGGATTAAGACATCCATGACCGGAATCGGTATGATATCCCAGCTGCCGCATGGCCGGGAGTTCGAATCCCAGCAGCGGCAGCCCGACAAACTAGCAGAGCCCGGCAGCAGAAGCCCGACAGTGCTGGAAATCCCGATCGTCGTAAGGTAAGTATCTACTAACCTAACCTAACCCCACTAACCATCCTTAGGGGTGCCTAACCCTAACCTCCCCCCCAAGTGCCTAACCCTAATGCCCCCTTCCCCGCTGCCTAAACCTAAGTCCCCCGAGGTGGTGCCTAACCCTAAGTCCCCCCCCCGGGTGCCCTAAACCTAACCCTCCCCCCCACGGCTGTCCGCTCACGGCGCCCGGCATCCCTTCGATCGGGATGCCAGGCGCCTGTCTGCCAGCATTGGGGAAATGACAGGCGTCTAGATATAGACGCCCGGCATTTCACCCTCGCTGGGATATGACAGTCGGGAAGCCAGCTGCCGGTATTAAGGCAGCCGGCTTCCCGATTGTATACCCCATGACCAATGATTTGCTGCCCTTCCCACCCAGAGAAGCCCCCACCCTCTCTCGTACCCCTTGAAGAGTCTCCCAGTTCTGGCCCCATGAAGCACAGCCATTGGCTGATGCTTATTGAGGCTTTTCAGAGCCAGCCAGTGACATTAGCTCAGCCTCTGAACATTATTACTAGCAGGTAATAGACCCCTTTGTGATATAATATTCTGCACTGGAATGCATTGTGGGAGAAATTAATGTTAGGTGGATAGTGACTCAGTAAGGCCGTTTGCACTTATTTCTGTCCCGCTAACTGTCAATAAAGTTGTTGCACTTTGGTGGATGCTGAACCATTAGTCTAAAAGAAATCTGTAAAACAAAATAGAATTTATCAAATTACTGTATATATAGTATGGTAGCAGAATCTTTATTCAATGTATACAGTCATTACAACTCACCAACCCACACTCATTACAGCTTAAAGCCAGGCAGAACAAGAGACGGTAGAGCAGAACAAGAGACAGGGAGCAGAATAAGAGAAGGGAAGCAGAACAAGAGATGGGGAGCAGGACAAGAGACGGGGAGCAGAACAAGAGATGGGGAGCAGGACAAGAGATGGGGAGCAGGACAAGAGACGGGGAGCAGAACAAGAGATGGAGAGCAGAACAAGAGATGGGGAGCAGAACAAGAGATGGGGAGCAGGACAAGAGATGGGGAGCAAGACAAGAGACGGGGAGCAGAACAAGAGATGGGGAGCAGGACAAGAGACGGGGAGCAGAACAAGAGATGGGGAGCAGGACAAGAGATGGGGAGCAGAACAAGAGATGGGGAGCAGGACAAGAGACTGGGAGCAGAACAAGAGACAGGGAGCAGAATAAGAGAAGGGAAGCAGAACAAGAGATGGGGAGCAAGACAAGAGATGGGGAGCAGAACAAGAGATGGGGAGCAGGACAAGAGATGGGGAGCAGAACAAGAGATGGGGAGCAAGACAAGAGATGGGGAGCAGGACAAGAGACGGGGAGCAGAACAAGAGATGGAGAGCAGAACAAGAGATGGGGAGCAGAACAAGAGATGGGGAGCGGGACAAGAGATGGGGAGCAAGACAAGAGACGGGGAGCAGAACAAGAGATGGGGAGCAGGACAAGAGATGGGGAGCAGAACAAGAGATGGGGAGCAGGACAAGAGATGGGGAGCAGACCAAGAGATGGGGAGCAGGACAAGAGACGGGGAGCAGAACAAGAGATGGGGAGCAAGACAAGAGACGGGGAGCAGAACAAGAGATGGGGAGCAGGACAAGAGACGGGGAGCAGAACAAGAGATGGAGAGCAGAACAAGAGATGGGGGGACAAGAGATGGAGAGCAGAGCAAGAGATGGGGAGCAGAACAAGAGATGGGGAGCAGGGCAAGAGACGGGGAGCAGAACAAGAGATGGGGAGCAGGACAAGAGATGGGGAGCAGAACAAGAGATGGGGAGCAGGACAAGAGATGGGGAGCAGAACAAGAGATGGGGAGCAAGACAAGAGATGGGTAGCAGGACAAGAGACGGGGAGCAGAACAAGAGATGGAGAGCAGAACAAGAGATGGGGAGCAGAACAAGAGATGGGGAGCGGGACAAGAGATGGGGAGCAAGACAAGAGATGGGGAGCAGAACAAGAGATGGGGAGCAGGACAAGAGACGGGGAGCAGAACAAGAGATGGGGAGCAGGACAAGAGATGGGGAGCAGAACAAGAGATGGGGAGCAGGACAAGAGACGGGGAGCAGAACAAGATATGGGGAGCAAGACAAGAGACGGGGAGCAGAACAAGAGATGGGGAGCAGGACAAGAGACAGGGAGCAGAACAAGAGATGGAGAGCAGAACAAGAGATGGGGGGACAAGAGATGGAGAGCAGAGCAAGAGATGGGGAGCAGAACAAGAGATGGGGAGCAGGGCAAGAGACGGGGAGCAGAACAAGAGATGGGGAGCAAGACAAGAGACGGGGAGCAGAACAAGAGATGGGGAGCAGAACAAGAGATGGGGAGCAGAACAAGAGATGGAGAGCAAGACAAGAGATGGGGAGCAAGACAAGAGACGGGGAGCAGAACAAGAGATGGGGAGCAGGACAAGAGACGGGGAGCAGAACAAGAGACGGGGAGCAGAACAAGAGACGGGGAGGAGAAAAAGAGATGGGGAGCAGGACAAGAGATGGGGAGCAGGACACGAAACGGGGAGTAGAACAAGAGACAGGAAGCAGAACAAGAGACGGGGAGCAGAACAAGAGACAGGAAGCAGAACAAGAGACGGGGAGCAGAACAAGAGATGGGGAGCAGAACTAGAGACGGGGAGCAGAACAAGAGACGGGAAGCAGGACAAGACATGGGGAGCAGAACAAGAGATGGGGAGCAGAACAAGTGATGGGGAGTAGAACAAGAGATGGGGGAGCAGAACTAGAGACGGGGAGCAGGACAAGAGACAGGGAGCAGAACAAGAGATGGGAGTAGAACAAGAGATGGTAGAGCAGGACAAGACATGGGGAGCAGAACAAGAGATGGGGAGCAGGACAAGACATGGGGAGCAGAACAAGAGATGGGGAGCAGGACAAGACATGGGGAGCAGAACAAGAGATGGGGAGCAGGACAAGAGATGGGGAGCAGAACAAGAGACGGAGGAGCAGAACAAGAGATGGGAATCAGAACAAGACATGGGGAGCAGAACAAGAGATGGGGAGCAGGACAAGAGACGGGGAGCAGAACAAGAGACGGGGGAGCAGAACTAGAGACGGGGAGCAGAACAAGAGATGGGGAGCATTACAAGAGATGGGGAGCAGAACAAGAGATGGGGAGCAGGACAAGAGATGGGGAGCAGAACAAGAGATGGGGAGCAGGACAAGAGACGGGGAGCAGAACAAGAGACAGGGAGCAGAACAAGTGATGGGGAGCAGAACAAGAGATGGGGAGCAGGGAACAGCTAAGAGACCTATTGCGAAATGAGTCACATAGAAGCATTTATTTGTATTGCTGGTAATAGATTTTTCTTTGCCTGGGAGCATTTTGTGACAGGTTTTTGAGTTTCATTATTATGCTCATTGCTGCTGGCAGCCGGTTATTGGGGATGAGCTGACGCATTTTTCTCTGATGCATTTTACTTTCTTGCTGTGGATGGAAGAGATTGTGTGAAACGTTTCCTGGCGATGTGACTCCTCTCAGGTGCCCGCGTGTACCACTATAACAAACGCACCAGTTACATGACAATGAATCGCCGGTATATAAGTAAAGGAACTAACAAGTACAGGTAACACCACCATATACACCCCCCTATAGCACATACTGTGAGTGAGTATATGGATGTCTGTGCTACCAATAGTCACAGTAACAGGAAATTACAGCTCTTCTATATATTCTGTGTCTCTGGGACATATACAGTATATACAGTATGTAACCACATTACTGTGAGGTGATAATTACACCCCAGCTCCCAATCGCTAATGTCATTTACTGCTTCCATTTATTAAAGCTGGGGCTACAGCTATCACATTGCTGCCATGTATGGATAGAGCGCGCAAACTGCGCATGTATCCGTGGGGGGCGGCGGGGAGGTCAGCAGTCCTCATAGAGACCTATAGGGGCAGCAGATATCTCTAATGTCTGCTACAGGACCACCTACATACACTCTGGGGGTATTCCCCAAAATGGTTGTTTTCGGGACATTTCCCATAAAATAATGAATATGCCCCTCAATGGGAGAAGTGTCAATCCTTGGAGAGATTTATTCATCTGTCTATGAAATGAGAGTTAGATGCTGATTGGCTGCTTTTAAGACAACTTATCCTCTTTATCTCTCTCCAAGGCTCGATCCATTCCCCCATTGGTGAGATAATCAGTATCTCTCTCCAAGGTTCGATCCATTCCCCTTTGGTGAGATAATCAGTATCTCTCTCCAAGGTTCGATCCATTCCCCTTTGGTGAGATAATGGGTATCTCTCTCCAAGGCTCGATCCATTCCCCATTGATGAGATAATCAGTATCTCTCTCCAAGGCTCGATCCATTCCTCCTTTGATGAGATAATCAGTATCTCTCTCCAAGGCTCGATCCATTCCCCCATTGGTGAGATAATCAGTATTTCTCTCAAAGGCTCGATCCATTCCCCCTTTGGTGAGATAATCAGTATCTCTCTCCAAGGCTCGATCCATTCCCCCTTTGGTGATATAATCAGTATCTCCCTCCAAGGCTCGATCCATTCCCCCATTGGTGAGATAATCAGTATTTCTCTCGAAGGCTCGATCCTTTCCCCCTTTGGTGAGATAATCAGTATCTCTCTCCAAGGCTCGATCCATTCCCCCTTTGGTGAGATAATCAGTATCTCTCTCCAAGGCTCGATCCATTCCCCCTTTGGTGAGATAATCAGTATCTCTCCAAGGCTCGATCCATTTCCCCTTTGGTGAGATAATCAGTATCTCTCTCCAAGGCTCGATCCATTCCCCCTTTGATGAGATAATCAGTATCTGTCTCGAAGGCTCGATCCCTTCCCCCTTTGGTGAGATAATCAGTATCTCTCCAAGGCTCGATCCATTCCCCCATTGGTGAGATAATCAGTATCTCTCTCATATAACCTAGATTGTAGCTAATTCCCCACTTTGGGGCATTGTGGTGATGGAATCTCTCCCCCCGAGGACTCTGCAATTATCACAGGAACAGCTGATGAGATGAAAGCACAGTCTCCAGGCAGCTTCCTTATGTGAATGGTGGTGAGGAAGCTAATAACGGCCTTTGTGAGTCTGAGGAAGGGAACAGACCAGACAAAGGCCCTCATTCAGACCCGGACGCAAGTGGCCGTTCGTACGTTGGGCGAACGTAAAAAAATATTTAAATTCAGGCCCACGCTCGTATTTTCGTTCGCATCAAAACATCCTCCCCAAACTCAGGTGACCCCTCCTCTAACTAACGAGCGTGCCAAATAGCGAGCGTACATCCCCGAAGTGGTTTGAAGGGAACGCACGCACTAGTACTACCCGGAAGTTGGACTGTCACATTTAGATTAACTGCTCGTTTATTCTGCCTACCTCCCTCAATCGTAACATGCCAATCAATATATCAATTAGCTTAATTGTTTTTGTTTTTTTTTGTACACAATGCAATAAACTTTATTTATGTCCGTGTTTGTGTTTACCGCAGAATACGTACGGCTTAAACATTCGCTTTTATTTGTCAAAATACATGTTAGCCCCTATTAAATAATTGTTCTATTTCTTTGGATCCCCGCATATTTCCTGGAGTTCATTTCTTTATGTAAATTTGCTTACGCATGTCACTGCATCAAGCCTATCATAAGTCTCCACAGATTTCTGGCCCTGTCGAACACATGACTCATACACTAACCAATAGAATTGCTCCTGTTAATTTCCCGAATACATTAGCCAATCATAAAATTTGGGAGCACTTTATCAAAAATGATTTTTAGGAAAAACTCCATTGCCATCATGAGAGCCTCCGCATTCACCAGGCGCGAGCTGCTGGTGCTTACGGAGGTGATGGATAGGCGGATCACCAGCCAGCCTCCACCCATCACCAACCGCGAGAAGCGGAGGTTCGGGCCCGCCTGCGCTCCTTCGGCTCACGCCGCCATATCGGGCAGCTGGAGCGCAGGTGGTCGGACCTGCAACAGCGGACGCCCCGCTTGCTGGCATGCTTTCGCATGCAGATCGCTGAAAGTAAGTTTAATGGATTGTGGTTTTCATGTTTGTCTTTGTGGCCCTAACTGCATGGCCATGTTTTCCCTGTCTTTCATATTTATTCATTCTCCTCATATCTGCATGGCCATGTTTTCCCTGTCTTTCATATTTATTCATTCTCCTCATATCTGCATGGCCATGTTTTCCCTGTCTTTCATATTTATTCATTCTCCTCATATCTGCATGGCCATGTTTTCCCTGTCTTTCATATTTATTCATTCTCCTCATATTTTTTTTTTTTTTTGGGGGTGCATTTGAAATTGTTTTTGTGCGCGGATTTGTGTTGGAACTAACCCCAATTTGTTTCCCATCTTTTAGGGGCCCAGCGAAGACTACGCCATCAGCGTCCCGCCAGACGACGATCACGGCCACTCTCCCCCACCCCCAGCCAACACTCCAACTCCACTCCTTCCCCTATTCCCCACTCCTCCCCAGCCTTCCTACACCCTCAGCCAGATTTTTCTGGACTCCTTCCCCTCCGTCCCAATTCCCCCTCTCCTCCAACCACCCCTCTTAGAATGACCCCCTCCCCGGAGTCGGTCATTACACCACCCCGATCTTTGGGGAATGGACCCACCTCTGAGGAGGACGATGGAGGGCCTTCTGTAGCTGGCGTTGGGTCTTCCGGTATGTTTTTTTTTCCAGTTTTTTATCGTCACAAACTGTTTGTATGTATTCATGGTTTTTTTTGTTTTTTGTGTTTATTTTCCAAAATTAAGTGGTTTTGGGCAATTGCCGTAACCTGTTACTGCTGTTTTCACCATACACATAGCACACCTGTCGGAATTTGGACATAGGCCTTGTATTTTTGCCCTACACCATTTTAGTGTGATGAGTTTTAATGCAGTTTTTTTAAAATGTTTTTTGTGGGGTTTTTTTTGTTATTTTTTTTTAATGTGGTTTCACTATTGTTGTATTAATCCCCACACTTTTCTCACCCACAGAGGAACAGAGGCTTCGGGCCAATTTATCCGCCTGTGTGGCCCAGATGCACAGCAATATCATCGGGGTGCTGGTGGTCCTTGACCGTATGTCGGTCCTCCTTAGGGAGTAGTTTTTATTTTTTTGCCCATTCTGTAAATAAATTGTTTTGTTTGAAGTTACGTTCTGGCTCATTCGTTTTTTCAAAACCACATATTGTTTACCCTGACATAAGTAGAGTGTTCCTGCAAGGATTTCAAATTTTTGTCAATAAGAGTGTGTGTTGTATTTTTATGTCAAACAGCCACAAGAAACACCTAACAGTACAAATCTGATTTCCCTTTTTTGGTGTAGTCACAATTAGCTATTTCTACATTTTACAGGTTCCTAGTTGGTGTGCAAGCAGCTTAGGGCAATATTACGAAGCAAAAGGATTGTACAGGCTTCCTTTTGGTGTTGGTTTGGACTAGGGGTGTGCACCGGCCACTTTTCGTGTATTGTGTTTTGGTTTTGGATCTGGATCTTTCTTCGTGTTTTGGATCTGGATTGGTTTTGCCAAAACCACCCTTCCATGTTTTGGGTTCTGGGTTTTGTGTTTTGGATCTGTATTTTTTTGAAAAAAAGCATAAAAACAGCTAAAATCACAGAATTTGTAGGTTTTTCTGCTCCTATGCTATTATTAACCTCAATAACCTTAATTTCCACTCATTTCCAGTCTATTCTGAATACCTCACACCTCACAATAGTGTTTTTATGTCCAAAAGGTTGCACCGAGGTAGCTGGATGACTATGCTAAGCGACACGAGTGGGCGGCACAAACACGTGACCCATCTAGGCGTGAAACTGCAGTGGCAGACAGGATGGCATTGAAAAACTAGGCCCCAAACTGTACATAATGCAAAGAAAAAAAAGAGGTGCAAGATGGAATTGTCCTTGGGCCCTCCCACCCACCCTTATGTTGTATAAACAGGACATGCACACTTTAACAAACCAATCATTTCAGCGCCAGGGTCTGCCACACAACTGTGGCTGAAATGATTGGTTCTTTTGGGCCCCCACAAAACAAGCTGGCAATTTATCTGTCCCTGCACAAACTGGCTCTACGGAGGCAAGATGTCATCCTCCTCATCCACCGATTCCTCACCCTCTTCAGTGTGTACATCCTCATCCTCACAGAGTATTAATTCGTCCCTGCTGGAACCACAGGTCCCTCTGTATGTTCTGGAGGCTGGTCTCCCTGGAAGAGTTGATAATTCATTTTATGAACATAATCTTCTCCACATTTTGTGGAAGCAACCTCCTACGCCTTTCGCTGACAAGGTTCCCGGCTGCACTAAACACTCTTTCGGAGTACACACTGGAGAGGGGGCAACTCAGGTAAAATAGAGCCAGTTTGTTCAAGGACCTCCAAATTGCTTCTTTTTCTGTCTGACATGCCTACTTGGATGCTGTCACCGATGTAATCCTTTAACAGACAGACGCACGCTTGTCGCTGCTGCTTTGAGGATTCAAGTGCGGCTACAGCCCACACAATTCACAAAGACAGAAAAAAAAAAAGAATATTTTTATTGTTTGTGGAGCACACTTTGAGGGTTACACCACCCTTTAACAGACAGACGCACGCTTGTCGCTGCTGCTTTGAGGATGCAAGTGCGGCTACAGCCCACACAATTCACAAAGACAGAAAAAAGAAGAAGAATATTTTTATTGTTTGTGGAGCACACTTTGAGGGTGTCACCACCCTTTAACAGACAGACGCACGCTTGTCGCTGCTGCTTTAAGGATGCAGGTGCGGCTACAGCCCACACATTTCACAAAGACCGGGAAAAAAAGAACAATATTTTAATTGTTTGTGTAGCACACTTTGAGGGTGTCACCACCCTTTAACAGACAGACGCACGCTTGTCGCTGCTGCTTTAAGGATGCAGGTGCGGCTACAGCCCACACAATTCACAAAGACAGAAAAAAGAAGAATATTTTTATTGTTTGTGTAGCACACTTTGAGGGTGTCACCACCCTTTAACAGACAGACGCACGCTTGTCGCTGCTGCTTTGAGGATTCAAGTGCGGCTACAGCCCACACAATTCACAAAGACAGAAAAAAAAAAAGAATATTTTTATTGTTTGTGGAGCACACTTTGAGGGTTACACCACCCTTTAACAGACAGACGCACGCTTGTCGCTGCTGCTTTGAGGATGCAAGTGCGGCTACAGCCCACACAATTCACAAAGACAGAAAAAAGAAGAAGAATATTTTTATTGTTTGTGTAGCACACTGTGAGGGTGTCACCACCCTTTAACAGACAGACGCACGCTTGTCGCTGCTGCTTTAAGGATGCAGGTGCGGCTACAGCCCACACAATTCACAAAGACAGAAAAAAAAAGAACAATATTTTAATTGTTTGTGTAGCACACTTTGAGGGTGTCACCACCCTTTAACAGACAGACGCACACTTGTTGCTGCTGCTTTGAGGATACAGGTGGAATCTAGACGGGATTTGGAACCGAGGACACACTACCTCCATCAATTGTCTAAATCCCACTGCACTAATGTCGGTTACCGGACGCACGTCTAACACCAACATAGCAGTCAAGGCCTCAGTTATACGTTTTGCTTCAGGATGACTGCTGTCGTACTTCATCCTCATCGCTAGGGACTGTTGGAGGGTCAATTGTTTAGTAAAAGTAGTGATGTTCCTACTTCCTCTCTGGGATGATGAACAACTCCCAGCAGCAGCAACAGCACTAGGAGGAAGTGGTTCTTGATCTTTCCCTATTTTATTTTTATCGGAGAAAGTTTGGTCCTCCATTTATGTTATATTGATATATATATACGTGCGGCTAAAGCGCACACAAACACAGAAAATATTTTTTTATTTTTGCTGGAGAGTAGTGCACTTTGTGGGTTACACCACCCTTTAAGAAATGAGCCAGCCGGCTCTTTACTTATGGGACACAGGCGCACGCTTGGCGCTGCTCCTTTGTTGATGCACGTGCAGCCACAGTGCACACAAGTCACAAACACAGAAAATATATATTTTTTTGGTTTGGAGTGTACTTTCGGGGGTTACAGCACCCTTTAACGGTCAAGCCAGCCGGCCCTTTACTTATGACACAGGCGCACGCTTGGCACTACTTTGTTGATGCACGTGCGGCTACTGCGCACACAATTCACAAACACAGAAAATATTTTTTTTTTGGGTTTGGACTGGAGTGTACTTTGGGGGTTACAGCACCCTTTAACGGTCAAGCCAGCCGGCCCTTTACTTATGACACAGGCGCACGCTTGGCACTACTTTGTTGATGCACGTGCGGCTACTGCGCACACAATTCACAAACACAGAAAATAATTTTTTTTTTGGTTTGGACTGGAGTGTACTTTGGGGGTTACAGCACCCTTTAACGGTCAAGCCAGCCGGCCCTTTACTTATGACACAGGCGCACGCTTGGCACTACTTTGTTGATGCACGTGCGGCTACTGCGCACACAATTCACAAACACAGAAAATAATTTTTTTTTGGGTTTGGACTGGAGTGTACTTTGGGGGTTACAGCACCCTTTAACGGCCAAGCCAGCCGGCCCTTTACTTATGACACAGGCGCACGCTTGGCACTACTTTGTTGATGCACGTGCGGCTACTGCGCACACAATTCACAAACACAGAAAATTTTTTTTTTTTTGGTTTGGACTGGACTGTACTTTTGGGGGTTACAGCACCCTTTAACGGTCAAGCCAGCCGGCCCTTTACTTATGACACAGGCGCACACTTGGCACTACTTTGTTGATGCACGTGCGGCTACTGCGCACACAATTCACAAACACAGAAAATAATTATTTTTTGGGTTTGGACTGGAGTGTATTTTGGGGGTTACAGCACCCTTTAACGGTCAAGCCAGCCGGCCCTTTACTTATGACACAGGCGCACGCTTGGCACTACTTTGTTGATGCACGTGCGGCTACTGCGCACACAATTCACAAACACAGAAAATAATTTTTTTTTTGGTTTGGACTGGAGTGTACTTTTGGGGGTTACAGCACCCTTTAACGGTCAAGCCAGCCGGCCCTTTACTTATGACACAGGCGCACGCTTGGCACTACTTTGTTGATGCACGTGCAGCTACTGCGCACACAATTCACAAACACAGAAAATAATTTTTTTTTGGGTTTGGACTGGAGTGTACTTTGGGGGTTACAGCACCCTTTAACGGTCAAGCCAGCCGGCCCTTTACTTATGACACAGGCGCACGCTTGGCACTACTTTGTTGATGCACATGCGGCTTCTGCGCACACAATTCACAAACACAGAAAATAATTTTTTTTTTGGTTTGGACTGGAGTGTACTTTCGGGGGTTACAGCACCTTTAACGGTCAAGCCAGCCGGCCCTTTACTTATGACACAGGCGCACGCTTGGCACTACTTTGTTGATGCACGTGCGGCTACTGCGCACACAATTCACAAACACAGAAAATAATTTTTTTTTGGTTTGGACTGGAGTGTACTTTGGGGGTTACAGCACCCTTTAACGGTCAAGCCAGCCAGCCCTTTACTTATGACACAGGCGCACGCTTGGCACTACTTTGTTGATGCACATGCGGCTACTGCGCACACAATTCACAAACACAGAAAATAATTTTTTGTTTGGTTTGGACTGGAGTGTACTTTCGGGGGTTACAGCACCCTTAATGGTCAAGCCAGCCGGCCCTTTACTTATGACACAGGCGCACGCTTGGCACTACTTTGTTGATGCACGTGCGGCTACTGCGCACACAATTCACAAACACAGAAAATATATTATTTTTTTAGCACTTGGGGGGAGCACCCCTGATGGACAGAGCACCCCCTGGACAACACTACAGCACCCCTTTAGGACTGGGACACTGCACAGGACTTTGGAGTGGACACAGCCCCTATGGAGAACTGACTGCAGAACACAGTCCAGCCAGCCCCTATGGACTTTGAAGTAGTTGACACAGCCCCTATTAACAACAGCAGCACAGCACAACACAGCCAGCCCCTATGGACTTTGAAGTAGTGGACAACAGCAGCACTACACTACACTACACTACACAGCCCTAACTCCCACCCTCCCTCTTCACTGTCCACAGCCGAGTGAGAAAATGGCGCCGACGCGGGTACCTTATATAGGATCCAAAACCCGCGAGACTCGGAAGGCGGGATGATGACGTTTTGCCTCGATTTCAGATCCGAGTCAGGCGGGAAAAGTCGAGCCTGATTCGGATCGGACTCGGTTCGGGGGGGCTCGGATTTCAGAAATCCGAACCCGCTCACCCCTAGTTTGGACCCTGAATAAAGAAAACATTTTTGCTCAAATGGCGTCAGTACTGGATTACCCCTTAGTCAAATGTAACGTGTGTGAACCTGGTTACACTTGGTGGTAACGTTCCCAAAAAGGGGCAACATTTCACTCTCAAAACATTTATTAGCAACATAACTGAAAAATCAAAGTGGTCACTCACAAACAAAACACACAGTGATAATCTCAAATACAACACATACCAAAAAACCAACATCACAAAAAAAAACAAGAACTGGTTGACGAAGGACCATGCCAACATGATTCCACATATATGGCGTGGCAATAAGGGTTCCAGAATATATCCACAAAATATCCACATACAGGTTTTGTAAGGGTAGCAGGAAGTAGTCATCGTTGGAGTGCCAAAGATTATGTCAAAAAACAGAAGAGGGAGAATAAAATTAGCCATAAATTAGATGTTCTCAAACAAACCCAACCACATTAGGTATCCACACTGTTTTTTTCAAAATAATTACCTAAAAAATCTGGCCACCACATCATCGCGTATGGCCCCCCCACATACTGACCTCCGACCAACCTCGGGGGGGCCATCCTCAGGTAAGGCATCCTCTGGCTGCATTGGGACCCCACTCCTTATGGCGATGTTGTGAAATATCCCACACAGGACCACAATTTTTGAAACCATATCCGGCAAATACATGAGTTCGCCACCAGAGCGGTGGAGGCATCTGAATCGGCCTTTTAAAAGGCCGATACAGTGCTCCACCACTTGCCTGGTGGCTGTAAGTGTGGAATTATACTCACTTTGTGGCCCTGGTGTGGGAGCCAAATAAGGAGTGAGCAGCCAGGGCGTGCAAGGGTAGCCACTGTCTCCTGTGAAAATGAAAAGTCAACATCAGGCTCACTCTGTATGAAGCTTAACATTGTTATGTACTAAAGGTCTCCACTTACCCAGAAGCCACACATCACCAGCTTGTAGGTTGGTTAATTTGTGCCATATCCCTGATTGCCGGATGACAAATGAGTCATGTGCACTTCCTGGTAATTTTGCATTCAGGGACAGGATCTGGAGGGAGGCATCACATACCACCATTACACTGAGGGAGTGATAGTGTTTCCGGTTTCTAAATATTGCCTCCAGCCGTGCTGGAGGCTGAAGTGGTATGTGAGTACCATCCACAAACCCTATGATGTGTGGGAAGCCAGCTATTTGGTAAAAATTGGCCTTAGCCACACTAAGGGCACCCATATCCAAAGGCATTTGAATAAAATGATGGAGGTGCTTGAAAAGTGCCTCCATCACTGCCCTCAGGATCCGGGAAAAGGAGGATTGTGAGATGCCCGCCACTATTCCCACCGTTGTTTGGAACGATCCTGAGGCACAGAAATGTAACACCGCCATAAATTGCGTAAGTGGTGGAATTGCTGTAGGACTGTCAATTTGCCGCTCTAGATCACTCTCTATTAATGAGAGAGTGTCTATGATGATTTTTGGCGGAAGACGGTATCGTCTTAAAACCTCATCATCTGGCATTCCAAAAAGGGTGACACGTGTTCAAAATATCTGGGGCCTTGCACACCTACGATGCCTAGGCCTGGGACGAGATTGAGGTTGGTCGGCTTCCGGGAGCAGGGCCAGAACAATCCGACCCATATCAACCTGAAATGACAACATTGGAATGTCAGCCTTTTTACCCCACCCAATAAAAATACATGTAACTTTGCTTGAAAATACCATCCATTGATGCTTACATGCCGGGGTATTGTCATGATAAGTTGTAACTGCAAATAATAACATCAAAAATATACATAATTTTATGCTGGCCATGTCATTATCACAAATTTAAGCAAGACAAAACATAAAAGGGGACACACACACATTTGGGCAAAGAGCAAAACGACGTTGCGCACACTACGTCAAATTGAGGCCAAATGTAAGCAACCAATGCTCCAGCCAAAAAAAAACATTTTTAAGGGATGAATACACATTTCACAAAGCGCTAATTATTTAGCAAATACATGGCACAATAGGAAGTAGTAAAAATGCGCTAATTAGCCTGCAAATACATGGCACAATAGGAAGTAGTAAAAATGCGCTAATTAGTCTGCAAATACATGGCACAATAGGAAGTAGTAAAAATGCGCTAATTAGTTCGCAAATACAAGGCACAATAACACCGCATAAATAATGTTCAAAAAACACCGAGATCGAATTTGCAAAAAAAAACGTTACATGTGGAAGGCCAACCAAAGTTGCGTACAGACAAACAAGAACATTTCCTAAACAGTTTAACAAATGAACTTACCAAGAGATAATATATAAGAAACCAGGCCAAAATAAAACCTAAGAGAGATGAAATGACGGGAAAAAATTATTAGAAAAATCGACACCAGAATGAGAGACAAATTGACCCAAAGTTATACTTCCCCAAACTTACCAAAACTGGAATCGACCAAAAAATTCAAAATGGAAAAAAAAGGAACGGAAAACAAAGAAAAACCGAAAAAAAATAAAAAACCTCAAAAAACACAATCTCCGAAACCAGCCAACAATCAACTTCAACCAACGTAACCTCCAACATTCAATAAACGCCACCTCGAGTCGAGATGCCCCAAGCCATAAATAGTGTTTCGTTTTCGCGCACAAATTAAGGAAGGATCAGAGGAACGCACAATCAATGATGCGGCCGCAAAATAAGGACGCATGTATAAATACGTCACGAGACAAAAACACAATTCTGGTGTATTTCTAGTTTGAACATCACACATGGCTACAGACCAGGGAAACAATGGACAACAGTCTGGCGGTAAGTATTTCAGGCATTTTGACTCAATGATTAATTATAAACATAAGATTGTGCAAGTTGTGAAGTTGAGAATTCTGCAAATTTACCCAAATAGGTGAGGAGGATGACATGGAAGAGGCTGCTGGGCCCAGTATTCCGGGCAAAGCTGCCAAAAAGAAAAGGCAGCCACAATTCACAAGAAAGGAGATGGAGGTTTTGATTCAGAAGTGTGTGGACATCCTGCCACAGGCAGACAGGAATATGAGTGCTAGCCAGAAGTGGAGAATGTGGGAAGAGGTAGCCGTCAATAGGGTGGGTGATTATGTCCGTCTAGCCTGGGATGTCAAACGGCGGTAAGTAAACACTTGACCACCCTAAAACCAAAAACCAAATCAAATAAAAAGTAATGGTTCCAATTTAACCCACAGATGGCAAGACTTCAAATATCGCCTGAAACAAAAAATGGCAGACAGGGCTAGGCATGCAAGGGGGACAGGTGGAGGTCCCACCCCTGTGTCATTGGAGTTTACTGATTTAGAAGAGCTGGCACAGGGGTGTGTGCAGCCTGTGGAGGTGTTTGGCGTGTCCAACATGGATACGGACATGCCAGACTTTGCGGCTCCTCATGTTGTCCCAGGTAAATGTTGTGATGTCACCAACTGTGAAATGTTATTGTGCCAATATGTAGATTCTAATGTGACTCTTTTCTCTTTTTTCTCACAGAGACACAGAGGGGAGCCTTGGCCGCAGAATTTCTGCTGGCTCTGCAGGGGAGGAACCAGTACATCCGGCTGAGGACCCTGCAGAAGCCAGTCCAGGGCAATCCCCCTCGCAGGCAGTGTCCCTCCTCACAGAACTCAATTTTAAATCGGATTTCCATACGGAGATTCTGCAGAGGATGGACGCCAGTCTGGTACGGGTGGCTGAGGCCCTGGAGCAAAATGCTGCGGCCAACGTGACCATTGGTCAGGCCCTGGCGGAAAATACCAGGGCCAACATCCGCATCGCCACTGCCCTGGAGCAGCTCGTTCGCCAGCACATGGTGGAGCCGACCTCCCTTCCTGCCGGAACATCAGGATCCTCCACCTCTGGCACAACATCAGCCAATCCTCCAAATGTGCCTAGCCCTGTGCCTAGTCCAGAGGCCACAACATCTGCCTCTGGACAGGCCAGCCGGATGACATCCCGGACCCGGTCTGGCGCCCTCCCTCCCCCATCCAAACGGCCGAAAAAACGGTGACACCATTGGCTACTTTTCCCACACTCCTTCTGTGCTTGCCTCATATTCCGTTCTGGCCAAAACTTCCCTCTCCTTTCTTGTGATTTGTTTTTAATTTTTGCATTTACGTTTACCCAAAAATTATTGTTTGCACAATTAATAAATATTGTGGAACACTGCCCAAAATGTTGGAGTTCAATATGTGTATTTTTTTTTGGGTGGATACCAATAAATTTCCCAGAAATGTACGACTTTGTATTCTGACATTATTGAAAAAATGGGTTACTTTTAATCCGGGCCCACAAGCCAACAACGTTCAAAATTAAAAATTACACATTGAAAAAAAGTGCACGTTAAGGAACGTTTAAAACATTACCTAAGGAGGAAAAATCAACTTGCAAACACAAAATGAGGGACCAAACCTAAACATGATGACATTATTGTTACAATAGTCCAAAAACGAACACATTGCGACCAAAATACACCCCCACAAATGTACGCTAATTGATTGTGTAATCCAGACATTAGCAGCTATGATTTCCACCTGCGTTCGGTTTTGTGCTATCCAAAAAAACTGCTTTCCAAACACATACCAAGCCGGTTTTCAATCCAACACTAATTGATTTTCTGACAAGCCGTGATTAATCGATGCTACATCGTGGAGTGCCAGGACGGAGGAGAAGGCCATCGCCACTGTGGTCGAGTTATCCAGCCCCTAAGCTGTGCGAGCATTTTGAAGGGAAAGAGGATCATCCAGTATGAGTTGGTACGAACACATTTGACGTTCGCATTTGTTAATGTATGTACGCCCCAAAAACACCTCGCCATGCCTGCGTTTTTCCATCTCCACCCCCGTCAACGCCCAAAAATGGCCTGTTCTGTCAATCACATTTGACATGTCACTTCCTGTACGCTATTTGACGAACGAGACAAAAAAAACTCGCAATCTGCCGTACGCACATGCGCAGTGTAACACCGATGCATGCGCGGTTACTCAACATCGGAACGCAACGAGCGTACTGCCTCTAACGAACGGCTCTGAATCAGGGCCAAAGATCAGATGAATTCATACCAAGAGCCTGACACATGGATATAAGCTGTGCACACAGCAGCGGCGTCATACATGGTAACGCTGCAGGAGGCGTCGGAGGACAACGCAACGCAGATCCCATGTTTAGTAACGCTGTATGCATGTACAATTGTGTTTAAAACCGCAAATAACAGCTCTTCCAATAAAAGCCGGCCTTTGTGGTGTGAGGACCCGGGAGTCTTTCTGCGCCTGCGCAGCTCGCAGGGGATACTAGGTGGAGTCCTATTGGACCCCTCTTGGGAATGATGCAGTAAGAAGCCCTTAGGCTTGAAATAGGCAGTGCCATCAGTACATGGCATTGCCTGTGGGCTACAAGCTCTGGAATGTTTTGCTTTCCGCAGACATTAGACCGCATTTTGGGTTTGCTATATCCCGCCCCCATTCTTTGGTCTCTCATAGTCGCTTTCTTCCTTCTGTGAAGAATGCAGAGCTGTGGGGAGGGGTGTGTGAGTGATGCCATTGCCCAGGGTGCAGATTGTGCCCCATGGCCCCAGCATAGGGCTAGCAGGGTGCCTGGAATGGCCAGTAGTGCTGTTCGGTGTCTAATAGATGCTCCGGGCACACACCCTGCAGTGTGTACAGCCATCCGGAGCATCCTGGTAGCTCTACTCTTTCTCCTGCTGACAGTCCGCCCCCTTGCATGACATCACGTGCTCGGGGGTGGGGCTGGCAAAGGGTGCTGGGGAGAGCCCTGTACCAGCACTTGCAGGACGCTCACCTGGATCATCTCATTGGAAAGTGGGTGAGTGGGAGATCTTTTGAAAGTGTATAATAGAGCAAGCATTATGTCCATGCCCTGGTGATAAAGGAGCAGGTGCCAGCTCGAGGTATGTTCGACTAGTGCAGTGGGGCGCTACCCCATCGAGGGCACACCTCTCCCAACCATCCCGATTTCAGTGGGATGGTCCCTTTTTTGGGCACTGCCCCATTGTTGCATGCGCACGGCATCCATTCAGTGCAGGGAGAGGGCTGGGGGCAGCCCTGCTACTGACAGTGTTGGGCTCACCCCCATCCTGATGTTAAATGGGAGGCGTGCCATATGGACACGCCTCCAAATAGCGTCATTTAGGGGGAGGTGGCCTATGGTAATTAGGCCATGCCC
Source organism: Taudactylus pleione (assembly GCA_031769625.1). Classification (NCBI taxonomy): domain Eukaryota; kingdom Metazoa; phylum Chordata; class Amphibia; order Anura; family Myobatrachidae; genus Taudactylus; species Taudactylus pleione. The sequence continues at coordinate 440,268 of JAUIMM010001080.1, forward strand.
CCTTTTCAGACATGCGCAGGGTTATGGGGCATTATGGTCCCTGTCAGCCCTGTAAAGGAAGTTGTGGGGGGGTGGCATGTGGGGGGCAGTATACATCTCAAGCTCTCACTGCGCTTTACTGTTCATGATCAATTATCACCCATTGATAATACAGCTCTTTATAAAGAGAATAACCCCCACCTTCCAGCACCACCTCCATTTCTACACACCCAATCACTAGAGCAGAACGGTGCTGCATGAATTACATGGGGGATTCTTGTTGACTCCCAGACAGAAAGACTGGACCAGCTAACCCAGATTTGTTTACAATCATTTAGATGGGCAGCCTGGGAGAATCTGGCTAAGTAATAAGGCACCTCTATGAACACTGGAGTCCCTGCATATGTTCCTGGTATCTATGTGCAGGAGAATAACAGCTCGCAGTGCTGGTGGGGACAGGTTTTATATAGAGATGTGCACTGACCTTTGAGTTTTGGTTTTGGATCTCCCCAGGTTTGGGATCTGGATTGGTTTTGCCAAAACCTCACCTCCGTGTTTTGTTTTTCGGTTTTGGATCTGGATTTTTTCTTAAAAAATCATAAAAACAGCTAAAATCACATAAAACGCGCCGTTTTTTGTTCCTACAGTATTACTAACCTCAATAACATTTATTTACACTCGTTTCCAGTCAATTTTGACCACCTCACAGCTCACAATATTGATTTTTTCATCTAGTTTAGGTCCAAAATTTGCACCAAGATACTGTAGCTGGCTGACTGCAGCAGTGGGCGGCACAAACACATGGCAGTTCAACTTCAAAAATGGCACATCAAGAAACACTTTTATTATTCAAGAGAGGCCTGAGGGAGTTGGAGTTTGTATGTAGTTCAAGGCAGGGCAGGGACAGTGAGGGTTGATCGGTAGTAAATTTAATTTCGTTTTTTATTCCGAAAAAAAATTATGATGGAGAAGGGGAGGGGAGGAGGCATTTACAAAAAAAATGTGATACATTCACATCAGTCCTTGCCACAGAAGAAACCTTGAGCATGGCTGCTGCTGCTGGGAGTTGATTTTATCATCCCAGAAGGGGACCAGGAAGAGTGCTTTCCAAAAACAAATAAACAATTGACTTCAATAATCCTTTGCAAATCTTCTATAAAGGCATTTCCCAACCTGTACAGGGACATCAAAAAAGCATAGTTAGTTAGTGGCCTCAAAGTGCCACTTAACCAGCACAGATATGAGGATAAGCATAAGATCTATGATTTAAGGCAGGGGTAGCCAACCCTGGTCCTCGAGAGCTACCAACAGTGCATGTTTTCCAGGTCTCCTCACAGAATCACAACTATAATAATTAACTCCACCTGTGGATCTTTCTAAATGTTTTTGTGAGTAATAAATACACCTGTGCACCAGCTAGGTCATCTGGAGAACGTGAGCTCTCGAGTACCAAGGTTTGCTATCCCTGATTTAAGGCATTACGTTGCGTCTTTCTTGAGAATTCTGCACCTGCTTCTGCGGCTAGGAGTGGATTTTTATCCCAGAATGGGACCATGAAGAGTGCTTCCAAAAAACAATTGACTTAAATAACCCTTGCAAACATTCTCTAAAGGCATTTTCCAACCTGTACAGAGACATAAAAAAACAGAGTTAGTTAGTGGCCTTCAAACTGCTGTTGTTCCCACTGTCCACTTAACCATATCAGATATGTGAACAAGCGGAACAGAGCATTAAATGCAACATTTCAGATTTAAGGCTTAAGTCTTACGTTGTGTCTTTCTTGAGCACCATGCCTGCTTGCTGGGAGTGGATTTTTTTCATCCCAGAAGGGGACCAGGAATAGGAAGTGTGCTTTACAAAAATAAATAAATAATTGCCTTAAATAATCCTTTGCAAACCTTCTGTTCTGTAAAGGAATATCCCAACCTGTACAGGGACATTAAAAAAAACATAGTGGCCTTCAAATTGCCGTTGTTCCCAATGTCCACTTAACCATATTACTTAGATATGTGAACAAGCAGAACAGAGCATTAAATGCAACATTTCAGTTTAAGGTTTAAGTTTTTGCATTGTGTCTGGAGATCATTTAGGAAGTGGAAAAAGTGATCCACCACAAGCGGCAGATGACTAAACTCACACACAAAGGTTTAATAGAAATAGTTACAACACCAGATCAGATGTTTACCCTAGAGGATCTGTCTGATTCATCATCGTGCCCCCAAGACCAAAATTGTGCAAATTCTGCCAAAAGTGAGACTGACACCACAGCTAAACATAAGAGTCACCTTCTGGATGTGAATTGTCTCATTTGCATGGGGAAAACCCAACCCTCAGATGAGATGGATCTCAGCCAGTGGACAACATTGAAATCACCATTAAAAAGTCACAGTGGAAGACTACAGTGTGGAGAATCTTTCTTCACAGTTAGGAGAGGCCTCAGAGAACATGAAAAAAGATGCTCTAGGTGCTGAACTTCAAGGGATTTCTCTATCATGTTCTGCAGTGTGGAAAGATTTCATTCACATGTTTTCTGTAAAGCTGTTCAAAGTTACAGCCTTCAAAGTGTCTGGCTATAACACCCACCTTTGCCAGGAATTACCAAAGATTATTACAAGCAAAAGATTAATCTGTCTGGAATCTGTCTGGGAATTCATGGATTGTATTTGGCCTGAATGCACTAAGACATCGAGTGATTTTGTGTTCTGTAGCAGACTTTATTCCTATTTGAATCGCAAAATGAAATACGGAATAGTAAGCACAGACAACATGGAGGCCTTTGTTATTCTGCTGCCTGCATGCCAACCAATACCTCCCAGACTACACCCACTGGGGGGGACCAGGTCTTGATAATGGCCATCCCCATCTGTTGCTAGGCCTTCTTCTTCCAAACCATCCATCCTGGACTTCCTCTCCAAGAAGGGTGAGCAGGGTACAGAAAGAGGAGCTAGATGTCCCCGATTACATTTTTTTTCTTCTATAACAGATGATGTGGAGAGATAAGAGCTTCAGATGTTGGAACAGGGGCTCCCTCCTATTTGGCTTCCCTCCAGAGAGCAGAGCTCTGTTCCTGAGGAAGTGTCAGTGCCTGAGCTGATAGGTAGGTAGTCTCTGTCTATTGGTAAACACCCTTCAGGAGATGGCAACCCAAAATAACAACAACTATAATAATGTGTCCACTGATGATAACCAGCCTGATCCCTTAACAGCAACATTTCTCATATGGCCAACTCATAACATGACACCCATTTTGCAGCCTCCTCTTCCTTATGACACTAATCCAGTCGCCATGGTTGGTCAATCAGCCATGTGTGGTCAACCCAATTTTTGGCCTTCTACATTCTAACATTCACATATCTAAGAAGTGGACAGTGGGAACAATGGTAATTTGAAGGCCATTAACTAACTGTTTTTTTTAATGTCCCTGTACAGGTTAGGAAATTCCATTAAATAATCCTTTGCAAACCTTCTGTTCTGTAAGTCAATTGTTTATTTTTGGAAAGCACGCTTCCTAGTCCCCTTCTGAGATGAAAAAAATCAACTACCAGCAAGCAGGCATGGCACTCAAGAAAGAATTCCCAAGAAAGACACAACGTAATACTTAAACCTTAAGTCTGAAATGTTGCATTGTTATTGAGGTTATTAATACTATAGGAACAAAAAAAGGCCCATTGTATGTGATTTTAGTTTTTTTTTTTTTTTAAAGAAAAAATCCAGATCCAAAACCAAAACATGAAAACAAAACACGGAGGTGAGGTTTTGGCAAAACCAATCCAGATCCAAAACCAGGGGAGATCCAGATCCAAAACCAAAACATCCGCACATCTCTAATTAGGAGCAGGAGAGAGGTCAGTGTGTCCTTATGTCGGTGTATTAGGAGGAGGGGAGAGGTCAGTGTGTCCTGATGTCTGTGTATTAGAAGCAGGGGAGAGGTCAGTGTGTCCTGATGTCTGTGTATTATGAGGAGAGGTCAGTGGCCCTCATTCAGAGCCGTACGCTCTGAGCAGAGCGCACGCTCTGAATGAGGGCCGTCCTCCATAACTATGGAGCATCCCCCTGGACGCTCGTATAGCTGTGGGTCACCACCCACAGCCTATACGAGGGTGCAGTTTGATGGCCGCGATGGTCTTGACCATCGCGCCCATCGAAACTGCAAGCCGGAGCCTGCGGTTGAGGTTTTCAACCGCAAGGCCCGGAGTGATTTTGGCTCTATCAGAGCCAAAATCACTCCCACTGACATCACTAGTGATGTCAGTGGGCCAGCTTCTGACGGTAGGCGTTCCCTTGGGAACGCCCCCGTCAGGGAGGAACGCCCCCGGCACGCCCACCAAAGGGGGCGTGCTGTCAATCAACATCGACAGCACGCCCCCTTTGATCAGACACAACGAGCGAAGGACTTTCCTTTGCTCGTCGTGTCTGGTGCATGCGCACGACGGAGCTCCCGCCGTCGTGCACATGCGCAGTGCACAACATTGACCCACTTGCGAGCGGACAGCCGCTTGCGAGTGGGTCTGAATCAGGGCCAGTGTGTCCTGATGTCTGTGTATTAGGAGGGGAGAGGCCAGTGTGTCCCCTGATGTCTGTGTATTAGGAGGAGAGGTCAGTGTGTCCTGATGTCTGTGTATTATGAGGGGAGAGGTCAGTGTGTCCTGATGTCTGTGCATTAAGAGGGGAGAGGTCAGTGTGTCCTGATGTTTGTGTATTAGGAGGGGAGGAGAGGTCAGTGTGTCTGATGTCTGTGTATTAGGAGGGGAAAGGTCAGTGTGTCCTGATGTCTGTGTATTACGAGCAGGGGAGAGGTCAGAGTGTCCTGATGTCAGTGTATTAGGAGGAGTGGAGAGGTCAGTGTGTCCCCTGATGCCTGTGTATTAGGAGGAGGGGAGAGGTCAGTGTGTCCTGATGTCTGTGTATTAGGAGCAGGGGAGAGGTCAGTGTGTCCTGATGTCTGTGTATTAGGAGGGGAGGAGAGGTCAGTGTATCCTGATGTCTGTGAATTAGGAGGGGAGAGGTCAGTGTGTCCTGATATCTGTGTATTAGGAGGAGGAGAGGTCAGTGTGTCCTGATGTCTGTGTATTAGGAGGAGGGGAGAGGTCAGTGTGACCTCTGATGTCTGTGTATTAGGAGGGGAGAGGTCAGTGTGACCCCTGATGTCTGTGTATTAGGAGGAGGGGAGAGGTCAGTGTGACCCCTGATGTCTGTGTATTAGGAGGAGGGGAGAAGTCAGTGTGCCCTGATGTGTGTATTAGGAGGAGGGGAGAGGTCAGTGTGACCCCGGATGTCTGTGTATTAGGAGGGGAGAGGTCAGTGTGACCCCTGATGTCTGTGTATTAGGAGGAGGGGAGAGGTCAGTGTGCCCTGATGTCTGTGTATAAGGAGGGGAGAGGTCAGTGTGTCCCCTGATGTCTGTGTATTAGGAGGAGGGGAGAGGTCAGTGTGTCCTGATGTCTGTGTATTAGGAGGAGGAGAGGTCAGTGTGTCCTGATGTCTGTGTATTAGGAGGTGGGGAGAGGTCAGTGTGTCCTGATGTCTGTGTATTAGGAGGAGAGGTCAGTGTGTCCTGATGTCTGTGTATTAGGAGGAGAGGTCGGTGTGACCCCTTATGTCTGTGTATTAGGAGGGGAGAGGTCAGTGTGTCCCCTGATGTCTGTGTATTAGGAGGGGAGAGGTCAGTGTGACCCCTGATGTCTGTGTATTAGGAGGAGGGGAGAGGTCAGTGTGACCCCTGATGTCTGTGTATTAGGAAGAGGGGAGAGGTCAGTGTCTCCTGATGTCTGTGTATTAGGAGGAGGGGAGAGGTCAGTATGACCCCTGATGTCTGTGTATTAGGAGGAGGGGAGAGGTTAGTGTGACCCCTGATGTCTGTGTATTAGGAGGAGGGGAGAGGTCAGTGTGTCCTGATGTCTGTGTATTAGGAGGAGGGGAGAGGTCAGTGTGTCCTGATGTCTGTGTATTAGGAGGAGGGGAGAGGTCAGCATTGTATACATTTTGGCTGTTTATGTCTCCCAGTCTCCCCTCACAAGGGAAAACATTTCATTCCATGCATTCAGCTACTAATTAGATCCTGCTGCAGACTGTGCTCCTGGGGAGGGTCTGAGGAATTATCCTGAGGGAAGGAGCATTAGGAGAGATATGAGGGGAGAGGAAGTTACTTTGTCGGTTCCTTGTGCCTGGATCTGAGTCCTCTCCTGCCCAGTCCTGGTGATAGGACATAGGGTGTAAAGGTTGGTACATTACTCATAGTTACTGAGCCCATTTACTGTACCTGCGGGTTCTCCTGGCAGCCTCTGACCCATCAGTGCTCTCACACCCCATCAATTCTTCCCTATTACTGCTGTCATCAGCCCCCTGGGACCTCATTACACTTTATCTTCTCATGTGTGCGGTATGAGACCCTTCTCTACGTGGGACATGTCTCCTGCACTCCCTATCTCTCTCTCTCCATAGTATCTGCTCATATTCACCCCATTCCTTTGCTAATTCTCTGCTTTATCTGACATTTTGGGTTTTCTTTCACTCCTCAGACTCCGTCTTCTCACCTGGAGAGTTCCCTGACGCCCCCCAGAGCCTCAGCCTGTCACTCGTTCTCTGTAGCTGAGGGGATCTGAGGGGGTCACTCCAAGCTGTACAGAGCTCACAGAATGAGGGCTACTTATTGTGTATTACAAGTGCTGCGGTTTATCCTCCTCGCATCATCGGCCCACAGTGATCTGTTCTCCGGCCCCCAGGACTGGATCCCACCGGTGTTCCAGGGATCCACTGTAAAGGAGATAAGTCCCACAGGGTCTCAGCGACATGTTGTAGAAGAGACGGTCACATTGGCAGATGCTGGACGTCTAAGTAACCCTGGAATCCATTCGCCGTCCCAGCACCCTGCTCTCAGCATAACACAGGGGACAGTAACTGGGCAGGAAAAGCAGCGGATAGCAGGGAAAGGCTCCTCTCACCATACAGACAGGCAGCAGGTGAGTCAGTATAGACACAGCTAGATATTACACTCGTGTGCCCCTATTTACTACAATCCACATATACTGTATAATGTGGTGGTAGTGTGATATCTCTGACCATACAGACAGGCAGCAGGTGAGTCAGTATAGACACAGCCAGATATTACACTCGTGTGCCCCTATTTACTACAATCCACATATACTGTATAATGTGGTGGTAGTGTGATATCTCTGACCATACAGACAGGCAGCAGGTGAGTCAGTATAGACACAGCCAGATATTACACTCGTGTGCTCCTATTTACTACAATCCCCATATACTGTATAATGCGGTGGTAGTGTGATATCTCTGATCATACAGACAGGCAGCAGGTGAGTCAGTATACACACAGCGAGATATTACACTTGTGTGCCCCTATTTACTACTATTCCCATATACTGTATAATGCGGTGGTAGTGTGATATCTCTGAGCATACAGACAGGCAGCAGGTGTGTCAGTATGCACGCAGCCAGATATTACACTCGTGTGTCCCTATTTACTACAATCCCCATATACTGTATAATGCAGTGGTAGTGTGATATCTCTGACCATACAGACAGGCAGCAGGTGAGTCAGTATAGACACAGCCAGATATTACACTTGTGTGCTCCTATTTAGTACTAACCCATATACTGTATAATGCGGTAGTAGTGTGATATCTCTGACCATACAGACAGGCAGCAGGTGAGTCAGTATAGACATAGCCAGATATTACACTTGTGTGCTCCTATTTACTACAATCCCCATATACTGTATAATGCGGTGGTAGTGTGATATCTCTGAGCATACAGACAGGCAGCAGGTGAGTCAGTATAGACACAGCCAGATATTACACTTGTGTGCTCCTATTTACTACAATGCCTATATACTGTATAATGCGGTGGTAGTGTGATATCTCTCAGCATACAGACCGGCAGCAGGTGAGTCAGTATAGACACAGTCAGATATTACACTTGTGTGCTCCTATTTACTACAATCCCCATATATTGTATAATGCAGTGGTAGTGTGATATCTCTGACCATACAGACAGGCAGCAGGTGAGTCAGTATAGACACAGCCAGATATTACACTCGTGTGCCCCTATTTACTACAATCCACATATATACTGTATAATGCAGTGGTAGTGTGATATCTCTGATCATACAGACAGGCAGCAGGTGAGTCAGTATAGACACAGCCAGATATTACACTAGTGTGCCCCTATTTACTACAATCCCCATATACTGTATAATGCGGTGGTAGTGTGATATCTCTGAGCATACAGACAGGCTGCAGGTGACACAGCCAGATATTATACTCGTGTGCCCCTATTTACTACAATCCCCATATACTGTATAATGCGGTGGTAGTGTGATATCTCTGACCATACAGGCAGCAGGTGAGTCAGTAGAGACACAGCCAGATATTACACTCGTGTGCCCCTAATTACTACAATCCACATATATACTGTATAATGCGGTGGTAGTGTGATATCTCTGACCATACAGACAGGCAGCAGCTGAGTCAGTATAGACACAGGCAGATATTACACTCGTGTGCCCCTATTTACTACAGTCCCCATATACTGTATAATGCAGTGGTAGTGTGATATCTCTGATCATACAGACAGGCAGCAGGTGAGTCAGTATAGACACAGCCAGATATTACACTTGTGTGCTCCTATTTACTACAATCCCCATATACTGTATAATTCGGTGGTAGTGTGGTATCTCTGACCATACAGACAGGCAGCATGTGAGTCAGTATAGACACAGCCAGATATTACACTCGTGTGCCCCTATTTACTACAATCCCCATATACTGTATAATGCAGTGGTAGTGTGATATCTCTGACCATACAGGCAGCAGGTGAGTCAGTAGAGACACAGCCAGATATTACACTCGTATGCCCCTATTTACTACAATCCCCATATACTGTATAATGCGGTGGTAGTGTGATATCTCTGAGCATACAGACAGGCTGCAGGTGAGTCAGTATAGACACAGCCAGATATTATACTTGTGTGCCCCTATTTACTACAATCCCCATATACTGTATAATGCGGTGGTAGTGTGATATCTCTGACCATACAGACAGGCAGCAGGTGAGTCAGTATAGACACAGCCAGATATTACACTCGTGTGCCCCTATTTACTACAATCAACATATATTGTATAATGCGGTGGTAGTGTGATATCTCTGACCATACAGACAGGCAGCAGGTGAGTCAGTATAGACACAGCCAGATATTACACTCGTGTGCCCCTATTTACTGCAATCCCCATATACTGTATAATGCGGTGGTAGTGTGATATCTCTGAGCATACAGACAGGCTGCAGGTGAGTCAGTATAGACACAGCCAGATATTACACTCGTGTGCCCCTATTTACTACAATCCCCATATACTGTATAATGCGGTGGTAGTGTGATATCTCTGAGCATACAGACAGGCAGCAGGTGAGTCAGTATAGACACAGCCAGATATTACACTCGTGTGCCCCTAATTACTACAATCCACATACATACTGTATAATGCGGTGGTAGTGTGATATCTCTGACCATACAGACAGGCAGCAGGTGAGTAAGTATAGACACAGCCAGATATTACACTCGTGTGCCCCTATTTCCTACAATCCCCATATACTGTATAATGCAGTGGTAGTGTGATATCTCTGACCATACAGACAGGCAGCAGGTGAGTCAGTATAGACACTGCCAGATATTACACTCGTGTGCCCCTATTTACTACAATCCCCATATACTGTATAATGCAGTGGTAGTGTGATATCTCTGACCATACAGACAGGCAGCAGGTGAGTCAGTATAGACACAGCCAGATATTACACTCGTGTGCCCCTATTTACTACAATCCCCATATACTGTATAATGTGGTGGTAGTGTGATATCTCTGACCATACAGACAGGCAGCAGGTGAATCAGTATACACACAGCCAGATATTACACTCGTGAGCCCCTATTTACTACAATCCCCATATACTGTATAATGCAGTGGTAGTGTGATATCTCTGATCATACAGACAGGCAGCAGGTGAGTCAGTATAGACACAGCCAGATATTACACTCGTGTGCTCCTATTTACTACAATCCACATATACTGTATAATGCAGTGGTAGTGTGATATCTCTGACCATACAGGCAGCAGGTGAGTCAGTATAGACACAGCCAGATATTACACTCGTGTGCCCCTATTTACTACAATCCACATATATACTTTATAATGCGGTGGTAGTGTGATATTTCTGACTAAATTCGCATTGTGATCACATGGATGTACTAACATCCGCATGCAGGGACATAGATTACAATAACGCTGTCTCTGCAAGTCCCGTCAGCAGCGCACGTCTCTGTATTTTTCATAAACAATACAGGGAAAGCGCACGTGTGCATGTGCCGCCCCAGATACTACGACCATGCCCCCCCCCCGTTACTTACATGCTTCTGCTTCCAGAAGTCTTACTGGGGTGAGCGGGAGGCGCCCAGCTTGGAGTAGTCAGGTGGGAAATTGCATTACTTGGCCTCCGTAGCAGTGCAGTGTCATGAGTCACAGCATTATGCGTAAGGGGTGGGGCTCTGTCTATGCATTTTGGTAATATCCCCTCATTATCCCGTCCTGCTAGGAAGTGGACAGGGTTAGGGGGGGTACCCCACTTTTCTCAGAATCTATGGGACTCCTCAAAAATTCTAGTCTCCCAGACATTACAGGTAAGTGTAACATGACAGCGCTCACATACATGTACCGTACATATCACCCAGCTCCCAGCAAGAGGGAATTAATTTATACTTGTAAAGGAACTCCTTGTGTCCCTCAGTATTCACTGAGATAAATAAATCACATTTCTAGGGACACTTTGCCTAGGGAAGTCAGCCTTATGGCCACATAATAATAAATACACCTATACTGAGGTCTAGTTAAGACTATTATTATTATTATTTATTCTAAATAATAATAATAAGCATGATATCCTTATAATCTGTACTGTCAGAGAGCCTTGAGGACTGTTTGGGAAACGTTGTCCCTCCGTACCTGGATTGAGATAACACACGCTCCCCCTAGTGGCTGACATACAGCATTGCTGTCCTGGTTTTTCCTTATACTGTGTAACTGCTGCCAATATTTCTAATGGAAACAGCAGCGACTGTAGTCATTAGAATTGTGACAAAGCAAAATCATTATTATTTTCTTGTGTTTGGCCCCAGCCGCCTTCTGTATACACATGATCAGCAGACGGGGCAGTGAGAACCGGCACAGGCTGCTGCTGTCCTGCCGTAAGTCTGAGCTGTGATATAAAGTTACTGTCCCGATCCTCCCATATTGGGTGGTGTTTGTGTGCATTGTGTTACAATCCTGGAGGGCTCATTACATTGGGAGTGAGATAATAACACAGTACTTATACATACGGTATGATGTGTACCCGCCAATGTGACCCACGATCCCAGTGCCGACATATTGGGCAGTCCCTACACACAGCGCAGTCTGGTGGCTGACCGTCCGATATGCCACCCCCCTGCGCATGGCGCTGCATGGGATCGTCAGTCGCTTTGCCTGATCTCCTGAACGTGTAGGAAGATCAGGCGAAGCGACTGATGACCCCACGGGAGCGCGAAATGCACGATATTGTGCTACACACTGAACAATATTCCTGATTTATCGTTCCAATCCGTCAGATCATTAGCAATATGGTTCCGTGTGGAAAGGCCTTAAGGATGGGCTATGGGGGCTGTGCATTGTGTACTGAATTGCAAACAGCACAATAACAAGAGAAGTCTCACTGTGCAATTACACATAAACACGGGATAACAACATGTAATAATTGTATGTATAAAAGACTCAAACTTTACAGTTGTAAAAGAATAACAGAGAGCGGCACTGATCACACAGATAACAATTGTGTTACTATCATTCTTGTCATTTTTTCCCAGATGGTCGGTGATCTCGGTACCAGTTACAGTGCGCAGGGCTCTGACGCTCAGACCGCAGGTGAGTGCGTGATACTACGTAATATGAATACCAGCCATACACAGTGATAGTAATAATTATTATACTTGAGTTTGCTTTTATATGGGTTGTCCACTTCAGATGACTTAACATTGTCTTCTATTTGCCCTCCAGAAACTTTTACTAAATACATTGCTCTGTGTATGTTGCTTCAATAGCTTTCAGCCGGTATACGTTTATGATGCCGGCGGTCACAATGCTGACCGCCGGCATCTAGACTACCAAATCCCTGCGCCCGGCATCCCGATCGAAGGAGATGCTTTCCCTGCTCAGCCCTCAGTGTTACCCGTCAGGTGATCTACCCACATGATGCCAGCCTTGCTGGGGTCACTGGAGCTGGCATTATGTGGGTAGAGCACTTGACGGGTAACACTGAGGGCTGCTGCCACCGAGGCAGTTAGAAAGCAGCATTCTCCAGTCACCGGATCGGACTGTGTACACAGTATACTCAGTGCTGTGCTCACTGGGGTGTGTGTGCTGCACTCTCATGTATGTGTTCTGCTGCTATGTCTGCACACAGGCTCTCATACACCATTAATCAGCTGCAAACTAACCATTCTCCTACCTACTGTCATGGAAGCCGTCCTCCCCGCACACTTGCAGAAAGGTGGCTGCGATTAGCCAGCGATTCCTGTCAGTCCTGTACGTCACGTCCAGTGTAATATTTCTGGCTACTTTTGGAGGATGAAAATGGCTACAAACCCAGGTGCATTTAATCTGGTGCAAGCTCAGGGCCTGATTCAGAGCCAAACGCTCTGAATCAGGGCCCTCCTCCATGAAAATGGAGCATCCTTCTGGACGCTCGCATAGCTGTGGGTGACCACCCACAGCTTATGCGTGCGTCCATGATGGTCGCGATGGTCAAGACCATCGCGACCATCGGGCTTGCGATGGAGACCCTGGGGTAGGGTCTCCCTGCCGCAAGCCCTGGAGCCAAAATCACTCCCACTGACATCACTAGAGATGTCAGTGGGGCCGGCTTCAGACGGTAGGCGTTCCCATGGGAACGCCTCCGTCTGGCAGCAACGCCCCCGGCACGCCCACCAAAGGTGGCGTGCTGTCAGTCACCATCGACAGCACGCCCCCTTTGGTACGAGACCCGTTGCGACGGAGACCCGGGTCTCGCGAATGCGCACGACGGAGCTCCCTCCGTCATGCACAGTGGGGCAACATCGACCCCCTTGCGAGCGTCCAGCGCTCGCGAGCAGGTCTGAATGACCCCCTCTGGCACTGACTGACCAGCTCTGCCCAGGCTACAGCAGTTATATAGGGAACTCAGTTATTGTTACATTGTTCTCTGACACAAAAGCTGTCTTACATAATATGTATCACTTAATGTACTGTCTTTTGTTTCCTTTGCTTCTCACCTCAGGTTATGCTGCTTCTTTATATTCCTGTCATGTTTCTTGTACAATATAGAATGAAGGATCAGACTGATACTGGACATACACTAGACCAATATCATTCCAACCAGCCAACTTGTTGTGATAATCGCCGTGTGTGATAATCGGGTAGTTGTGATAATCGCCGTGTGTGATAATCGGGTAGTTGTGATAATCGTCTAGTGTGTGATAATCGGGTAGTTGTGATAATCGCCGTGTGTGATAATCGGGTAGTTGTGATAGTCGCCTAGTTGTGATAATCGGCTAGTTGTGATAGTCGCCTAGTGCGTGAGAGCAGATGATAATCATTCGTTTGCTACCACGCACTGAAAAACGGTCGGTCCGCTCGTTTGGAAAATTAAACCTGTTTGATTTTTCCCAATTAATCGTTCTAGTGTAAGGAGAGCTTTCCACCCAACTGAGCGATAAGTAGACGCCTACATCACCACGGTCTGCTGGCTGTGCTGCCCCTGTCAGCTCGAGATCCCTGTCACTGGCAGCAGCTGAGCGGGAGAGGATCAGTGCCGCAGCAGTCTCTCTCCAGGTCTTCATGGTCACACGCTAGGACGTGCACCCCCCTCCACCCGCGATCGCACGCACCCCCTCCCACCCCACTCATTCATTCACTCACTCATTACACTGGGAACCCCCTGTGATCGCTCCCCCACACGTTCGCACCCCCTTCTCATCCCCCCTCACTCTCCTCATAGTGCACACATATATATAATATATATATATGTGTGTGCATATATGACAATGTGATATAATACAGCATCGAAACGCTGGAAAATCTACATAAAATATGGGATGTAGTCAGCATCCCGGCGTCCTGGATGCCGGCGCCGAAATCCTGACCGCCGGTATCCCGAAGGTAAGTATTGGACATTAGCGGGAGGTTAGGGTGCGGGGTTAGGCATTAGGTGGAGGGTTAGGCACTAGGAGGGAGAGTTAGGGTGCGGGGAGGTTAGGCATCGGGGAGGGTTAGGTTTAGAGTGCAGGGAGGGGGGGTTAGGCACCGAGGAGGGAGGGTTAGGTGTAGAGGTTAGACTTACCTGGTTTTGTCATTGGTGTCGGGATTCTGACCAGTGGCATCCCGACCGCTGGGATTTCATACCCAACCCATAAAATATATATATATGCGTGTCCAGCCACCACCCCTGCCCCATCATGGCTCCGTACCCACCGATCCTGACTCTCCTCCCCTCATTCGGCAGTGTGCCCAGTGTCAAACATATATATATATTGTGACAGAAGCACTGGAGAAGTGTGGAATGGCTTCTATATATGCCCTAGGTTCCTGTCATATGTGTTCTGAAACCCAGAGGAGAAGTCTGTTTGGGAAAAACAGACTAGAAATGTTGGCTTTAGAGAAAAGCCGGTTTGGGTCCTGGGGGTGAGGATGTGTGGAAAGGGAGGGCTCCATCCACAGGCCAATCCAGGTTTTGAGCCTTCCAGCCTGGTAACAGGCTCATTAGGGCTTGCATCTGGAAATGGCTAATATAAGCTGTGTTTGTTTGTGGCTGAGTGTCTCACACCTGGGAGAGAAGGCAGACTAGCCTGTTCAGAGACACTTGGTTATTTTCCTTGTAAGTACTGTGCACGTGTTTTGTTGATGGTGAGGGCAATAGGCCCTACCATTTATTATAGAGAGGGAATCTGCTGTGTAGCTAGTGCCCAGCCGGGATATGACTTGTTTGTTTTGTTTATATTCATTTGGCACAATAAATAAAGACTGGCGCCGACCAGTTTGTACGAGAACCCGACTTGTCTTGTTTCTATGGCTGCTGTGTGTGTAAAGATGGAGTCCATCTACCCCAGGAGAGGGACCCCTATCCTGACTGTGTGTGTCTCTGTCTCTCTCTATATATATTTATAACAGGATTTTTTTACTTACCGTTAAATCCCTTTCTCCGATTCTACAGGGGACACTGGATTCTCAGTACAGTGGGGTATAGATGTGGGATAACCGGGAGCTGGCACTGTAATAAATTTGAATAGTAGCTAGCTCCTCCCCCTCTATACTCCCCTACAGGTCAGTCTAAATAAACTGTGCCCGAGGAGAGCTGGAAATATAATAACAGAGGAGAAGAGAAGCTAGAACATACATAAACAACAAACAAATATGCAAACAAATCAAGCAGACCTTGTAGAAAAAACTGACTGTCCAAACCTGGCAGAACAATAACAACTGCAGGTGGAACAGCGCTGGGTGGGCATCCAGTGTCCCCTGTGGAATCGGAGAAAGGGATATAACTGTAATTACCAAAATCCTGTTTTCTCCTTCATCCACTAGGGGACACTGGAGTCTCAGTACAGTGGGGACGTCCCAGAGCTCACATCCCGGGTGGGAGAGCGCTGAGAACCCTGCAAAACAGCACGGCCATACTGTGAATCAGAAGCCGCAACCGTGTCAAAACAGTAAAACTTTGTAAAAGTATGCTGGTCCGACCAAGTGGAAACCCCGCGGGCAGCCGCCCACGAAGGACCCACCGAGCGCGTAGAATGTGCTGTGATTGAAGCAGGTGGTTGCTTTGATGCAGCCAAATGGGCTTGTCTGATTGTCAGACGAATCCATCTTGAAATAGAAGCCTTAGAAGCTGGCCAGCCTGGCAGCGCCATATCATATCTGTGACCGGACGCCTTTCGCCTAGGCCGGCCCTGGTCACAGGTTAGCGATTTTGGACTCCCACTCACTGTCAGTGACCGCCTGTCACTGACTCCGCCCCCTGCACCGTGGGCGTGTAACGATGCTGCCACCACCAAACTCTACCATCGGCGTTTGGAATCGCTTTTTACGTTACCCTCAGGCTCCTCCCTCGGCACCTGAAACCGCTTCTGCTGCGTATGCGTTTGACTAGCTGCGGCCACACCCCCTGATTGGTGTCGGCTGTTCCCACCTGATCCCTCGCAATGGACCAGGTCTGCACGGTAGCTTGGCAGAGGGCTTGAACTTGGAGACACGGAGCTCTTACCCAGAACAGCAGAACGGAATAGCGTTTTGCGCAATTCTGTTGGTCGCAGGATTCCGTCTGAAGGGGAATATCACACAGAAAATAAAGCAGCAATTCTTCTCCTCAAAGAAGTTTCAGGGTTGTACACATACAGGGCTCACAGTCCCTCTTTTTATGTCATTCTTACACACAACATCACAGGGGGGCAAATCCACCCTGTGTTCCTTCTAGCCAATCATTCTAGCTCACAAAACATTTCAAAGGAGTCACTCCATATCCTCCTTCCTAATCCACCATCCAAACTTTAAACACAAAGGGCTCTATTTATTACAATCCGCATATTGAATGCGGATTGTAGTGTGATATTACCGAGTGAATTCGCATTGTGAATTCAGGCAATATCACAGGGATTTACTATAAATCCCTTGCAGGGACAGAGCTTGCGATAAAGCTCTGTCCCTGCGGATCCCATCCGCACTCTAGTCGCGGTATTTTTGGAAAAAATACCGCGACTAAGAGCCCGCGCATGCGCCGACCGACCACCGCTACTACCCCCCACCGACGCTAAGCCCCGGCACTAAGCCCCGCCTCCTGCGATCGCGGACCCCCCCTTCATTACACTTACCTGCATCCTCCTGGCCTCCGGTGATCTTCTCCGGGCTTCCCGATCAGGTGATCTCCCATACTGCACTGGGGCCCGATCACCTGATGACCGGGCCCCAGTGTACTATGGGAGACCAGCTGACCGGAGAGGAGCCATCACCGGAGGCCCGATCACCGGTCCCTGGATTCAGGTAAGGAAAAAAAAAATGTTTAATTTTTTTTTTCTTTTTTGTACAGCAATCAGCTTGCGGTCTGCTTAGACCACATAGCTGATTACTGGTACCGGCTCCCGCCTCTGCTCTCCCCGTTAGAGCAGAGTGGGAGCCCGGTAACAGGGGGAGACCCTGGATAACGCCACCTCCAGGTGGCGTTATTATCACAGGGCTTCCCACGGTATTTTTTTACAATTTATTTTTAGTAACTTAGGTCGGATCACATTTCCCATTACAATTATGGGAAATGCGATCTGCTTTACTAAAAATAAGTGATACTGGGGGTTGGAGTAGAATTTTACTAATTCTACTCCAATTGCCCTGTAATAACTACAGGTGAAACTAAAATAATGTGAAAAGGGTGTGAAAACACCCTTTTTCACTTTATTTTAGTAAAAATAATGTTAATAAATAGAGCCCAAACTGATTTATCATACATTATACTGTCTCCTAAAATGTTGATATAACATTTCACAGGAAATGGTAAATGACATTCATCCTTATCAATCAGTTTGGCATTTCCAACCTTAACACATTCAGTGACACCCAAAAGGTTCTTAAAAACAGATTGTCTTTTCAAAGGAAGTTCTGTACATGAAGGGTTTGGCTATATGACACCATTCACACCTTTACACAGAGAACTTCCAGTCATGCCTCTTCATCAGACCTCCTGCTAAGGGAATGACAATTAGCATCTTGTTTCTGCAACAATCATGAAAAAACAAACTTTTCCCCCAGAAATGCACACACACAGGAGATAGTCTCAGGCCTTTTGACTTAAATGTTACAGCCTTCTAAAACAAAACAACTTATACATTCCTTATAAGTGCATTTTCTCTACAAAATATACATTTAAACCATATAGTGCATAGCCTATTAAATATACATTGCTTCATGCACTAATGCATTGCAGATCAGCTGCAGTGCATTACAGCAATACATATATACTTTAATACAGTTTAGTATAAACCATGTGCAGTGTGCTTTTACACTGTCCTTTTAAAAATGGCGCAACAGCATGAGAGTTAATCCCCTCAATGCCTTGACAGCCATTTTAATCACGTGTGGTCGGCCTCCGGCCACAATATCGAACAAACAGCGTATCCGACTTCCGGAGGGATGCTGTCCTATCAACATAAATCCGAAGAGCCCGGACAACATCTAGGGATCTGGAAGCCGAAGAATCCTCTTTAAACACTGGAACTACGATCGGTTGGTTAATGTGAAACGCCGACACTACCTTAGGCAAAAAGTATAACTTACGTAGCTCAGCCCTATCCTAATGAAAAATTAGGTAAGGCGGACGACAAGAAAGCACCCCTAGCAGAGGCGAGCACCAACAGGAGAACCAATTTCCATGATAAAAATTTAAATTCCACTGTTTCTAAAGGTTTAAATAGGGAACATTGGAAAAAAGAGAGGACCAAATCCAGATCCCATGGGGCCGTAGGAGGTACAAACAGGTTGTAATCTGACAACCCCTTGTAGAAAAGTCTGGACATCTGGTAATAATGCTAGTCACTTTTAAAAGAAAATCGACAAAGTCGATACTTGAACTCTTAAAGATCCCAGACGAAGACCTGCTGATAAACCAGCCTGTAGAAAAAGAAGTAGCCTGGCTAAGTTGAATTCTGACAGTGGCGCACCCTTACGTTCACACCAAACGACATATGCCTTCCATAGGCGATGATAGTGCTTAGAGGTAACTTCCTTTCTAGCCCTTTACATAGTAAGAATCACCCTGGAAGGGATAACCTTCTTTCTTAAGATAGCCCTTTTAACAGCCACGCCGTCAAATGTCCTGATAAATAAATGGACCCTGTTGCAGTAGATTTTCTTGCAGAGGAAGAGGCCACGGGTTGTCTATCAGTAGAAGATGTAGGTTGGAATACCACGCCTGTCTGGCCATTCTGGAGCCACCAACAGAACCTTTACCCCTTCTCATTTGATTCTTTGCAACAAACGAGGAAAGAGTGGGAGTGGTGGAAACAGGTAGACAAACTGAAACCGCCAAGGAGCTGTTAGAGCATCCACCACCACTGCCTGTGGATCTTTTGTCCTGGAGCAGTAACATGGCAGTTGATAGTTCAGTCTCGATGTCATAAGATCTACCTGAGGGACACCCCAATGCTGCATCAGTTGTTGGAATACCTGCGGATTGAGCATCCACTCTCCGGGATGAATGTCCTGTCGACTGAGGTAATCGGCTTCCCAATTTTCTACCCCTGGTATGAAAATTGCTGATATCGCTACCGCATATTCCTCGCGCAGAGAATATGGCTTATCTCCCTCATGGCGGACCGACTCTTGGTTACGCCCTGTTTGTTGATGTACGCTACTGCCGTCAGATTGCACTCTGATGGCCTGGACCTTCAACAGAGGATGTGCCACCTGAAGAGCGTGTTGCCCCTTAGCTCCAGAATGTTTATGGGCAGTACTGCCTCCAGCCAAGTCCAGTGGCGCTGAAAGTGTCTTCCATGAGTCAATGCCCCCCATCCTCTCAGACTGGCGTCTGTGGTGAGAATCCATTCCCACAGTGCAAACCTCTTGCCTGCCAATAGGTGAGAGGAATTTAGCCACCAAAGTAGAGATGTCCGAGTCCTGGGTGACAGTTGAACTCGCTGGTGAAGGAAGAGGTGGGACCCTGACCACAGAGGAGTTCCAGTTGGAATGGACGGGCACAGAACCTCGCATATTGGATGGACTCGAAAGACGCAACCATCTTTTCCAGAAGGCGAATACAAAGGTGCACTGACACCCTGCGATGACGCAGTATCAATCGCACCACGTGTTGGATGGAGGTGAATTTATCCTGTGGAAGAAATTCCTTCTGCTCCCCTGTGTCCAAAATCATCCCTAAGAAAAGCAGACGCTGTGTAGGCTGCAGATGAGATTTTTGGTAATTCAGGATCCATTCATGTTGCAACAGCAGACTCTGTGTTACCGGGATGTCCTGCAGTAATTGAGAGACTGACAGAGCCTTGAGGAGTAGGTCGTCCAAGTAAGGGACGATAGTAACCCCTTGTATCCGAAAGAAGGGCCATCATTACTGCCATGAACACTCTTGGTGCTGAAGTAAGACCAAAAGGTAAGGCCTGGAATTGAAAATGAGAGGCCCACACTGTGAACCGAAGGAATGCCTGATGAGGAGGCCAAATGGGAATGTGGAGATAAGCATCCTTTATGTCTAAGGATACGAGAAACTCTCCCCTCTCTAGCCCTGCAATGACGGATTGCAGGGACTCCATTTTTTTAACTTGAAACATCTCAATCCTTATTTGCGGAAGTTCAGAATGGGTCTCACCGAGCCGTCTGGCTTGGGAACCACAAACAAGCTGGAATAAAAACCCTGACCCTGCTGGTGGATAGGGACATGCACTACTACTCGAGAAGACAGTAGCTTTTGTATTGCCTCCTGTATAACAACCCGTTTGTCCACAGATGCCGGCACACCGGTTGTGAAAAAACGAGGTTGGATCTGAAAATCCAGCATCAACCCCTGAATAATGATGTTCCGGACCCACGCGTCCTGGCAAGAATTGATCCAAACTTCCTTGAAGTTGCAAAGGCGAGCTCCCACCCTGGGGTCCCCCAGGAGAGAAGGGAGCACGTCATGCTGGAGGCTTAACTGAAGCCTTATTCTGCTGGGAGGAGGATGCAGTGGCTCTACCCCTGCCTCTGGAACACCGGGAGATAGCGGGAGCACCTCTGCCATGAATATAAAGTATCGAAAGGATGGTCCGGCAAAGGGCTGCCTGGGGGGAGAAGCAGCAGATGGGAGATAAGTGGGCTTACAACCTGTGGCTTGAGATATCCTCTTATCCAGTTTCGTTCCGAACTGAGCTTCTCTTGTGAATGGAAGCGCTTCCATGGCTCTTGTATTCTGCATCCGCCTGCCACTGTCGCAGCCACAGGGCTCTGTGGGCTGAGACAGCCAAGGCCAAGGATCTAGAGGAAAGACTACAAATATCCTTAGAAGCCTCTCCAAGAAAAGCAGCAGACTCTGCAATGCTACAGTGTACATTGACTTTAAGGTAGTTTCTAACTTCCTGTCAGAATGCTCCCTTAAAGACACTGCCCCTGGAACAGGGAGCACTGTCTTTTTTGACAGACGTGACACTGAAGGGTCCACTGAAGTTGTTTTGCATAAATGCCTGCTTTTTGCAGGAAAGGGATAGTATGATAAAAGCTTCCTTGAAATCTGAAACCTTTTATTAGGGTGTTTCCGCTGAGGTAAGGATCTCGTCCAATTCCTCAGACACTGGAAAGGAGGCTGCCAGTCTTTGCTTTTTATTAAAGATAGACGGCCTAACCTCTACAGGATCCCTGTCCTCAACATGTAACACCTGGCGTATCGCTGCAATCAGCGCCACTACACCCTGAGATACAGGCTCTGCTCTGTAGGGTCCTGTACCTCCCCCTCCTCTGTATCAGGCATGTCATCCTCTTCTGGATCATCCCACATAAGGGGATTCGGTATTAGTCTCCTAGCAGGGACACTAGAGGACGATGCCACGGGAGAAACCTGGACTGACATAACCCTTGTAAACCCTTCTACAGACCTAGCTAAAGACCGCACCCAGTCTGGCTCAGAGAAGTCAGACCTCTGAGATCTTTCAACCTCTCTCTCCCTGCGAGAAGCTTCTAGCTCTGCAGACGTTTGAGACATGACTGATGTAATTTGATCAGTCCATGAATTTTGTGGAGATGCTGCTGCAGTCTGTTTCTGAAACACACTTCTCACACAACAGGAAACTGGATGATAGTCCCTGTGTAAACTTCTCTGCACAATGCTTACAAGAGAAAGTTTTTTTGTGCAGCCTTAGACCACTTGAAAGTCATTCTACCAGTTTACTGTACACAGACAAAAGTGATACAGACAAACTCGCATGCAGAGAGACTGTTTGAAGAAGAGATAAGGGCATAGAGGGAGATTATGCTATAAACCCCACCCAAACAGCTCTGCTTCAGAGACCAGTGCTATTAACACAATATAATGCTGTAATCACTGTGTAAACACAGTCCAACCTGATCTTCACAAGTCTATCCCCACTGTGCAGGCACAATCTGGGCAGACATGTCTGTTCTCTGCATGAGTCAGCAGTCTGTGTAAAATGGCCACCAGACTCCTTGTGGAAGCTCTGGGGCTGCTGGGAGGCAGGAGCAGAACTGTGTTTTAGGCTCTGTCCCCTCCATTCATGCTGCTGCTGTTTTAATGCCCGCCTGTCATTTCCTCCTGGTCATCCTGCTACTCAGAGTGACAGGAGTAACTAATCTTTCTGCTGCCAAATTCTGCCGGAGGCGGGCTTGCTAATGGGGGAGCAGGACGAAAGCCGCACGCAGCGCAACTGGCTACCCCCCAGAGACAGTGGTCTCTGTAGCCGAAGAACCCAGCGCGCGCTGCAAGCAGCAGCGATTAGGTCTCTCGGCAGCTCCAACGAAGCAGACAGGTAGGGGCAGTGAGCTGCCTGTCTGATCCTCATGCTGCTCGAGGATCCATTGATTTTTAGCTTTTTGTTTAGAGCTCTTGTATGTGACCAGCTCCCTTGGCACAAAATTTAGACTGACCTGTAGGGGGGTATAGAGGGGGAGGAGCTAGCTACTATTCAAATTTATTAAAGGGCCTGCTCCCGGTTATCCCACATCTATACCCCACTGTAATGAGACTCCAGTGTCCCCTAGTGGATGAAGGAGAAATATATGTTTATGTATTCAATATATTTAAAACATGCAGAAGTACACAGACACTGTCCGCCTACGCCTGTGACATCACAAGTTGGGCAGAAGTTGGCCGGCCTGATGATAAGTTGGTTAGATGTGTTAGACGATTGGAGGAAAGTCGGTCTGATGTTTGGCAGCTTTGTGCTTTGCTCCTGACGCAGAATTAGCCCCAGGTCCACTGGGGACATATTATAAACAGTTAAACACCATACTTTTAGACATTTGGCCAGCCCCCTCTGGGAGTCTGCTGCCAGGTCGGTGCAACAGGGTGGGTGGGGGTGGTTTAGGCAGGCGGAGTGGGGGCGTGCCAACGCGATTGCGTCATCGCGGCCCTGCCCCCCGATATTAACGGAATCAAGTCATCGCACCCAAGGACCACCAACTTTTGCGGCGATCGCGGGGGTCGGACACCATTCCGGGGACTTTCCTACTCTTGCGGGGTGCAGCAGTCCTGGGAGAGTAGGCGAGTATGTTACACAGGCAACAACTATTACAGAAATAGGTGTATGGGAATTAGGTTACAAAACATTGTTTATAAATATTAAACCTATAGTTCATACAATACTATAAAATGAATTCGGTATGAATCACCACCGGCAACGTCAGCCCAACAGAGGAAAATTCAGATAGTCCTAAAGGTAAGTATAAACTAATCTAATTCTAACCCCTAACCCTTCTTTAGGGTGCCTAACCCTAAACCCCCCCCTGTGCCTAAGCCCTCCCTTAAGTGCCTAAACCTGACCCCCCCTTCCCTGCCATCTAAACCTCAGTCCCCCGGGGGGGATGCCTAACACTAACACTCTCTCCCCCTAGCCTAACCCTAACCTCCCGGGGGGGTGCCTAACCCTAAGTCCCCCCCAGGTGCCCCTAACCTAGCCCTCCCCGCGGCTGTCCGCGCCCTGCACCTGGCATCACTTCGATCGGCATGCCGGGCGCCGGTCTCCCGGCGTCAGTAAAATGACAGGCTTCTAGATTTAGACACCTGTCATTTAACCAACGCCGGGATTAAGTAGTCGGGAAGCCGGCTGTCGGCATTGCGACGGCGGGCTTCCTGAATGTATACCCTATAAAATACACTGCTGTATTTATATAACCTAACATACTGTACTGCATAAGATTTACCAAAATAGCAAAACATTCTTATTTTTAAAATTAATTTACTTTGTTTATTAATCAAAATGTCATTAAATAACATGAATAAGAGAGAACAATATATCGTGGTTGTCGATCACATTGGGAGTATGAGCTAAAAGCTCTGTATAATTATCATTTTTCTTTTTCCAAGACATTGATGAATGTGCTGCTCTGGAGCCCCCTTGTGGATTGTACTCTAACTGCAAAAACACTATTGGCTCATTCATTTGCCGCTGTCTTCGTGGTTTCCTGCAAGGACCCAGCAGTTGTGAGGGTGAGAAGCTTTAACCTTACTTACAGTATAATCTGCACCTACGCCTGTAACTTCTCCGCACACAGAGGACCTCAGAGCCCTTGGGGGTCTTCCCCGGTTATATGCATTGTACATCTTCTGACAACATAAAAGCAAAGCTGCCATTGTGTATTATCAGCCTGATTCAGCGTGGATCGCTAGTGCAATAGTGTACGCAGACAGCCGATGGTTGTGTACTGCGCATTCGTATGTATTGCAATGCGCAGGTTAGCAGTTTGATCGCTCTTCGTTCACCAATGCAGATACCAAGATATAAGATACAAAGCCATATCAGACAGAGGATGGGACGTCAGCGTTTTGGGGGTGTTGACGTGGGAGTGGTTGGAGACACACAGGCGTGCCCGTCCGTTCGAACACCATTACATGGGCATGCATAAATTAGCCACTGCGATGGCATATACAGCTTGTGTACTCATTGCGTGCGATAAGGTTTCTGAATAAGGTCAGACATGTTGTAATTGTGCGTGAGGGGCCGATGTTACTAATGTGAAGGTATTACAGATGTGAGATAGCGGCAGTGGGCGAATCTATGCCGGCTTTGGGCGTCTCTGTGCTGGTTTTGGGCGTCTCTATGCCTGTTTTGGGCGTCTCTATGTCGGCTTTGGGCGTCTCTATGCTGGCTTTGGCCATCTCTCTGCCGGCTTTGGGCATCTCTTTTATGCTGCCTTTGGGCATCTCTCTGGCGGCTTTGGGCATCTCTCTGGCAGCTCTGGGCGTCTCTCTGCCGGCTTTGGGCGTCTCTATAATAGCTGTGCGATTTGTAGTCATTAGCATATTTGTGCAGCAGACCTGCGTGTGTAATGGCAGCTGTGATAATAGCGATACGTAATGAATCAGCCACTATGAGCTTAGAGTTTTATGTTCTCCTTACACAGTTGCTGAATGTCTTTAGCATTTGCCGGTATGGGCTTTTATTGGGCTTTTAATGATAAATCACCATGAGAATGACAGACATACACTGCGTGTGGAGGGACTGGGAATATTCTGTATATATAGGTTCATGGGCCCCAGACTCCTTGTCGTTAGATAAATAGCGGCGCCTACAACTGACTGAGCCGCATTATATAACTGACGCATGTGAGCCGGACGTTTGCATCAGATGCAGTCACATGACCTCAGGTGCACGGGGCTCTGGTTCTGGGGTTGGATCCAGTTTGCCTTCATTCTGTTAGAGGTGCAGGTACTGGAGACCTATTGTACAGTATTTGAGTCTTTGATGGCTCCTAAAAATCTTCTCCTGTTAAATATAAAAAAAAAAGGTTGAAGATAAAAGCAGAAATAAAGAACTTTGATTAATGTAACCGCTAGTGGAAGATAATTCAGGGCAATGTGCGGGTGTGGAAGAAAGAGAAGTAATATTATATTATATATAAAGTACACACCCCAGCCATCGGCACACACAGTACTGCAGACATAGTAATAAGAAAGTGAATACACATTACTCTAGTAGTAACACGTTTGTAGCATTGCGGCCTCACAGCCGAGGTCATGAGTTCAATTCCAGACCAAGGCCTGATCTGTGTGGAATTTGTATGTTCTCATCATGTTTGCGTGGGCTTCCTCCGTGTATTCTGGTTTCCAACCACATTCCAAATTCTGTAGTAGACGGATCTTGTGCATCCAGCATGAGTCCAGATACTAATGATAAAGGGCCTGATTCACTACCGATCGCAACTGCAATTATGCATGCAATCGGCCAATTGTTGTGTTCTGCGCATGCATAAGCATCGCAGTGCGCGTGCGCGAAGACTCCACTGCGATCGTGAATGACAGTACCATTTGGGGGTGTTGACAGGGGGGTGGTCGGAGAAACGCAAGCGTGTCAGTGCGTTTGAACGCCGTTACAGGGGCGTGCATAAATTATCCACTGCGATGCCATACGCAGCCTTAGCTCTCACTGTGTGCGACAAGGTTAGCAATTTCCTGAGTAAGGTCAGAGCCTGTGTAAGTGTGTGTGAGGATGTGATGGTACTCCATGTTACTGATGGTTTCTCAGTCTTGTGTAATCACTGTGTGTGATGAGGTTAGTAATTCCTGAGTAAGGTCAGAGCCTGTGTAAGTGTGTGAGGCTGTGATGGTACTCCATGTTACTGATGGTCTCTCAGTCTTGTGTAATCACTGCGTGTGATGAGGTTAGTAATTCCTGAGTAAGGTCAGAGCCTGTGTAAGTGTGTGTGAGGCTGTGATGGTACTCCATGTTACTGATGGTGTCTCAGGCTTGTGTAATCACTGCGTGTGATGAGGTTAGTAATTCCTGAGTAAGGTCAGAGCCTGTGTAACTGTGTGTGAGGCTGTGATGGTACTCCATGTTACTGATGGTCTCTCAGTCTTGTGTAATCACTGTGTGTGATGAGGTTAGTAATTCCTGAGTAAGGTCAGAGCCTGTGTAACTGTGTGTGAGGCTGTGATGGTACTCCATGTTACTGATGGTCTCTCAGTCTTGTGTAGTCACTACGTGTGATGAGGTTAGTAATTCCTGAGTATGGTCAGAGTCTGTGTAAGTGTGTGTGAGGCTGCGGTGGTACCGATGTTACCGAGGGTTTTGCAGACTTGCTAAGTTTTACAGATGTGTGTAAGGTCAGGTGGGCGTCCTTATTTTAGGCTTTGTATGGCATAGCGATTGCAATCATTAGCATATCTTCACAATGATTGCAGCTGCGAATGTAAAAACAGTGGGTGGGATAGGCTTTCACACGCAGGCGCATGGATCTGCGGCATACACAGTATTAGCATAAAGAAGGAAGGAGACGGCCGCGGCCATACGGAAAAGCAGACTTAGAATCAGGTGCTGAAAGCCTGGCTACAATAGCATAGGGAATAGAATAAAGACTTTTTTATGCCTGTGAGAAATAAACAATCAGAAAAGGTGAAATTGGTTTTGGTCATGGAGGTGCCAAGGACTCTGAGGGGCAGAACAGGCTTTTTTGCTCCTATATAGGTGACCTTTAATTATATGGGGTGATTTCCCATGATGCACTAAATGTACTGATGATTGTGCTGAATAATGTCTCCCGGCTCCTTCCCTATCAGACATGGATGAATGCCAGGTGGCCGAGGTGATCGGATTGCAGGCCTGCCCCCCACACTCTTCCTGCCAGAACACGCTCGGTTCCTTCAGCTGCACATGTGAACCTGGCTTTGTATTTGGGCTGGATGGCAAGCACTGTGTTGGTGAGTAACCAAACGCAATATGGCCGACTCCTCACACAACCAGTATCTATCTCAATTATTTTACATGTAAGGGGCCATTTTATACTCCCATGTGTTGGCATCTGCACACCTGTCACCTACACGCAGTACAACCTTCCATATTGTGAGCTGAACCAAATCATATGAACCCAGTGATGTCTCACAGGGAGGTGATAGAAATATTGTCCCATCTCACAAAATGGCTGCCTCTAGCGGCAACAGTGTGGCCCATTCCCCAGGTGCATCTCAGGGGCCCCGGCAGGTCCTAATGATAAAGGATTGTGTTTCTGATCGGTAATAGCATTATTACAGTGCAGTGTTTGCCAGTCATTTGCTATGGGTCATATTTTGAACTATAAAAGAAGTTGGGAGTAACTTGGAAGTAGGGACCATTAACCCTCCTTTTACATCACATGGAGCTATACCAGGGGCCACGTATGTTCAGAAGCGTGACTGATTCTAATATCAGTGAAAAATGACGTGTAACATGCGTTTTCCGGACAGATGTCGACGAGTGCGCGTTTGAAGAGAAATGTCGTCGCGAGTTGGGGAACATGTGTTTGAACACGGAGGGGAGTTATCGCTGCAGCTGCCAGCCAGGATTTCAGGAGTCGGGATTCTCCTGCCTCGGTAAGTGACCCTCAGAACAGAAAACAGGGTACGTGGCCCCTTGTTCCCCAGTCTGGTCTTCATTGTGCTGGGAATAAAGCAATGTGCTTAGAAACAGAACTAATTCACTACTTACCTGTTATTGATGACTTACCTGTGTTATTGATGACTTACCTGTGTTATTGATGACTTACCTGTGTTGTTGATGACTTACCTGTGTTGTTGATGACTTACCTGTGTTATTGATGACTTACCTGTGTTGTTGATGACTTACCTGTTATTGATGACTTACCTGTGTTATTGATGACTTACCTGTGTTATTGATGACTTACCTGTTATTGATGACTTACCTGTGTTATTGATGACTTACCTGTGTTGTTGATGACTTACCTGTGTTGTTGATGACTTACCTGTGTTATTGATGACTTACCTGTGTTGTTGATGACTTACCTGTTATTGATGACTTACCTGTGTTATTGATGACTTACCTGTTATTGATGACTTACCTGTGTTATTGATGACTTACCTGTGTTATTGATGACTTACCTGTGTTGTTGATGACTTACCTGTTATTGATGACTTACCTGTGTTATTGATGACTTACCTGTGTTGTTGATGACTTACCTGTGTTGTTGATGACTTACCTGTGTTATTGATGACTTACCTGTGTTGTTGGCTAGCGTGTATGGACAGATAGTAAGGCATTGGGACTTCTATTCAGCTTCAGAATCAATATAAGATAAACATGTGGCTGACATTGTATATTGCTAGAAATAAGAGTTATGGTGGTGTGATACCCCTAAAGTGTTTATTGGCCAATTCATATGTGTACATTTAATTGAAAAAAAAAATACACTGTACTTGGATGTCATGCTGTTTAATGTATCAGCCCCCCCCCCTTTGAGAGGACGTTGGAGCGAGCTGCCCTCCCTGAACTATTGTGCACTGATGGGCACCTGGCAAGGGTCAGATTAACACTGCTGCCATGGTGGGGGGGGGGAGGAGAAACTGCTCCATAGAGTGAGGGGGAGCGAGACAGTGTGCGGCGCGTGCGGGGGCGGGAAGCGGACCCGCACGCGACCGCTTGTATATAAACGGGAGCACCCGCGGGGGCTGGTGGGTAGTGTCCTGAGGTACAGGTTACTAGGAGCTGGGCTTTGCCGGAGCGCTCACCGCCGGGACCGGCCGGCAGACTGACTGTAGCACCGGATATTTAGAGAGTCCGAGGTGGTGAAGTACGGCGCAGAGTTTGCGCACTTGCCTTGGAGCCCTGAGGGGACACGGGGGAGAGGCTGTACTTACCGGAGCAGGCCGAGGGAAGCCCCTGTCGGGACGGCGCGGGCTGTGAGTCGGGGCCGCAGTCACTGTGAGGATCATCACCGTCAGAAGTAGAGCCGGGCGCGGAGCTGTGGAGACAGGGAGGAGGAAGCAGCATCAGCCAGGACCGCCCAGCTACTCCCCCTGCTGTGGGGACTGACTAGGAGGAGAGTCTGCTGTCCAGGGTGTTGTATCTGGACCACAGAACCGGTCTGTCAGCTATTCATTTACTGTCACCTCAGCACCATTATAAATGCTATAGTACATGCACAATAGATCAGTGCCAGAGAGATTTATTCAGTCAAGACTTTACCCTGTCACTTTCAGGAGAGACAAAGAGCCGTATTCAATATGGGAGCGAAAAGTCAGTGTTGGACTTTTTGCTCCACATCGGAGAAATTCTGGGGATAAAGTATCGGGCGCGTGCCCGCTTTATCCCCGTATTCAATTTAAAATGAGCGAAAATGGGACCCGGCGAATTAGGATCGGCAAAAGAAAAACGGGAATTTCTACTTCAGGGTCCATAGGGGGTCCACAGGGTTGACCTTGGGGTTATAGCTGGAACAGGATCCATGGGCACCACACAGTTAAGCTTTTAGCTCCCAGGATGCACTTGGGTCCTCCTCTATACCCCGCCCCCGAGCCACAGGCACCTCAGTGTAAGCTGGTGCCCGGCCGGAGTCGGTCACCGCGCAGGGGGGCTGCAGGAGCAGCCCCCAGAAGCTTTTTATTTTAAGTTAAATTTTATTTATTTTTAATCTTTTTACTACAGACGGCAGCGAAGGGCTGTCTGTACAGACGCCCACGCTGCCGCTCTGATCCCCGACTGGCGCCGCGACGCCAGTACTGATCTGGGGATCGCGGCGGGAGGGCAGAGTCCGTACTAGCCGGACTCTGTCTACCTCCCAGGACTGCTGCCGGAGTCGCCGGGGATGCAGGTAAGCCGCGCGTCGCTGGCTAGCGGCGGCGCGCGGAATGCCTTAAATGCAGTCCTTTAGCCTCCGGTCCGGGGGACAGACCGGAGGCTGCTGGCAGTGGCGGCGGGCCCCCCCATAACCCGTGGGACCACTAGACCACCAGGGATAACCGGCAAGCGGGAAGCCAGCATCCCTGGGGTTATGGCCAGCCAGGGGAGGAAGCCTTCCCTGTCAGCGGCTCCTCCCCTCAGCTCAGCGCGCCTTTCAGCACGCAGTCTGGCGTCGCTGAGCTGCAGATTCCTCGGCCACTCCTCCTCTGAGGTCTCCAGCGGCCATTTTCCCAGTGGCAGCGCAGATCTCAGGGAGCACGCGGACCGGTCCCCCTGTGTACCTCTCCCCTGATTAAGGACAGCGTACACAGCACTATAGCCCTCCCAGACACTGAATCTGGGCAGGTTGATTGTAGTGTAAAGGTGCAGTGAGTATATCTTCCTGCATGGTATGTGACTTTTCGCTAGTGCTGCCTGTCTGTGCTTATTTTCCGCTTACTGTCAGCTTATACCTATCCCTTTACTTCTACAAGCCCTGCAGGTGTGTGGGGGAGGGGCGTTTCTACTGACCTCACTTATATAGATCACGTATTTGTGAGGTCCGTCACATACAGTTGTGTGCTACTCAGTGCCATATTGTGGGCTGTTGTTCAGCACACCGGTGAGTGCGTTTTACTTCTACCCTGGTGCCAGATATATAATATATTCTGTCATGTCAGACGAGGAGGTTGAGCGCTCAGTGGCTCCGGTGTTGGCCTCCTGCGGACGCTGTTCTGCAGGAGTAGATAGGGAGGATTTGTCACAGGATGGCCTGTGTAGTCGATGCCAGGTGGCTCCTGGCCCATCCAGACCTTCTCTGGCGCAGGAACCACCGTGGGCGATGTTTTCTCAAGTGCTGGTGTCTATTGCGGACCGTCTGTCGGTCCCGACTGCTCTCCCTACTAGGGCGGTGCCCCAGCCGACCATCCCCCATTCCCCGGGTGTCCCGCAGTTGTTGCGGAGTCCTCCTGGGTCTCAATCAGTTGGTCCCTATGCGGGGTTGCCTATGTATATACAGGCTTCCCCTGTGCCGCAGCAGCCTGTGGTACCTTTTCAGGCCCCTATGGCGACGCCTCCACCATGGGTGGATGTGCTCTCCAACTCCGTGCAAAATTTGGCGGCCGCTTCCTCGGCTTTTCAGTCAATGTTGCAGACTGACATGCCTTCTAGGATTTCTAAACGCCCACTCATGACACGGGCTGCTCAGGTATCGGACTCAGAGGGTTCCTCAGATGATGGGGAGGTCCCTGATGACACTGACTCGGACGCCTCGGTCCAGGAAATGGATACCAAGTCGTCCATTAATGTGCGAGCACTAGTTAGGGCGGTGCGAGCTATTCTTCTTATAGAGGATGAGGCACCGGTTCCTAGGTCGAAGTTTCCTAGTTTCAAAAAAACTAAGGTGGCTTCTGCGGTGTTTCCCCTGTCGGATCAGTTGACGGATCATATGGCGGTAGCTTGGCAGGCGCCCAGTAAGAGATTCCTTCCTCAGAAGCGGTTGGCTTCTAATTACCCCTTCCCTGAGGCACATTGTAAAAAATGGGAAACTCCACCGGCGGTGGATTCCCATGTCACCCGTTTAACTCGGGGCGCCACCTTACCATTACCGTCGATATCCTCGCTGAAGGATCCCACGGACAGGAAAGTTGAGACTTGCTTAAAGTCTATTTACTCCCTCTCTGGGGCGGTGGCCCGACCGTCCATGGCCATTTCCTGGGTGGCCAAGGCCATTGAGGGGTGGGCCAATGCATTGGAAGATACCTTCCCGGACGACGCTCCGGATGTCCAGCGGGCGTTGTTGGGACAAATGAGGGACGCCGCTTCTTACATTGGAGAAGCTTCTTTAGATGCTAGTCTGCTGACCTCGCGGGTATCGGCTGCAGCTGTGTCTGCCCGTCGATCCTTATGGTTGCGGTCCTGGAGAGCGGACTCTGATTCAAAGAAAGGTCTGGAGGCCTTACCTTTCAATGGGGAATTACTATTTGGTCCGGACTTGGACAAAATAGTGGACACCCTGGCTAAATCCAAGTCGGCCTTCCTCCCTTCGGCGGCACTGCCTGCTAAGGTTCGGAGTTCGGCTTTTCGTTCCTTTCGGGTTCAGGGTAAGGCGAAAGGTCAGTCCTTCCCGAGACAGTCTGCGAGTAAGACGGCCTCTAAACCCAAGAAGCAAGCCTGGAGTGCTCGGCGCCCTTCTTCCAAGCAGGAAGATAAACCTGCGGCCTGATGGGACGGGCCTCCCTCTGGGGGACCTCAGAGTGGGAGGCCGACTTCTATTTGCCCAGTGCTGGCACAATACCACCACGGATGCCTGGGTTCGAGAAGTGGTCTCCCAGGGGTACGCCCTGTCTTTTCGGCACAGACCACCCCACCAGTTTTTCTGCACAAGTCCTTCTCAGAACAAGACCAAGGCGTTACAGGTTCAGGAGGCTATAGAGTCCTTGCTGAAAGCAGGGGTCATTGTTCCCGTTCCTCTATCACAACGAGGGACGGGGTATTATTCGTCTCTGTTTCTGGTGCAGAAACCCAATGGTTCTCATCGCCCTATCCTCAACTTGAAGTCTCTGAACAAATTCCTCAGAGTTCCCAAGTTCAGGATGGAAACGTTACGTTCCATCATTCTGGCGATGGAACCGGGGGATTACATGGTGTCCCTGGACATCCAGGACGCCTACCTCCATGTTCCGATAGCATCTTCACACCAGCGGTATCTGAGGTTCGCTATCCTTCAACACCACTATCAGTTCCGGGCGCTACCCTTTGGTCTCTCCACGGCACCGAGGGTGTTCACGAAGATTATGGCGGTCATGGCCGCACATCTTCGGAACCAGAATGTACGGCTGCTGCCGTACCTGGACGACCTCCTGTTGCTGGCGAACTCCCCGGAGGTACTGCTTCAACATCTCCACCTGACGATCGCTTGCCTGCAAGCACACGGGTGGTTGATAAATTGGAAAAAGTCCTCTCTGATTCCATCACAGCGGATGGTTCATTTGGGAGCCCTGCTGGATTCGCGTCAGCAAAGGATCTTCCTGACTCCGGAGAAGGTCGCCTCACTACAGCTGCGGATACGCAGTTGCCTGAGCCGTTGCCGCCTGTCGGTCCATTCGGCTATGAGAGTTCTGGGGTCCATGGTGTCGACATTCGACATGGTGGAATTTGCCCAGTTCCATTCCCGGCCCCTGCAGGGGCTGATTCTATCAGAATGGAACGGGTTACCTCACCGGATCCGCTCTCAGGTGCTGGTGTTGTCCCCGGACGTTCGGCTATCTTTGGCTTGGTGGCTTCAGACAGCTCATCTGGTCGAGGGGCGCCCATTTTGGATCCCGGACTGGGTCCTGCTCACGACGGATGCCAGTCTCCGGGGTTGGGGGGCAGTGACCGGCTCTTTGTCGCTTCAGGGTCGTTGGTCAGCAGAAGAAGCACTTCTCCCCATCAACATCCTGGAACTGCGGGCAGTATACAAGGCCCTGCAGTCGTCCGGCCCCGCTCTTCACGGAAGGGCGGTACAGGTGCAGTCCGACAACGCCACCACGGTGGCGTATATCAATCACCAAGGCGGAACTCGCAGTCAGGCAGCGATGTCGGAGGTGTCTCGTATCCTGTCTTGGGCGGAGGGTCACATTCCAGCGATCTCGGCGGTCTTCATCCCCGGAGTCCTCAATTAGGAGGCGGACTTCCTCAGCCGTCACGACGTGCATCCCGGGGAATGGTCGCTTCACCCAGAGGTGTTTCAGCTACTCGTGGACAGGTGGGGACTGCCGGAGCTGGACTTGATGGCCTCCCGTCACAATCACAAGTTGCCCGTTTACGGGTCAAGGACAAGAGACGCAGGTGCAAGTCTGGTGGACGCGCTGTCGGTGACATGGACGTTTCACCTGGCGTATCTGTTTCCTCCGATATCCCTGCTTCCTCGGGTTCTGCGGAAATTCAAGCAGGACGGCGGCATGCTCGTGCTGGTAGCTCCGGCGTGGCCCAGACGTCCTTGGTACTCTGATCTGAGGAGCCTCTCCATCGACGCTCCGTACCTTCTTCCTCAACGTCGGGACCTGTTGTCTCAGGGGCCCTGCCTTTACCCGGATCTGGGTCGGCTGTCTTTGACGGCGTGGCTCTTGAGACAGCCGTCTTGAGGTCTCGGGGCTTCTCCAGTTCGGTTATTGGTACGATGCTCAGGGCACGCAAGCCTGCTTCAGCACGGATTTATCACAGAGTGTGGCACACTTACTTTCAGTGGTGTGAGTCCAGACTTTATGATCCTCAGGTGTTCCGAGTTTCTAGGATCTTGGAATTTCTTCAGTCAGGATTGGATCTCGGCTTACGCCTTGCATCTCTGAAGGTTCATGTGTCCGCCTTGTCCGTGTGGTTTCAACGGCGGATTGCAATACTA
The DNA here is from genome assembly GCA_031769625.1 of Taudactylus pleione. NCBI lineage: Eukaryota > Metazoa > Chordata > Amphibia > Anura > Myobatrachidae > Taudactylus > Taudactylus pleione. The sequence goes on from JAUIMM010001080.1 coordinate 475,049, forward strand.
CCAGACGTTCACACCTTTTTCCAAGGTGTTCTCAGGATCCAGCCTCCCTTTGTGCCTCCTGTGGCTCCTTGGGACTTGGCGGTGGTGCTACGGGTCCTGCAGGGTCCTCCGTTTGAGCCTCTTGAGGCGGTGGAGCTCAAGTGGCTGACATTTAAGACGGTTTTTCTCCTGGCAATTGCTTCGGCCAGGAGGGTGTCTGAATTGGGGGCGCTTTCCTGTCGCCCTCCTTTCCTGATTTTTCACCAGGACAGAGCGGTGCTCCGCACTCGTCCTGAGTTTTTGCCCAAAGTGGTCTCGAAGTTCCATATTAATCAGGAACTTGTTGTGCCAGCTTTTCAGTCCCCTGATCTTTCAGCTGGTGAGACTTCCTTAGATGTGGTCCGGGCGCTTAGAATTTATGTAGACCGGACGGCTTCGGTTAGGAAGTCTGATTCCTTGTTTATCCTCTTTGGTTTTCACAAGAGGGGTTGGCCTGCCAACAAACAAACGTTAGCCCGTTGGCTTCGTTCCGTTATTTGTGAGGCTTATGCACAGGAGGGCTTACCTGTGCCAGCCTCTGTTAAGGCTCATTCCACTCGTTCTGTGGGTCCCTCTTGGGCTGCTAGACGTGGCGCTTCTGCTGTTCAGCTGTGTAGGGCGGCCACTTGGTCTTCAATTCAAACGTTTTTGAGGTTCTATGCGTTTGACACCTTTGCCTCTCAGGATGCATCCTTTGGGCGCCGGGTACTCCTTTCAGCACAGGAGCGTCCCCGCCCTTAGTTGTACTGCTTTGGGACATCCCCAAGGTCAACGCTGTGGACCCCCTATGGACCCTGAAGTAGAAAACAAGAGATATGGTAAGAACTTACCTTTGTTATCTCTGTTTCTACGAAGTCCATAGGGTCCACAGGGCGCCCGCCCTGACGCACCTGGCTTCAAATGGGCTGTGTGGCTGGTCACCGGTTTTCCGTCTCCTATTGCTGTGAGTATGGTTTCTTGTGTGTTCCAGTCTGCCTTCTCTCTGTTCCATATTCTCCTCCGGCCTAGGCTGCTTACCAACTGAGGTGCCTGTGGCTCGGGGGCGGGGTATAGAGGAGGACCCAAGTGCATCCTGGGAGCTAAAAGCTTAACTATGTGGTGCCCATGGATCCTGTTCCAGCTATAACCCTACGGCTAGGAAGCCATTTGGAAATTGGTGGTAGCACGGAAGCTACTTGGAGCGGCTAAGAAGCCGTATGGTGAACGATGGCAGCATGGGAGCTGCTGGATACGGCTAGGAAGCCGTTTGGAAATTGGTGGTAACACGTAAGCTACTTGGAGCGACCTGGAAACCGTATGTGAACGATGGCAGCACGGGAGCTGCTGGATATGGCTAGGAAGCCGTTTGGAAATTGGTGGTAGCACGGAAGCTACTTGGAGCATCTAAGAAGCTGTATGGTGAACAATGGCGGCACAGGAGCTGCTAGATGCGGCCAGGAAGCCATTTGGAGATAGGTGGTAGCACAGAAGCAACTTGGAGCGGCCTGGAAGCCGTATGGTGAACGATGGCAGCACAGGAGCTGCTGGATACGGCTAGGAAGCCATTTGGAAATTGGTGGTAGCACGGAAGCTACTTGGAGTGGCTAAGAAGCCGTATGGTGATTGATGGCAGCATGGGAGCTGCTGGATATAGCTAGGAAGCCGTTTGGAGATTGGTGGTAGCACGGAAGCTACTTGGAGCGACCTGGAAGCCGTATGGTGAACGATGGCAGCACGGGAGATGCTGGATATGGCTAGGAAGCCATTTGTAGATTGGTGGTAGCACGGAAGCTACTTGGAGCGGCTACAAAGCCGTATGCTAAACGATGGCAGCACGGGAGCTAGTAGATGCGGCCAGGAAGCAGTTGGGAGATAGGTGGTAGCACAGAAGCTACTTGGAGCAGTTAGGAAGTCGTGTGGGAGTTCAGTGAATAGGAGAACAGGAACAACCTGACTCTGCAGCCACTCTATAGTCGGCCTGTGTCGCCCGGTTGACACAAGCAGCTGAGATGGTCTAGGCAGGGGCTTAAACAGCAGACAGGTGGATTCAGATGCTGCAGTAACATAATGGAGGCAGTGATGTGGAAACACTGCAGGTAACAAGATAAATGCAGACAGACAGGACTGTGGTATATTACTGCAGGGCTGAATGGAGACAGTATCCAGATTAAATAACCAAAGTACTCAGTAGACCGGCAAACACTAGGAACTGAACGCAGCAAACATACACTGGTAGTGACACAGTATAATCGGCAATGAGATCAGGGCTTGGTGTATACTTATGAGATGCAGGATCCTGGAGAGTGATTCCTAATTAAAAGGCATGTGTGTACCTGCTCTGCAAGGAGAGAGCTAGTTAATTAGTGAACACATGATACAACACCAAACACAGACAGACCTGAATGACAGGCAATGAATAGACACAGACATGACAGGATTTCCAGCTTCTTGCAAAAAGCCAGAACAAGGATAGGACATGATGCAGAATCCCAGTAACAACTAAGACTGGGAATTGCCACCAAGATGATTTGCTAACCGCAAATCCTAACAATAATTGACTGTAGGGTTTCCATATGGAACTTGGGCACATGGATAAACCTGTTGAGAGATTTCAGATTCAGAATAGGGCGATGAGACCCATTTGGCTTCTGAATAAAAAAAAATGTTGAATAATCACCCCTTCCCTCTTGGGCCAGCGGAACGGGGATTATTACCCCTGAAACCAGCAGGGCACAAATAGAAAAAGACTGTCCCTTTGCCCTTCCTTGCGGGTGAAAGGTCCGAAATGAAGACTGCCTATATTTAGATGTAGTCGCAGATGGCAATCCGGCAGATTTTGCTGCTGTCAAGGTAGCTACTATGATATCCAATTTTGGACCAAACAACATTTTTCCAGCAAAAGGCAGTGATTTAAGAGCTCTCTTAGATCCAGTATCTTCCTTCCAGGACCTTAACCAAAGGATTCTGTGAGCCACAACCGAAATTGCCGGTACTCTAGAAGCCAGAAGTCCTGCGTCAATTACCACTTCTCCCACATAAGCAGCCGCTTCTTGCATTTGGGAGAGATAGGACAGTTGTTCTCTGGTAGACTGTGGCATACTGTTTTCCAGAGATTTTGCCCATTCCTCCATCGCCTTGGCAACCCAGGCTACGCCCATTGCTGACCAGGTAATAGCTCCATACAATGAGAAAACTGATTTGAAACATGTTTCAAGTTTCCTATCTGTAATATCCTTGAGTGAGGATGCAGATGAAATGGGTAATGTAGAGCTCCTGATCAGTCGTGCCACATGAGCATCTAGAGCCGGAGAGACTTCCCACTTAGTACATTCACCAGGTGAAATTGGTACAGAGAAGTTAACTTCCTTGTAGAATGAAAACGTCTATCAGGAGTGCTCTATGCTTCAGCCATGAGGTCCCTAAGCTGCTCAGACTGAGGAAAGTAATCCTTTACCACTTTCTGATGCCTAAAGACCGGAGTCTTAGATTTAGGCGGAACCTCCTCTTCCTCTATACTAAGGATGGATCTAACCGCTCTCTCACCAGAGAATTGGTGGTCTTTCCCAGCTGAAAGAGACTCGGAAGAGGAACCATGTGTATCATCATCTGATGAAGTGTTAGAATCCCCAGGCTGTACTTGATGGGATACTCTCTTATGCCTGTGCTTAACAGTAACTTGTATATCCATTTGCACCACTTGTTGAGCAGCGGTAGATTGGTGAACCATACTCTGATTTGAGTGAGCATAGGCATCCATCCAGAAAGGATGCATGGGGGGCATATACACAGCAGCATGTGACTGCTGCGGGAACCCCATAGTGGGAGGCAGTACCGGAGCTGCTGCAAGGTCCACTAAATGCGACATATCATGAGACCGAGGATGTGTCACTGCTCTGGGATCTGTGTCACTGCTCTGGGATTTGTGTCACTGCTCTGGAATATGTGTCACTGCTCTGAGGTCAGTGATCTGGGATATGTGCCACTGCTCTGAGGTCACTGCCCTGGGATCTGTATCACTGCCCTGGGATCTGTGTCACTGCCCTGAGGTCACTGCCCTGGGATCTGTGTCACTGCTCTGAGGTCACTGATCTGGGATCTGTGCCACTGCTCTGAGGTCACTGCTCTGGGATCTGTGCCACTGCTCTGAGGTCACTGCTCTGGGATCTGTGTCACTGCTCTGAGGTCACTGCTCTGGGATTTGTGTCATTGCTCTGGGATGTGTGTCACTCCTCTGGGATCTGTGTCACTGCTCTGGGGTATGTGTCACTGCTCTGAGTTCACTGCCCTGGGATCTGTGTCACTGCTCTGGGGTCACTGCCCTGGGATCTGTGTCACTGCTCTGAGATATGTGTCACTGCTTTGGGATCTGTATCACTGCTCTGAGGTCACTGCTCTGGGATGTGTGTCACTGCTCTGAGGTCACTGCCCTGGGATCTGTGTCACTGCTCTGGGATATGTGTCACTGCTTTGGGATCTGTATCACTGCTCTGAGGTCACTGCTCTGGGATGTGTGTCAGTGCTCTGGGATGTGTCACTGCTCTGGGATATGTGTCACTGCTCTGAGTTCATTGCCCTGGGATCTGTGTCACTGCTCTGAGGTCACTGCCCTGGGATCTGTGTCACTGCTCTGAGGTCACTGCCCTTGGATCTGTGTCACTGCTGTGAGGTAACTGCCCTGGGATCTGTGTCACTGCCCTGGGATCTGTGTCACTGCTCTGGGATATGTGTCACTGGTCTGGGATCTGTGTCACTTCTCTGAGGTCACTGCTCTGGGATCTGTGTCATCGCTCTGGGATTTGTGTCACTGCTCTGGGATGTGTGCCACTGCTCTGGTATCTGTGTCACTGCTCTGGGATCTATGTCACTGCTTTGAGTTCACTGCCCTGGGATCTGTCTCAGTGCTCTGGGATCTGTGTCACTGCTCTGAGGTCACTGCCCTGGGATCTGTGTCACTGCTCTGAGGTCACTGCTCTGGGATTTGTGTCACTGCTCTGGGATGTGTGTCACTGCCCTGAGGTCACTGCCCTGGGATCTGTGTCACTGCTCTGAGGTCACTGATCTGGGATCTGTGCCACTGCTCTGAGGTCACTGCTCTGGGATCTGTGTCACTGCTCTGGGATCTGTGTCACTGCTCTGAGGTCACTGCTCTGGGATCTGTGTCACTGCTCTGGGATCTGTGTCACTGCTCTGAGGTCACTGCTCTGGGATTTGTGTCAGTGCTCTGGGATGTGTGTCACTGCTCTGGGATGTATGTCACTCCTCTGGGATATGTGTCACTGCTCTGGGGTATGTGTCACTGCTCTGGGATGTATGTCACTCCTCTGGGGTATGTGTCACTGCTCTGAGTTCACTGCCCTGGGATCTGTGTCACTGCTCTGGGATGTGTGTCACTGCCCTGAGGTCACTGCCCTGGGATCTGTGTCACTGCTCTGGGATTTGTGTCACTGCTCTGAGGTCACTGATCTGGGATCTGTGCCACTGCTCTGAGGTCACTGCTCTGGGATCTGTGTCACTGCTCTGAGGGCACTGCTCTGGGATCTGTGTCACTGCTCTGAGGTCACTGCTCTGGGATTTGTGTCAGTGCTCTGGGATGTGTGTCACTGCTCTGGGATGTATGTCACTCCTCTGGGATATGTGTCACTGCTCTGGGGTATGTGTCACTGCTCTGAGTTCACTGCCCTGGGATATGTGTCACTGCCCTGGGATATGTGTCACAGCTCTGGGATATGTGTCACTGCTCTGGGATATGTGTCACTGCTCTGAGTTCATTGCCCTGGGATCTGTGTCACTGCTCTGGGATCTGTGTCACTGCTCTGAGGTCACTGCCCTGGGATCTGTGTCACTGCTCTGAGGTCACTGCCCTGGGATCTGTGTCACTGCCCTGGGATCTGTGTCACTGCCCTGGGATCTGTGTTACTGCTCTGGGATCTGTGTCACTGCTCTGAGGTCATTGCTCTGGGATCTGTGTCATTGCTCTGGTATCTGTGTCACTGCTCTGAGGTCATTGCTCTGGGATCTGTGTCATTGCTCTGGTATCTGTGTCACTGCTCTGGGATCTGTGTCACTGCTCTGAGTTCACTGCCCTTGGATCTGTCTCAGTGCTCTGGGATCTGTGTCACTGCTCTGAGGTCACTGCCCTGGGATCTGTGTCACTGCTCTGGGATATGTGTCACTGCTCTGGGATATGTGTCACTGCTCTGGGATTTATGTCATTGCTCTGGGATCTGTGTCACTGCTCTGTCCATATGGTGACCTTTTTATAGCCAAATGTGACTGTTCGGTGTGATGGACAGATTGAGTCCTGTATATTATTTTTGGTTTTAGGCTGAGCAAAAACTAGATATTGTTTTTGTATTGTGAGGGGAAATAAAATAAGTTGCCGTCTTACCTACTTTATTACATGTGGGTGAAAGATCAGGAAGAGATCAGTTTAATGAGAGGGGAGGTGCAGGACATTGTAGACATATTGGGGAGCTGTAAGTCACCCTGAATTGTGCCGTATCTGCCTGATGAGTCTGTTCCGCACTCCTCACCATAGCAGCCGATGTCTGACCTGTTTCCTCAGATGTAGATGAGTGTGAGAAGAATCCTTCAATCTGTTCTGGAATCGGTGTCTGTGAGAACATGGTCGGGAGTTACCGATGCCGCTGTCGTGATGGTTACCGTGGCAATGGATCGTATTGTGAAGGTGGATACTGCCACGGATAGTGCATGAAATGGTCTCATTACGCAGATAGTCTTTAGTGCAAATAGCGCCGGGTACTTAAATAACCATCTGCAGAGGAAATCATTGTACGTTTGCCCAGCAACCTTGCATGTGAACGGGGGAGTGGTGTTGCGAATGCAGGCGTGTCAGTTCCCCAAAATGCCGTTTAAAGGGTGTGCATAATTAGCAAAGTAGTGTCATTGTACACGTCACCTGCATGTATTTCAGCCGGCACTGATCGCAGTGCTTGCAGCAGGGAAGGCAACCCCAAGGGCTGCGAGCTGCTCCGATCGCACACGATGGTCCCGATTAATCCTTCATTTCCCGGAGATGACGTGTGTTGCGAGAGGCAAGGGGGCGTCTTCATACACTTGCAAGCGCACTTTGCCGTAGCTCGCTGACACACAGTGGGCGTCCTTACGCGACGAAGTGCGAGCGCCTACTTTAAATATCCGTCCCCTTTTGGCCAGCGAGCGATCGCATCTTGCAAGCGGGTCTAAATGAGCTCCTCTGGGCCTGATTCAGAGCCGCTCGCGAGCACATAGCACTCGCTAGCGGATCGATGTTACCCCACTGCGCATGCGCTGTGTCCGGCATGCGCGACTGCAACTCAGTTGCTACGGGGCTCGCTACAGGACGGGGCAGCTGTCGATGGTGAGTGACAGCTCGCCCCGTTTTGTAGGCGGGGAGGGGGGTGGCTCCACAAACGCAGGCGCTCCCTTAGGAATTCAGCGTCACACTCTGAGTCTGATTCAGCATCACATTCTGTGGCTGATGTTACAGATGTATACACAGGACTGTGAGGTATTACAGATGTGAGAAAGCAGTAGAGGGTGTCTATGCTGGCTGTGCTGTGGCTGATGTTACAGATGTATACACAGGGCTGTGAGGTATTACAGATGTGAGAAAGCAGTAGAGGGTGTCTATGCTGGCTGTGCTGTGGCTGATGTTACAGATGTATACACAGGACTGTGAGGTATTACAGATGTGAGATAGCAGTAGTGGGTGTCTCTATGTTGGCTGAGCTGTGGCTGATGTTACAGATGTATACACAGGACTGTGAGGTATTACCGATGTGTGATAGCAGCTGTGGGCGTCTCTATGCTGGCTGTGCTGTGGCTGATGTTACAGATGTATACACAGAACTGTGAGGTATTACAGATGTGAGATAGCAGTAGTGGGTGTCTATGCTGGCTGTGCTGTGGCTGATGTTTCTGATGTATACGCAGGACTGTGAGGTATTACAGATGTGAGATAGCAGTAGTGGGTGTCTCTATGCTGGCTGAGCTGTGGCTGATGTTACAGATAAATATACAGGACTGTGAGGTATTACAGATGTGAGAAAGCAGTAGTGGGTGTCTCTATGCTGGCTGAGTGGTGGCTGATGTTACAGATGTATACACAGGACTGTGAGGTATTACAGATGTGAGATAGCAGTAGTGGGTGTCTATGCTGGCTGATCGGTGGCTGATGTTACAGATGTTCACACAGGACTTTGAGGTATTACGGATGTGAGATAGCAGTAGTGGGCGTCTCTATGCTGGCTGAGCTGTGGCTGATGTTAGAGATGTATACACAGGACTGTGAGGTATTACAGATGTGAGATAGCAGTAGTGGGCGTCTCTATGCTGGCTGTGCCGTGGCTGATGTTACAGATGTATACACAGGACTGTGAGGTATTACAGATGTGAGATAGCAGTAGTGGGTGTCTATGCTGGCTGAGCTGTGGCTGATGTTAGAGATGTATACACAGGACTGTGAGGTATTACAGATGTGAGAAAGCAGTAGTGGGCGTCTCTATGCTGGGTGAGCTGTGGCTGACGTTACAGATGTATACACAGGACTGTGAGGTATTACAGATGTGAGATAGCAGTAGTGGGCGTCTATGCTGGCTGTGCTGTGGCTGATGTTACAAATGTATACACAGGACTGTGAGGTATTACAGATGTGAGATAGCAGTAGTGTGTGTCTCTATGCTGGCTGTGCTGTGGCTGATGTTACAGATGTATACACAGGACTGTGAGGTATTACAGATGTGAGATAGCAGAAGTGAGCGTCTCTATGCTGGCTGAGTGGTGGAAGACATCACGGCTTCGTTGCGTGCGATTACGCAGTTACGATCTGTGCGGAATCAGGCCCACAGTTTCCTCTGAATGTCCCTCAGTTCCATCTATACTTCCAGGGCCCACTTATCACATGTACGAATGCCCAATTGCATCCCAGTTACACGCACTAAGAAGCCAGTGGAGAAGCAGCTGAGATACGTAAGCTGAATCACCGTTAGCTACATTGCACAGTTGCTAGAATTCATCTAGATCCATCTACACAGCGCACGTCTCTGAGTAAGGCCCCTAATGACGACTCTACACAGGAGGCTCATCGGACTATACACAGGAGGCGCATATGACTATACTTTACACAGGAGGCGCATATGACTATACTATACACAGTAGGCGCATATGACTCTACACAGGAGGCGCATATGACTATACACTACACAGGAGGCGCATATGACTATACTCTACACAGGAGGCGCATATGACCATACTATACACAGGAGGCGCATATTATATGACTATACTCTATACAGGAGGCGCATATGACCATACTATACACAGGAGGCGCATATGACCATACTATACACAGGAGGCGCATATGACTCTACACAGGAGGCGCATATGACTATACACTACACAGGAGGCGCATATGACTATACTCTACACAGGAGGCGCATATGACCATACTATACACAGGAGGCGCATATGACTATACTATACACAGGAGGCGCATATGACCATACTGTACACAGGAGGCGCATATGACCATACTGTACACAGGAGGCGCATATGACTATACACAGGAGGCGCATATGACCATACTATACACAGGAGGCGCATATGACCATACTCTACACAGGAGGCGCATATGACCATCCTCTACACAGGAGGCGCATATGACCATACTATACACAGGAGGCGCATATGACTATACACAGGAGGTGCATATGACTATACACAGGAGGCGCATATGACTATACTCTACACAGGAGGCGCATATGACCATACTATACACAGGAGGCACATATGACTATACTATACACAGGAGGCGCATATGACTATACACAGGAGGCGCATATGACTATACTCTACACCGGAGGTGCATATGACTATACTCTACACAGGAGGCGCATATGACCATACTCTACACAGGAGGCGCATATGACCATACTCTACGCAGGAGGCACATATGACCATACTATACACAGGAGGCGCACATGACTATACACAGGAGGCGCATATGACTATACTCTACACAGGAGGCGCATATGACTATACTATACACAGGAGGCACATATGACTATACTATACACAGTAGGCGCATATGACTCTACACAGAAGGTGCATATGACTACTCTACACAGGAGGCGCATATGACTATACTCTACACAGGAGGCGCATATGACTATACTCTACACAGGAAGCGAATATGACTATACTCTACACAGGAGGCGCATATGACTATACTCTACACAGGAGGCGCATATGACTATACTCTACACAGGAGGCGCATATGACCATACTCTACACAGGAGGCGCATATGACCATACTCTACACAGGAGTCTCATATGACCATACTCTACACAGGAGGCGCATATGACCATACTCTACACAGGAGGCGCATATGACCATACTCTACACAGGAGACGCATATGACCATACTCTACACAGGAGGCGCATATGACTATACTCTACACAGGAGGCGCATATGACTATACTCTACACAGGAGGCGCATATGACTATACTATACACAGGAGGCGCATATGACTATACTATACACAGGAGGCGCATATGACTACACTACACAGGAGGCGCATATGACTATACACTACACAGGAGGCGCATATGACTATACACTACACAGGAGGCGCATATGACTATACTCTACACAGGAGGCGCATATGACCATACTCTACAGAGGAGCCGCATATGACCATACTCTACACAGGAGGCGCATATGACCATACTCTACACAGGAGGCGCATATGACCATACTCTACACAGGAGGCGCATATGACTATACTCTACACAGGAGGCACATATGACCATACTCTACACAGGAGGCACATATGACCATACTCTACACAGGAGGCACATATGACCATACTCTACACAGGAGGCGCATATGACCATACTCTACACAGGAGGCGCATATGACTATACTCTACACAGGAGGCGCATATGACTCTACACAGGAGGCGCATATGACTATACACTACACAGGAGGCGCATATGACTATACTCTACACAGGAGGCGCATATGACCATACTATACACAGGAGGCGCATATGACTATACTATATACAGGAGGCGCATATGACTATACACAGGAGGCGCATATGACTATACTCTACACAGGAGGCGCATATGACCATACTATACACAGGAGGCACATATGACTATACTATACACAGTAGGCGCATATGACTATACACAGGAGGTGCATATGACTATACTCTACACAGAAGGTGCATATGACTATACTATACACAGGAGGCGCATATGACTATAAACTACACAGGAGGCGCATGTGACTATACTCTACACAGGAGGCGCATATGACTCTACTCAGGAGGTGCATATGACCATAGTCTACACAGGAGGCACATATGACCATACTCTACACAGGAGGCGCATATGACCATACTCTACACAGGAGGCGCATATGACCATACTCTACACAGGAGGCGCATATGACCATACTCTACACAGGAGGCGCATATGACCATACTCTACACAGGAGGCGCATATGACCATACTCTACACAGGAGGCGCATATGACCATACTCTACACAGGAGGCGCATATGACCATACTCTACACAGGAGGCGCATATGACCATACTCTACACAGGAGGCGCATATGACCATACTCTACACAGGAGGCGCATATGACCATACTCTACACAGGAGGCGCATATGACCATACTCTACACAGGAGGCGCATATGACCATACTCTACACAGGAGGCGCATATGACTATACTCTACACAGTAGGCGCATATGACTATACTCTACACAGGAGGCGCATATGACTATACTATACACAGGAGGCGCATATGACTATACACTACACAGGAGGCGCATATGACTATACACTACACAGGAGGCGCATATGACAATACACTACACAGGAGGCGCATATGACTATACTCTACACAGGAGGCGCATATGACCATACTCTACACAGGAGCCACATATGACCATACTCTACACAGGAGGCGCATATGACCATACTCTACACAGGAGGCGCATATGACCATACTCTACACAGGAGGCGCATATGACCATACTCTACACAGGAGGCGCATATGACCATACTCTACACAGGAGGCGCATATGACCATACTCTACACAGGAGGCGCATATGACTATACTCTACACAGGAGGCGCATATGACTCTACACAGGAGGCGCATATGACTATACACTACACAGGAGGCGCATATGACTATACTCTACACAGGAGGCGCATATGACCATACTATACACAGGAGGCGCATATGACTATACTATATACAGGAGGCGCATATGACTACACAGGAGGCGCATATGACTATACTCTACACAGGAGGCGCATATGACTATACTCTACACAGGAGGCGCATATGACTATACTCTACACAGGAGGCGCATATGACTCTACACAGGAGGCGCATATGACTATACACTACACAGGAGGCGCATATGACTATACTCTACACAGGAGGCGCATATGACCATACTATACACAGGAGGCGCATATGACTATACTATATACAGGAGGCGCATATGACTATACACAGGAGGCGCATATGACTATTCAGAGGAGGCGCATATGACTATACTCTACACAGGAGGCGCATATGACCATACTATACACAGGAGGCACATATGACTATACTATACACAGTAGTCGCATATGACTATACACAGGAGGTGCATATGACTATACTCTACACAGGAGGCGCATATGACTATACTATACACAGGAGGCGCATATGACTATACTCTACACAGGAAGCGCATATGACCATACTATACACAGGAGGCGCACTTGACCATACTCTACACAGGAGGCGCATATGAGTTTACACAGGAGGCGCATATGACTATACACAGGAGGCGCATATGACTATACTATACACAGGAGGCGCATATGACTATACACAGGAGGCGCATATGACTATAGGATGTAGTAGCTCAGACAAGGGCCATTTTAGTTAGGATTCTGCTCATTTGAGTATTGCGCATCACATGTATGTGCTGTACATGTATGTGTTGTTATTATTACAGATGAAAATGAGTGTACTTCTGGAAAACATGGCTGTGACAACAATGCCCGATGTGGTAATGTTATTGGCTCCTATTTTTGCCAATGCTACCAGGGATTCAATGGAGATGGTTTCAGCTGCTTTGGTGAGTGTGTGTCCAGACCTTCTTTGTCTACAATAAACTCTAAATAATGATGTATCTTGCAGATATCAGCTGCACTAAAGCTGCATACACATGTAAAGATTTTCTGTTCAACCATCCAACTAGATGATTGGTTGGAATGAAAATCTGTTAACATATGGGAGTAAATGATGATTAGCAATTTGCTCCTAAATGCCAGAAAACAGATGAAAATGGTCGTTAGATCTAAACATGGGAGCAAATTGCTGATTGTCATTTGCTTTCATACTGTACCTTACCAAATTTTCATTCCAACCAATCAACTAGTTGGATGGTTGGACAGAAAATCTTTCCGTGTGTATGCAGCTTAATCCTCTCCTTCCCAGATATCCCACCTACCCTCAATCATCTACTACTCTAGATCCCAGAGATCCCACCTACCCTTAATCATCTAACACTCTCCATCCCAGAGATCTTATCTTTCCCCAATCATCTAACACTCTCCATCTTAGAGATCTTATCTATCCCCATCTAACACTCTCCATCCCAGAGATCTTATCTATCCCCAATCATCTAACACTCTCGATCCCAGACATCTTATCTGTCCCCAATCATCTAACACTCTCCTTCCCAGAGATCCCAACTGTTCTCAGTCATCTAACACTCTCCATTCCAGAGATCCCATCTGTCCTCAATCATCTAACACTCTCCTTTCCAGAGATCCCCACTGTCCTCAGTCATCTAACACTCCATTCCAGAGATCCCATCTGACCTTAATCATCTAATATTAACCATCCCAGAGATCTGTTCTTCCCAGATCTGTTCTTCCCAACTGTCCTCAATCATCTTGCACTCTCTATCCCAGAGATCCCACCTTCCCTCAATCATCTAACACTCTTCATCCCAGAGATCTGTTCTCAATCATCTAGCATTATCCATTCCAGAGATCCCATCTATCATCAATCATCTATTACTCTCCATCCCAGAGATCCCATCTGTCCTCAGTCATCTAACACTAACCATCCAAGGATCCCATCTGTCCTTAGTCATCTAACACTAACTAAACCAGAGATCCCATCTGTCCTCAATCATCTAACACTCTTTGTCCTAGAGATCCCAACTGTCCTCAATAATCTAGCACTAACCATCCCAGAGAATCCCTTCTGTCATTAATCATCTAACACTAACTAAACCAGAGATCCCATCTGTCCTCAATCATCTAACACTCTTTGTCCTAGAGATCCCAACTGTCCTCAATAATCTAGCACTAACCATCCCAGAGAATCCCTTCTGTCATTAATCATCTAACACTCTCCATCCCAGAGATCCAATCTGTCCTCATTCATCTAACACTCTCCATCTCAGAGATCTGTTCTCAATCATCTAACTAACCATTTCAGAGATCCCATCTGTCCTCAATCATCTAACACTCTCTATCCTACAGATCGCACTTTCCATCAATCGTCTAATGCTCTTAATCCCAGAGATCCCATCTGTCATCAGTCATCTAACACTCTCCATCTCACAAATCCCATTTGTCCTCAATAATCTAATACTCTCCATCCCAGAGATACCACCTGTTCTCAATCATCAATCAAATAAAACTATGCAATGTATATCATATTCCACTAGTGATCTCAAAGCTGCTACCTCTACCATTGTAGATTTGACCTGTGCTCAATTATGTCACACAATCCGTCTTATAGGACAAGAATGTCGTATCTTATCTTCTACTATCCATACCACAGATCCCAACTTTACACAATCAACCCTTCAGTTTCCATTTTATAGGCTCCACCAGTTCTTTGTTGTCTTTCTCCATACAGCCTAAAAATCTCACCTATCCATAGTCAGCATCCACTATTCGTGACACGTCAGCTCTCCTCAATCATCTCCTCTATCCTTTATAGATATCACCTCTTCTAAAACATCCTGTAGTATCCATTTCACAGATCCCACCTGTCAGGAACCATGCTTATCCTCAGGGTTGTGCTGCTCTGTCTTGGCGGGGAGCCCGGCCCGGGGGGTGCTTGGAGTGTGTTGGCGAGTTCCCTGTGTGGTGGTGGTCTCTGGGGCGCAATGCTTCTGTGGCATTCCCTCTGGCTCCGAATGCTGGGCGTGGCCATCGAGGCTCCTACTCAGCTAGGTGCGTTGCTTACGGGTTCTTGGTGTGGTGGTGGTCTCAGGGGGCTCTGGGCTTTGGTGGCGTTCCCACCAGCCCTGGACACTGGGCACCACCATATTGGTTCCAGTTAGCTGACCACTAAGGCCCTCATTCAGAGCCGTATGCTCTGAGCAGAGCGCACGCTCTGCATGAGGGCCGGGCTCCATTTTCATGGAGCGTCCTCCTGGACGCTCGTATAGCTGTGGGTCACCACCCACAGGCTATACGAGCGTGCATTTTGATGGCCGCGATGGTCGTGACCATCGCGACCATCGAAATTGCGAGCCGGAGCCTGCGGTTGAGGTTTTCAACCGCAAGCTCCGGAGTGATTTTGGCTCTATCAGAGCCAAAATCACTCCCACTGACATCACTAGTGATGTCAGTGGGCCGGCTTCTGACGGGAGGCGTTCCCGTGGGAACGCCCCGTCAGGGAGGCACGCCCCCGGCACGCCCACCAAAGGGGGCGTGCTGTCAATCAACATTGACAGCACGCCCCCTTTGATCGGACACAACGAGCGAAGGAAAGTCCTTCGCTCGTCGTGTCTGGCGCATGCGCACGACGGAGCTCCCTCCGTCGTGCGCATGCTCAGTGCAGACCATCGACCCACTTGCGAGCGGACAGCCGCTTGCGAGTGGGTCTGAATCAGGCCCTAAGTTTCCAATGCTAAGCCAGGCCGGAGTCCATCTGACTGCATCAGCCAATCCTGTGCATCACATGGTATATAAGTATTGGCCTTGACAGCATTCGTGAGCCGGAGCTGTGTTGCTGATATTTCTCCTTGGCTCCAGCTCCCCTGCTAGTTGTCTTAGACATTCTGACAAATCCTAATCCGGCTCCAGTTTATGTTTTAAGTTCCACTCCATTCCAGCATCATTGTGAGCTCTCAGAGCCTGATTCAGCAAGGATCGAAATTGCAGAGTTGCATGCAGGCTATAGATATATGATATATACACGCAGGCTATAGATATATGATATATACACGCAGGCTATAGATATATGATATATACACGCAGGCTATAGATATATGATTTATGCATGCAGGCAGCTTTGCAATGTGATCCTTGCAATCATGCAAATGCAGCAGGAGGTGTATGACACCCCTGCTGCATTTGCGATCCCAGTGCAGTGCTGGGATCACCATTGCGACAATCGACTTACTCAGGCTGGCCGACTTGTGAGCCCAGCAGACTGCGTACATACACGCAGTCTCTGGGCTGGCCACTCCTGAAAAACGAGGCAGACACGCCCGGCCGCCCCTCAAATGTCTCTGCCTGTCCATCCCCGATAATCGTGAATCTGCGTTCAGCAGTGCACACTGATTTAGCCCCTCATTTTGGCTAGAGTATATGTTTCAAGCTCAGTTCCAGGCTGTGTCCACTGATTATATATAGCTGACTGCAGAGGAGTAGCGTGTAGCCAGGGTGCCCGGAGCACGTGCGTGGTATGACGCCCCCCCCCCTCAAGTGTTCCAGGGAGCAGGCGGGTCCATATGGGATTAAAGTAAAGAGAAGTAAAAATAAAGATATGGGGCAGTCCCCTGTAGTGGTGCGCATATGCAGTGCCCCTGTAGTTGAGCCTTTATGCAATGCCCCCTGTAGTGGTGCCATATGCAGTGCCCCTTGTGCCCCATGAGAGGTCCCCCTTATGCAGGCCTCCAGTAGTGCCCCCCCGTAGTGATCACCCCTATGCAGTGCCCCCAGTAGTGGTCCCCCCTGTGCAGTGCTCCTTGTGCCCCCAGTAGTGGTAACCCTTATTCTGTGCCCTTTAAATAGTGGCCCCAGTTGTAGTCCCCCTATGCAGTACCCCCAGTATTGCCCTTTATATAGAGCCTGCAGTAGTGGTCCCCCGATGCAGTGTCCCCAGTGGTAGCCCCCCCTATAGAGTGCCTTTAGTAGTAGTCCCCTCCCCTTGTAGTGCCCCTAGTAGTAGTCCCCCCCTTGTAGTGCCCCCAGTAGTAGTCCCACTTTGTAGTGCCCCCAGTAGTAGTCCCCCCCCTTGTAGTGCCCCTAGTAGTGGTGCCCCCCTTGTAGTTCCCCTAGTAGTAGTGCCCCCAGTAGTAGTCCCCCCCTTGTAGTGCCCCTAGTAGTAGTCCCCCTCCTTGTAGTGCCCCCAGTAGTAGTCCCCCTTTGTAGTGCCCCCAGTAGTAGTCCCCTCTTGTAGAGCCCCCAGTAGTAGTGCCCCCAGTAGTAGTCCCCCCCCTTGTAGTGCCACCAGTAGTAGTCCCCCCCTTGTAGTTCCCCTAGTAGTAGTCCCCCCCCTTGTAGTGCCCCCAGTAGTAGTCCCCCCTTGTAGTGCCCATAGTAGTCCCCCCTCCCTTGTAGTGCCCCCAGTAGTAGTCTCCCCTTGTAATGCCCCCAGTAGTGGTCCCCCCTCAGTAGACACACGTAATAAACATAAAAAACACTTACCTGAATCCTTGCCCGTCCTCCTGGGCTGACCCACTCTGCATTATGGGAGAGACATCATGACGTCTCACCCATTACCCACTGCTGGAGCCAGAAGATGGAGCTCATGAGTGAGCTCCAGTCCGGCTCCTGCAGCGGGCAGACTGCCGGTGGGCCGCATGGCGCTGCGGCCCGGGGGGCACATGGCACTCTGCCCCCCGGCCCAGCCCGCCCCTACCTGGAGCCTGTGCTCCACTGGAACCGCACACCCTACACCCCTTGCTGACTGTATCAGTATTTCTATACTATCCTGCTGCTACCATATTATATTTTGTCATCTACAAGGAAGAGCTACATACGACCAAAACACCACAAACCTCCCTCGGGCTGATATCCTGCTCTCCTCCGGGCAAACCAGAGCCCCCAGCCCTGACACCACCATTCTTCATTCACCTGTGGTACTCTCAGCAGCCTCTTCTTCATGTGTCTTATTCTACTCACAGATATTGTTACTCTCATTATGTACAATTCTGTTTCCTTATTTCATAAATCCTCTCTTCATTTTCTCTTCTTTATCAGACATTGATGAGTGTTCTGTGGATAATGGGAATTGTCAGCAGCTGTGTGTGAACCAGGCCGGCAGTTTTCAGTGCCAATGTCACCAGGGATATAAACTGGAGGATGGAAAGAACTGCACAGGTAACGGCAGAGCCTAGCGCTGAACGCTGGACATTACTGGATGACATGTCGCGGTCGGTGTCATGGTGGGATGTGGCAGATCTCAGCCTGGAAACCCATAACATTGTTGTCACTGGTTTCTTCTTAGATATTGATGAATGTCTGTCTGGAAGTGACAGCTGTCAGCAGATCTGCAGAAACACGGAGGGCTCATATGTGTGTTCGTGTCGGAAGGGGTTTCAGCTACATGTAGATCACCGCCAGTGTGTGGGTAAGGGAAACTCATCACCAAACCCCCACTTTACTGACTTCCAGACAGAGCAATAATTATACTGCTGATCTGTAACTCTGGTGTAAGAATGACAAATATTCAGCATATACTGTAGTCTTTGAAAATGAGAATTTTACTTGTTACTTGCTATGGGAGCCGGTGACCGTGCGCTTGGGGAACATAGACGTAAATAGACGATGATTCCACATCACCAACTATAAAACTTCACAATATCAGTGAAATATGAGAAGATACGTAACAGCGGATTCAGGGGCATTTCTAGAGAGGAGGGGGTCCATGTGCAGTCTCCGACACGGGCCCCCTCCTCTCCGTCCGGTGGCCGGCTGCGAAATGAGCGGTGCGCAGCCAGCGCCACACTTATAGACTCTGGGCACTAGTGTGTGCCCAGAGTCTATAGCGCATGCACAGGTCACCGGGAAAATGGCCGCAGCGGATCTATATAGCAAATCTATTAGTTTATTTTGCTGGATGTTATTTCAGATATTACTATGAGTGGGATGCATGACGCAACTTCATTCTGGATACGATGCATTAATTACGCCAGTATGCATGAAGAAAATCGCAAAGGACAGCTCTTTCGGTAAGCGCTGTCCTTTGCGAATGAGGGACTTCCGAGTTTATGACCCAGAAGTCCCTCTGCCAACTTTCTGCACGTGTGCAGAAGAACGCACGTGCCGGGGGGATTGCTGGGAGGGATCCGGTTGCCGATAGGCTTTTATAGGGTGATACCATCAGAAGATGGCATCACCCAATGCATCCAAGCACATTCCGGGGCTTGGTGCATATCAGAAATGCTACATTATTGGGCTATGACCGCATAGCTCAAACACCTCTAGTGATAGACATCCTGGACTGGGTACAACCATTCAACGCCCCATAGGCAATAGACACTATCACCTTAAATTATGCATCTAAATATATAAGAATCAACACATAATTTCATAGTAAGAATAACGACACGGAGACAGTGAGTGGCGTGTAATACTGGCCGGCCTTTTTATCAAATAACAATAATGCTTTTATTAGGCCAGTGACTATCAACAGATTGAATAAAACTTGCAGAGCCAATTGCCCAGCAAGCACATAGGCCAACTGCTACTCCCCTATACCTTCGTAGCCTGGTTAGCCAACCAAAGCTGCTGCCCCAGCAGGGCACATCTGCTCAAAGGTATATTGAAGGGGAGTTGCCTATTAATCACTCACTGACCCCCCCAGCTGCAGCTCTTTCCCGCCACCCGCGACATCAGCCAGGAGCTAAGCCTGCCACCAACCACCTAACTCAAAACAAAACTGTCTAACACGCTGAAGACACTCTCCAGAAAAGGCGCATGCCCATGTCAGAGAGATGGACCCCATCAGACCTATACAGGTGCACATCCACAAAATGTATGCAGGGGTGAAATACTATCGAACACCCCATAGCTGCCATCCTCCTAGCCACAAAGGAATTTACCTTGCATCTAGCCCTATCCACCATGACACCAGTGCACCCACCTCGCCAATGCTACCGTGGAAAGATGGCGGACCAAACCAAAGCACACCAAGGCCACCATTGTGCCACCAACTCCAAATCCTGAATATTCGTAAACTTCAAGTCAGGAGACGACAGAGGGCCTGATTCAGAGCCGGACGCTCTTTCAGAGCGCTCGCTCTGAATCAGTGCCCGCCTATTGTATTTTTAGAACGACCTCCTGGACGCTCGCATAGCTGTGGGTGACCACCCACAGCTAGTGCGAGCAGCCAGGATGATGGACGCGATGGTCAAGACCATCGCGACCATCGGGCTTGCGACGAGACCCTTGTAGTAGGGACTCGTTGCCGCAAACCCTGGAGTGCTTTCGGCTCTATCAGAGCTGAGAGCACTCCCACTGACATCACTTGTGATGTCAGTGGGGCCGGCCCCAGATGGTAGGCGTACCGTCTGGGCAGCCACGCCCCGGCACGCCCACCAAAGGGGGCGTGCTGTCACTCACCATCGACAGCATGCCCCCTTTGTAGCGAGACCCGGAGCGACGGCTTGCCCATCGCTATCCAGGTCTCGCGCATGTACATGACGGAGCAGCCCCGTTGTGCGCATGCGCACTTGCCCAACATTGACCCGCTTGCGAGCGCTCGCAAGCGGGTCTGAATCAGGCCCAAAGTTCCTACATCGTTCCCACCAAGGTGAATCGCCAAAACTGCCGGTGGACCAAATTCTTCAGCCAACTTGGTAGTAAGCATTCCCAAAGCATACCATGCTGACCTACCGAACCCAGGGTACCACTACTGACAAGGAGGACGAACGGACCAAGATACATCTGGCAGCCCAAAAAAACTTACGAATGCCCTATAAACAGAAAAACAGAAAGGGGAGTATCGCCTAGATATCCCCCAGCACATTAAATTGTACCTGCAACAATACTTGAAAACTATATGGTAATAGAGATTCAGGGATATTTGTTGCATGCATTTGTATGTACATGGTAAGCTGCCAGGCCACTTCACGGCTTCTCTGATACTGGCAGTCCCCTACTCTGCATGATAACAGAACCCACTCTGCCAGGCCACTTCACGGCTTCTCTGATACTGGCAGTCCCTACTCTGCATGATAACAGAACCCACTCTGCCAGGCCACTTCACGGCTTCTCTGATACTGGCAGTCCCTACTCTGCATGATAACAGAACCCACTCTGGGCCATGTAATTATCTGTTGTAAGGCCTTATGATAAAGGCACATACAGCCTGGCAGCTTACCATGTACATACAAATGCATGCAACAAATATCTCTGAATCTCTATTACCATATAGTTTTCAAGTTATTGTTGCAGGTACAATTTAGTGTGCTGGGGGAACTGTAGGGGATACTCCCCTTTCTGTTTTCTGTTTAGTATGACCGCCTACCCTTCATGCACCTGAAGCAGCCGCTATACGAAAGGAGTGCATACCGAAATCCTTAGGAGATAGTCCGAGCGACCAAATGCAAAACTGAAAGACCCACCTAAACTGAAAGATGGTAACTGGGGAACCATCAACGTGCATGCACCCTCAACCAGCGGCAGGGCCAACGCATACGCCCGAGACAGGCGTACCGGGCACAACTGGGAGTCAGTGTAGGGAAGCAATGGGACCCAGCGGCCGCGCCCCAGCTTATCGGTCTTCGAGCGGAGAATCCGGCACAAGACCGAGTCTGCTACAAGTATATGGGATCGCAATAATGGAAAAAGGGCCGTCTTAGAACGAGCGACCAGCTCGCGATGCAAAAGGCCCTGTGAAATGCCATCACAAAGGCGAGCTTGAACAGGCACGATTCGTAGGAGGAGGAGCAAACCGAGGGAAGGGCCAGAACCAAATCGACAATTGCTGCAAAACCACCGCGCGAGCTACCAGAGAAGTAAAGGTGCCAAACAAAAGAAAGCAAAACCTGATGCAGGCACTTACCTTGCACATGCTTGCGAGACAACAACACCTCCCACTGAGTCCACGCAGCCCGGTAAGATCTAAGAGTTCCTGGGGCAATAGAGCGGACAGCTAAACCCTTTAATCCGGGGAGATACCCTGCCAACAGTGAGAGGGGCATGAATCACCAACCAGAGCAGCAGTGGGGGTGAGAGACCGGAACCGGGCCCATTGGAAATGGGACAGGGCATCTGCAATGGAATTGTGAACCAAGTGGTGTAAAAATGGAATCAGTATGTAATACCGCCGGCCGCACGGTTCAAATCCAGACAGTGGAAGCCCGACAGGGGTGAAGATCCCAACAGATAAAAAGGAAAGTATAACTAACCCTGTTCTACCCCCTAACCCTAACCTCCCTCTAAGTGCCTAACCCTAACCTCCCTCTAAGTGCCTAACCCTAACCCCCCTCTAACCCCCCTCTAAGTGCCTAACCCTAACCTTCCTCTAAGTGCCTAACCCTAACCCCCCTCTAAGTGCCTAACCTTAACCTCCCTCTAAGTGCCTAACCCGAACCCCCCAGTTCCCACAGCATAAACCTAAGTCTCCCGGGGGAGGTGCCTAACCCTTACCCCCTTCTAAGTGCCTAACCCTTACCCCCTTCTAAGTGCCTAACCCTAACCCCCTTCTAAGTGCCTAACCCTTACCCCCTTCTAAGTGCCTAACCCTAACCTCCCTCTAAGTGCCTAACCCTAACCCCCTAGTTCCCGCAGTCTAAACCTAAGTCTCCCGGGGGAGGTGCCTAACCCTAACCCTCCCTTTCCCTAGCCTAAACCTAACCCTCCTGGGGGAGTAACTAACCCTAAGTCCTCCCGGGAGCCCTAAAACCTAACCCTCCTTCCCGCGGCTTTCCTCGTCCGGCTTACCTTTGATCGGTATGTCGTGTGTCGGGCTCCCGACGTAGGTCTAATGACAGGCATCGGGATTTCGACACCTGTCATTAGTACCTTGCAGGGATTTGACAGTCGGGAGGCTGGCGGACAGCGTTGCGTAAAAACAAAGAGGGGACATTTGTCCACAGCAAGGACTGAGTATGCTTATTCCAGCAGAGCCACTGCCCAAAAGGCTCTCTGGCCCTGATTCAGAGCCGGACGCTCTGACAGAGCGCTCGCTCTGAATCAGGGCCGGCCTTCTTGTTTTTTAGAGCGGCCCACAGCCGCTCGCATAGCTGTGGGTAACCACCCACAGCTCTAGCGAGCGGCCAGGATGATGGTCGCAATGGTCAAGACCATCGCGACCATCGGGCTTGCGACGAGACCCTTGTGGTATGGACTCATTGCCGCAAGCCCCAGAGTGCTTTCGGCTCTACCAGAGCCGAAAGCACTACCACTGACATCACTTGTGATGTCAGTGGGGCCGGCTCCAGATGGTAGGCGTTCCCATGGGAATGCTCCATCTGGGCAGCCACGCCCCTGGCCCACCCACCAAAGGGGTTGTGCTGTCACTCAACATCGACAGCACTCCCCCTTTGGTACGAGACCTGGAGCGACGGCTTGCCCATCGCTATCGGTTTCTAGCGCATGTGCACGACGGAGCCGGCTCCATCGTGCAAATGCGCACTGGGCCACCATCGACTCGCTTGCAAGCGCATAGTGCTCGCGAGCGGGTCTGAATCAAGCCCTCTGTGCGGTGTCACCAGGACCATTACTCTTTGTCCTTGTTTGTATTTGTCGATTTTAGTAGAAGTCATCTGTAAGCATCAGCTGAGATCTCGTAGCCGCTATGGGGCTGATTCTGAGCCAATCCAAATGCAGATGGATCCCGCGGATAACTGCAAGACGGTCATGCACCGTAGATAGCAATCGCAGATTATGCATGCGCCATACCACGAATATGTGCATATACGGAGACTGAAAGAGCGGACGGATGGATCACTCTTTCTATGAAATAGATGTTTTCGTGCGGCTACCATGCGATCGGATGGAACTGATTTGCCTTGAGGGAGTGTCATGGAAGTGTCTCTGGCAGGTATCCTGACTTCCATGCTTGCCTGTGACGTAGGGCTGGCAATTGTCCATCGATGATTCATAATCATTAATTGTTTATGGCCGATGTCAAATGCTTTTGCCATCGATTGGGGAGAACCAGATGGTTTCCCTCCATCGATGGTAAAGCATAACCGAATGTTTTTTTTTTTGCAAGGTGCCAGGAGACAGAGCATAGCCCTGCCCCCAGGTTCTGATTGGCCCACGAGCCAGTCAGTTAAAGAACAGGGATGACCATCGGTTGGTGAAACCATCGATGGTCATTCACTGCATAATTGGTCCTCATTGATGACCACTAGCTAAATCTACATCGATGGTAACCATTGATGGTGAGACCACCGATGGCCATCCCTACCATGGCGTGCAGATGGAGGTGGGACGCCTGTTTCCGATGGATCTATTGCACACAGCATGGACTGGGTGTAAGCCCCAATACTAAAGATGACGGATGCGGATGGAAAAACAGCGGGTAGCCCGCCCTGCGCATGGAGACAGGCGGATAAAATAAAACAGAAGCAGGCGGGAAAGCGACCACAGCGCTTGTCTGACTGAGAATGAGGCCCTCTGAGTCCAGGATAATATTAATAGGTTTCCCTTTATTCTTCACAGATATTGACGAATGTAAAACTGAGAATGGTGGCTGTTCTCACACCTGTAACAACACGGAGGGGGGGTACACCTGCCAATGCCCAATTCACCAGGCGCTGCTGAGAGACCACAGGACCTGTGTTAGTAAGTACTAAGCAGAAAGAAGAGATTTATCATTTAGTATCATTTCCTTTATAACCGAAGCGTTAAAATTCAAGAATATGTAAAGTTTATGGTAATTTGAAAACTAAGGACCTGATTCATTATGGATTGCAATAGCGATTATGTATGCAGTCTCACTGAGATAATATGCTAATCCACTGCGATCGCCATGCCGTCGCAGCACTATATAAGGACGCCCACCTTACCTTACACACACCCGTAATGTTTAGCAAGACTGAGATACCATCAGTAACATGGAGTACCATCACAGCCTCACACACACTTACACAGGCTCTGACCTTACTCAGGAATTACTAACCTCATCACACACAGTGACTACACAAGACTGAGAAACCATCAGTAACATGGAGAACCATCACATCCTCACACACACTTACACAGGCACTAACCTTACTCAGGAATTACTAACCTCATCACACACAGTGACAACACAAGACTGAGATACGATCAGTAACATGGAGTACCATCACAGCCTCACACAGACACAGGCTCTGACCTTACTCAGGAATTACTAACCTCATCACACACAGTGACAACACAAGACTGAGATACGATCAGTAACATGGAGTACCATCACAGCCTCACACACACTTACACAGACTCTGACCTTACTCAGGAATTACTAACCTCAGCACACGCAGTGACTACACAAGACTGAGACACCATCAGTAACATGGAGTACCATCACATCCTCACACACACTTACACAGGCTCTGACCTTACTCAGAAATTACTAACCTCATCACACACAGTGACTACACAAGACTGAGACACCATCAGTAACATGGAGTACCATCACATCCTCACACACACTTACACAGGCTCTGACCTTACTCAGGAATTACTAACCTCATCACACGCAGTGACTACACAAGACTGAGAGACCATCAGTAACATGGAGTACCATCACATCCTCACACACACTTACACAGGCTCTGACCTTACTCAGGAATTACTAACCTCATCACACACAGTGATTACACAAGACTGAGACACCATCAGTAACATGGAGTACCATCACATCCTCACACACACTTACACAGGCTCTGACCTTACTCAGGAATTACTAACCTCATCACACACAGCGATTACACAAGACTGAGAAACCATCAGTAACATGGAGTACCATCACAGACTCACAAACACTTACACAGGCTCTGACCTTACTCAGGAATTACTAACCTCATCACACGCAGTGACTACACAACACTGAGACACCATCAGCAACATGGAGTACCATCACATCCTCACACACACTTACACACGCTCTGACCTTACTCAGGAATTACTAACCTCAGCACACGCAGTGACTACACAAGACTGAGACACCATCAGTAACATGGAGTACCATCACATCCTCACACACACTTACACAGGCTCTGACCTTACTCAGAAATTACTAACCTCATCACACACAGCAATTACACAAGACTGAGAAACCATCAGTAACATGGAGTACCATCACAGACTCACAAACACTTACACAGGCTCTGACCTTACTCAGGAATTACTAACCTCATCACACGCAGTGACTACACAACACTGAGACACCATCAGCAACATGGAGTACAATCACAACCTCACACACACTTACACAGACTCTGACCTTACTCAGGAATTACTAACCTCATCACACGCAGTGATGACACAAGACTGAGAAACCATCAGTAACATGGAGTACCATCACAGCCTCACACACACTTACACAGCTCTGACCTTACTCAGGAATTACTAACCTCATCACACGCAGTGATGACACAAGACTGAGAAACCATCAGCAACATGGAGTACAATCACAACCTCACACACACTTACACAGGCTCGGACCTTACTCAGGAATTACTAACCTCATCACACGCAGTGAAGACACAAGACTGAGAAACCATCAGTAACATGGAGTACCATCACAGCCTCACACACACTTACACAGCTCTGACCTTACTCAGGAATTACTAACCTCATCACACGCAGTGAAGACACAAGACTGAGAAACCATCAGTAACATGGAGTACCATCACAGCCTCACACACACTTACACAGCTCTGACCTTACTCAGGAATTACTAACCTCATCACACGCAGTGATGACACAAGACTGAGAAACCATCAGCAACATGGAGTACAATCACAACCTCACACACACTTACACAGGCTCTGACCTTACTCAGGAATTACTAACCTCATCACACGCAGTGATTACACAAGACTGAGATACCATCAGTTACATGGAGTACCATCGCATCCTCACACACACTTACACAGGCTCTGACCTTACTCAGGAATCACTAACCTCATCAAACGCAGTGATTACACAAGACTGAGATACCATCAGTAACGTGGAGTACCATCACAGCCTCACACACACTTACACAGGCTCTGACCTTACTCAGGAATTACTAACCTCATCACATGCAGTGATTACACAAGACTGAGAAACCATCAGTAACATGGAGTACCATCACAGCCTCACACACACTTACACAGGCTCTGACCTTTTTCACGAATTACTAACCTCATCACACACAGTGATTACACAAGACTGAGACACCATCAGTAACATGGAGTACCATCACAGCCTCACACACACTTACACAGGCTCTGACCTTACTCAGGAATTACTAATGTCATCACACACAGTGATTACACAAGACTAAGACTCCATCAGTAACATGGAGTACCATCACAGCCTCACACACACTTACACAGGCTCTGACCTTACTCAGTAATTACTAACCTCATCACACACAGTGATTACACAAGACACAGAGACCATCAGTAACATGGAGTACCATCACAGCCTCACACACACTTACACAGGCTCTGACCTTACTCAGGAATTACTAACCTCATCACACGCAGTGACTACACAAGACTAAGACACCATCAGTAACATGGAGTACCATCACAGCCTCACACACACTTACACAGGCTCTGCCCTTACTCAGGAATTACTAACCTCATGACACGCAGTGACTACACAAGACTAAGACACCATCAGTAACATGGAGTACCATCACAGCCTCACACACACTTACACAGGCTCTGACCTTACTCAGGAATTACTAACCTCATCACTCGCAGTGATTACACAAGACTGAGAAACCATCAGTAACATGGAGTAACATCACAGCTTCACACACACTTACACAGCCTCTGACCTTACTCAGGAATTACTAACCTCATCACACACAATGATTACACAAGACTGAGAGACCATCAGTAACATGGAGTACTATCACATCCTCACACACACTTACACAGGCACTGACCTTACTCAGGAATTACTAACCTCATCACACTCAGTGATTCCACAAGACTGAGAAACCATCAGTAACATGGAGTACCATCACATCCTGACACACACTTACACAGGCTCTAACCTTACTCAAGAATTACTATCCTCATCACACACAGTGATTACACAAGTCTGAGATACCATCAGTAACATGGAGTACCATCACGGCCTCACACACACTTACACAGGCTTTGACCTTACTCAGGAATTACTAACCTCAGCACACGCAGTGATTACACAAGACTGAGACACCATCAGTAACATGGAGTACCATCACATCCTCACACACACTTACACAGGCTCTGACCTTTCTCAGGAATTACTAACCTCATCACACACAGTGACTACACAAGACTGTGACACCATCAGTAACATGGAGTACCATCACAGCCTCACACACACTTACACAGGTTTTGACCTTACTCAGGAATTACTAACCTCATCACACGCAGTGAGTACACAAGACTGAGACACCATCAGTAACATGGAGTACCATCACATCCTCACACACACTTACACAGGCTCTGACCTTACTCAGGAATTACTAACCTCATCACACGCAGTGATTACACAAGACTGAGAAACCATCAGTAACATGGAGTACCATCACAGACTCACAAACACTTGCACAGGCTCTGACCTTACTCAGGAATTACTAACCTCATCACACGCAGTGACTACACAACACTGAGACACCATCAGCAACATGGAGTACAATCACAACCTCACACACACTTACACAGACTCTGACCTTACTCAGGAATTACTAACCTCATCACACGCAGTGATGACACAAGACTGAGAAACCATCAGCAACATGGAGTACAATCACAACCTCACACACACTTACACAGACTCTGACCTTACTCAGGAATTACTAACCTCATCACACGCAGTGAAGACACAAGACTGAGAAACCATCAGTAACATGGAGTACTATCACATCCTCACACACACTTACACACGCTCTGACCTTACTCAGGAATCACTAACCTCATCACACGCAGTGATTACACAAGACTGAGATACCATCAGTTACATGGAGTACCATCGCATCCTCACACACACTTACACAGGCTCTGACCTTACTCAGGAATCACTAACCTCATCACACGCAGTGATTACACAAGACTGAGAAAACATCAGTAACGTGGAGTACCATCACAGCCTCACACACACTTACACAGGCTCTGACCTTACTCAGGAATTACTAACCTCATCACATGCAGTGATTACACAAGACTGAGAAACCATCAGTAACATGGAGTACCATCACAGCCTCACACACACTTACACAGGCTCTGACTTTTTTCACGAATTACTAACCTCATCACACACAGTGATTACACAAGACTGAGACACCATCAGTAACATGGAGTACCATCACAGCCTCACACACACTTACACAGGCTCTGACCTTACTCAGGAATTACTAATGTCATCACACACAGTGATTACACAAGACTAAGACTCCATCAGTAACATGGAGTACCATCACAGCCTCACACACACTTACACAGGCTCTGACCTTACTCAGGAATTACTGACCTCTTCACACACAGTGATTACACAAGACTGAGACATCATCTGTAACATGGAGTACCATCACAGCCTCACACACAGTTACACAGGCGCTGACTTTACTCAGGAATTACTAACCTCATCAAACACAGTGATTACACAAGACTGAGATACCATCTGTAAAATGGAGTATCATCACAGCCTCACACACACACAGGCTCTGACCTTACTCAGGAATCACTAACCTCATTACACGCAGTGATTACACAAGACTGAGAAACCATCAGTAACATGGAGTACCATCACAGCCTCACACACACTTACACAGGCTCTGCCCTTACTCAGGAATTACTAACCTCATGACACGCAGTGACTACACAAGACTGAGAGACCATCAGTAACATGGAGTACCATCACAGCCTC
The DNA here is from genome assembly GCA_031769625.1 of Taudactylus pleione. Classification (NCBI taxonomy): domain Eukaryota; kingdom Metazoa; phylum Chordata; class Amphibia; order Anura; family Myobatrachidae; genus Taudactylus; species Taudactylus pleione. Next base: position 505,127 of record JAUIMM010001080.1, read on the forward strand.
ACACACACTTACACAGGCTCTGACCTTACTCAGGAATTACTAACCTCATCACACGCAGTGACTACACAAGACTAAGACACCATCAGTAACATGGAGTACCATCACAGCCTCACACACACTTACACAGGCTCTGCCCTTACTCAGGAATTACTAACCTCATCACACGCAGTGACTACACAAGACTAAGACACCATCAGTAACATGGAGTACCATCACAGCCTCACACACACTTACACAGGCTCTGCCCTTACTCAGGAATTACTAACCTCATGACACGCAGTGACTACACAAGACTGAGAGACCATCAGTAACATGGAGTACCATCACAGCCTCACACACACTTACACAGGCTCTGACCTTACTCAGGAATTACTAACCTCATCACTCGCAGTGATTACACAAGACTGAGAAACCATCAGTAACATGGAGTAACATCACAGCTTCACACACACTTACACAGCCTCTGACCTTACTCAGGAATTACTAACCTCATCACACACAATGATTACACAAGACTGAGAGACCATCAGTAACATGGAGTACTATCACATCCTCACACACACTTACACAGGCTCTAACCTTACTCAAGAATTACTATCCTCATCACACACAGTGATTACACAAGTCTGAGACACCATCAGTAACATGGAGTACCATCACGGCCTCACACACACTTACACAGGCTCTGACCTTACTCAGGAATTACTAACCTCAGCACACGCAGTGATTACACAAGACTGAGACACCATCAGTAACATGGAGTACCATCACATCCTCACACACACTTACACAGGCTCTGACCTTACTCAGGAATTACTAACCTCATCACACGCAGTGACTACACAAGACTGAGAGACCATCAGTAACATGGAGTACCATCACATCCTCACACACACTTACACACGCTCTGACCTTACTCAGGAATTACTAACCTCAGCATACGCAGTGACTACACAAGACTGAGACACCATCAGTAACATGGAGTACCATCACATCCTCACACACACTTACACAGGCTCTGACCTTACTCAGAAATTACTAACCTCATCGCACACAGTGACTACACAAGACTGAGACACCATCAGTAACATGGAGTACCATCACATCCTCACACACACTTACACAGGCTCTGACCTTACTCAGGAATTACTAACCTCATCACACGCAGTGATTACACAAGACTGAGAAACCATCAGTAACATGGAGTACCATCACAGACTCACACACACTTACACAGGCTCTGACCTTACTCAGGAATTACTAACCTCATCACACGCAGTGACTACACAACACTGAGACACCATCAGCAACATGGAGTACAATCACAACCTCACACACACTTACACAGACTCTGACCTTACTCAGGAATTACTAACCTCATCACACGCAGTGATGACACAAGACTGAGAAACCATCAGGAACATGGAGTACCATCACATCCTCACACACACTTACACAGGCTCTGACTTTACTCAGGAATTACTAACCTCATCACACACAGTGGTTACACAAGACTGAGAAACCATCAGTAACACGGAGTACCATCACAGCCTCACACTCACTTACACAGGCTCTGACCTTACTCAGGAATTACTAACCTCATCACACGCAGTGATTACACAAGACTGAGAAACCATCAGTAACATGGAGTACCATCACAGCCTCACACACACATACACAGGCTCTGACCTTACTCAGTAATTACTAACCTCATCACACACAGTGATTACATAAGACACAGAGACCATCAGTAACATGGAGTACCATCACATCCTCACACACACTTACACAGGCTCTGTCCATACTCAGGAATCACTAACCTCATCACACACAGTGATTACACAAGACTGAGAGACCATCAGTAACATGGAGTACCATCACATCACCACACACACTTACACAGGCTCTGTCCATACTCAGGAATCACTAACCTCATCACACACAGTGATTACACAAGACTGAGAGACCATCAGTAACATGGAGTACCATCACAGCCTCACACACACTTACACAGGATCTGACCTTTTTCACGAATTACTAACCTCATCACACACAGTGATTACACAAGACTGAGACACCATCAGTAACATGGAGTACCATCACATCATCACACACACTTACACAGGCTCTGACCTTACTGAGGAATTACTAACCTCATCACACACAGTGATTACACAAGACTGAGCTACCATCAGTAACATGGAGTACCATCACAGCCTCACACACACTTACACAGGCTCTGACCTTACTCAGGAATTACTGACCTCATCACACGCAGTGATTACACAAGACTGAGAGACCGTCAGTAACATGGAGTACCATCACAGCCTCACACACACTTACACAGGCTCTGACCTTACTCAGGAATTACTAACCTCATCACACACAGTGATTACACAAGACTGAGATACCATCAGTAACATGGAGTACCATCACAGCCTCACACACACTTACACAGGCTCTGACCTTACTCAGGAATTACTAATGTCATCACACACAGTGATTACACAAGACTAAGACACCATCAGTAACATGGAGTACCATCACAGCCTCACACACACTTACACAGGCTCTGACCTTACTCAGGAATTACTGACCTCTTCACACACAGTGATTACACAAGACTGAGACACCATCAGTAACATGGAGTACCATCACAGCCTCACACACACTTACACAGGCTCTGACCTTACTCAGGAATTACTAACCTCATCACACGCAGTGATTACACAAGACTGAGATACCATCAGTAACGTGGAGTACCACCACAGCCTCACACACACTTACACAGGCTCTGACCTTACTCTGGAATTACTAACCTCATCACATGCAGTGATTACACAAGACTGAGAAACCATCAGTAACATGGAGTACCATCACAGCCTCACACACACATACACAGGCTCTGACTTTACTCAGGAATTACTAACCTCATCACACACAGTGATTACACAAGACTGAGCAACCATCAGTAACACGGAGTACCATCACAGCCTCACACTCACTTACACAGGCTCTGACCTTACTCAGGAATTGCTAACCTCATCACACGCAGTGATTACACAAGACTGAGAAACCATCAGTAACATGGAGTACCATCACAGCCTCACACACACTTACACAGGCTCTGACCTTACTCAGGAATTACTAACCTCAGCACACGCAGTGATTACACAAGACTGAGACACCATCAGTAACATGGAGTACCATCACATCCTCACACACACTTACACAGGCTCTGACCTTACTCAGGAATTACTTACCTCATCACACACAGTGACTACACAAGACTGAGAGACCATCAGTAACATGGAGTTCCATCACAGCCTCACACACACTTACACAGGCTCTGACCTTACTCAGGAATTACTGACCTCATCACACACAGTGACTACACAAGACTGAGAAACCATCAGTAACATGGAGTACCATCACATCCCCACACACACTTACACAGGCTCTGACCTTACTCAGGAATTACTAACCTCATCACACAGTGACTACACAAGACTGAAACACCATCAGTAACAAGGAGTACCATCACAGCCTCACACACACTTACACAGGCTCTGACCTTACTCAGGAATTACTAACCTCATCACATGCATTGATTACACAAGACTGAGAAACCATCAGTAACATGGAGTACCATCACAGCCTCACACACACATACACAGGCTCTGACTTTACTCAGGAATTACTAACCTCATCACACACAGTGATTACACAAGACTGAGAAACCATCAGTAACATGGAGTACCATCACATCCTCACACACACTTACACAGGTACTGACCTTACTCAGGAATTACTAACCTCATCACACGCAGTGATTACACAATACTGAGAAACCATCAGTAACATGGAGTACCATCACAGCCTCACACACACATACACAGGCTCTGACCTTACTCAGTAATTACTAACCTCATCACACACAGTGATTACACAAGACACAGAGACCATCAGTAACATGGAGTACCATCGCATCCTCACACACACTTACACAGGCTCTGACCTTACTCAGGACTTACTAACCTCATCACACACAGTGATTACACAAGACTGAGATACCATCAGTAACATGGAGTACCATCACAGCCTCACACTCACTTACACAGGCTCTGACCTTACTCAGGAATTACTAACCTCATCACACGCAGTGATTACACAAGACTGAGAAACCATCAGTAACATGGAGTACCATCACAGCCTCACACACACATACACAGGCTCTGACCTTACTCAGTAATTACTAACCTCATCACACACAGTGATTACACAAGACACAGAGACCATCAGTAACATGGAGTACCATCACATCCTCACACACACTTACACAGGCTCTGACCTTACTCAGGAATTACTAACCTCATCACACACAGTGACTACACAAGACTGTGACACCATCAGTAACATGGAGTACCATCACAGCCTCACACACACTTACACAGGTTCTGACCTTACTCAGGAATTACTAACCTCATCACACACAGTGACTACACAAGACTGAGAAACCATCAGTAACATGGAGTACCATCACAGCCTCACACACACTTACACAGGCTCTGACCTTACTCAGGAATTACTAACCTCATCACATGCAGTGATTACACAAGACTGAGAGACCATCAGTAACATGGAGTACCATCACATCCTCACACACACTTACACAGGCTCTGTCCTTACTCAGGAATCACTAACCTCATCACACACAGTGATTACACAAGACTGAGAGACCATCAGTAACATGGAGTACCATCACAGCCTCACACACACTTACACAGGCTCTGACCTTTTTCACGAATTACTAACCTCATCACACACAGTGATTACACAAGACTGAGACACCATCAGTAACATGGAGTACCATCACATCATCACACACACTTACACAGGCTCTGACCTTACTGAGGAATTACTAACCTCATCACACGCAGTGATTACACAAGACTGAGAGACCATCAGTAACATGGAGTACCATCACAGCCTCACACACACTTACACAGGCTCTGACCTTACTCAGGAATTACTAACCTCATCACACACAGTGATTACACAAGACTGAGACACCATCTGTAACATGGAGTACCATCACAGCCTCACACACAGTTACACAGGCGCTGACTTTACTCAGGAATTACTAACCTCATCAAACACAGTGATTACACAAGACTGAGACACCATCAGTAACATGGAGTACCATCACAGCCTCACACACACTTACACAGGCTCTGACCTTACTCAGGAATTACTAACCTCATCACACGCAGTGATTACACAAGACTGAGATACCATCAGTAACGTGGAGTACCATCACAGCCTCACACACACTTACACAGGCTCTTACCTTACTCAGGAATTACTAACCTCATCACATGCAGTGATTACACAAGACTAAGACACCATCAGTAACATGGAGTACCATCACAGCCTCACACACACATACACAGGCTCTGACCTTACTCAGTAATTACTAATGTCATCACACACAGTGATTACACAAGACTAAGACACCATCAGTAACATGGAGTACCATCACAGCCTCACACACACTTACACAGGCTCTGACCTTACTCAGGAATTACTAATGTCATCACACACAGTGATTACACAAGACTGAGACACCATCTGTAACATGGAGTACCATCACAGCCTCACACACAGTTACACAGGCGCTGACTTTACTCAGGAATTACTAACCTCATCAAACACAGTGATTACACAAGACTGAGATACCATCTGTAAAATGGAGTATCATCACAGCCTCACACACACACAGGCTCTGTCCTTACTCAGGAATCACTAACCTCATCACATGCAGTGATTACACAAGACTGAGATACCATCAGTAACATGGAGTACTATCACAGCCTCACACACACTTACACAGGCTCTGACCTTACTCAGGAATTACTAACCTCATCACACACAGTGACTACACAAGACTGAGAGACCACCAGTAACATGGAGTACCATCACATCCTCACACACACTTACACAGGCTCTGACCTTACTCAGGAATTATTAACCTCATCACACGCAGTGATTACAAAAGACTGAGAGACCATCAGTAACATGGAGTACCCTCACATCCTCACACACACTTACACAGGCTCTGACCTTACTCAGGAATTGCTAACCTCATCACACGCAGTGACTACACAAGACTGAGACACCATCAGTAACATGGAGTACCATCACATCCTCACACACACTTACACAGGCTCTGACCTTACTCAGGAATTACTAACCTCATCACACGCAGTGATTACACAAGACTGAGATACCATCAGTAACATGGAGTACTATCACAGCCTCACACACACTTACACAGGCTCTGACCTTACTCAGGAATTACTAACCTCAGCACACGCAGTGATTACACAAGACTGAGACACCATCAGTAACATGGAGTACCATCACATCCTCACACACACTTACACAGGCTCTGACCTTACTCAGGAATTACTAACCTCATCACACGCAGTGACTACACAAGACTGAGAGACCATCAGTAACATGGAGTACCATCACATCCTCACACACACTTACACACGCTCTGACCTTACTCAGGAATTACTAACCTCATCACACACAGTGACTACACAAGACTGAGACACCATCAGTAACATGGAGTACCATCACATCCTCACACACACTTACACAGGCTCTGACCTTACTCAGGAATTACTAACCTCATCACACACAGCGATTACACAAGACTGAGAAACCATCAGTAACATGGAGTACCATCACAGACTCACAAACACTTACACAGGCTCTGACCTTACTCAGGAATTACTAACCTCATCACACGCAGTGACTACACAACACTGAGACACCATCAGCAACATGGAGTACAATCACAACCTCACACACACTTACACAGGCTCTGACCTTACTCAGGAATTACTAACCTCATCACACGCAGTGAAGACACTAGACTGAGAAACCATCAGTAACATGGAGTACCATCACATCCTCACACACACTTACACACGCTCTGACCTTACTCAGGAATCACTAACCTCATCACACGCAGTGATTACACAAGACTGAGATACCATCAGTTACATGGAGTACCATCGCATCCTCACACACACTTACACAGGCTCTGACCTTACTCAGGAATCACTAACCTCATCACACGCAGTGATTACACAAGACTGAGATACCATCAGTAACGTGGAGTACCATCATAGCCTCACACACACTTACACAGGCTCTGACCTTACTCAGGAATTACTAACCTCATCACATGCAGTGATTACACAAGACTGAGAAACCATCAGTAACATGGAGTACCATCACAGCCTCACACACACTTACACAGGCTCTGACCTTTTTCACGAATTACTAACCTCATCACACACAGTTATTACACAAGACTGAGACACCATCTGTAACATGGAGTACCATCACAGCCTCACACACACTTACACAGGCTCTGACCTTTTTCACGAATTACTAACCTCATCACACACAGTGATTACACAAGACTGAGACACCATCTGTAACATGGAGTACCATCACATCCTCACACACACTTACTCAGGCTCTGACCTTACTCAGGAATTACTAACCTCATCACACGCAGTGATTACACAAGACTGAGAAACCATCAGTAACATGGAGTACCATCACTGCCTCACACACACATACACAGGCTCTGACCTTACTCAGTAATTACTAACCTCATCACACACAGTGATTACACAAGACACAGAGACCATCAGTAACATGGAGTACCATCACATCCTCACACACACTTACACAGGCTCTGACCTTACACAGGACTTACTAACCTCATCACACACAGTGATTACACAAGACTGAGAGACCATCAGTAACATGGAGTACCATCACATCACCACACACACTTACACAGGCTCTGTCCTTACTCAGGAATCACTAACCTCATCACACACAGTGATTACACAAGACTGAGAGACCATCAGTAACATGGAGTACCATCACAGCCTCACACACACTTACACAGGCTCTGACCTTACTCAGGAATTACTAACCTCATCACACGCAGTGATTACACAAGACTGAGATACCATCAGTAACATGGAGTACCATCACATCCTCACACACACTTACACAGGCTCTGACCTTACTCAGGAATTACTAATGTCATCACACACAGTGACTACACAAGACTGAGAGACCATCAGTAACATGGAGTACCATCACATCATCACACACACTTACACAGGCTCTGACCTTACTCAGGAATTACTAATGTCATCACACACAGTGATTACACAAGACTGAGAGACCATCAGTAACATGGAGTACCATCACAGCCTCACACACACTTACACAGGCTCTGACCTTACTCAGGAATTACTAACCTCATCACACACAGTGATTACACAAGACTGAGACACCATCTGTAACATGGAGTACCATCACAGCCTCACACACACTTACACAGGCGCTGACTTTACTCAGGAATTACTAACCTCATCAAACACAGTGACTACACAAGACTAAGACACCATCAGTAACATGGATTACCATCACAACCTCACACACACTTACACAGGCTCTGACCTTACTCAGGAATTACTAACCTCATGACACGCAGTGACTACACAAGACTGAGAGACCATCAGTAACATGGAGTAACATCACAGCTTCACACACACTTACACAGGCTCTGATCTTACTCAGGAATTACTAACCTCAGCACACACAGTGATTACACAAGACTGAGAGACCATCAGTAACATGGAGTACCATCACATCCTGACACACACTTACACAGGCTCTAACCTTACTCAAGAATTACTAACCTCATCACACACAGTGATTACACAAGTCTGAGATACCATCAGTAACATGGAGTACCATCACAGCCTCACACACACTTACACAGGCTCTGACCTTACTCAGGAATTACTAACCTCATCACACACAGTGATTACACAAGACTGAGATACCATAAGTAACATGGAGTACCATCACAGCCTCACACACACTTACACAGGCTCTGACCTTACTCAGGAATTACTAACCTCATCACACACAGTGATTACAAAAGACTGAGAATCCATCAGTAACATGGAGTACCATCATATCCTCACACACACTTACACAGGCTCTGACCTTACTCAGGAATTACTAACCTCATCACACACAGTGACTACACAAGACTGTGACACCATCAGTAACATGGAGTACCATCACAGCCTCACACACACTTACACAGGCTCTGACCTTACTCAGGAATTACTAATGTCATCACACACAGTGATTACACAAGACTGAGACACCATCAGTAACATGGAGTACCTCACAGCCTCACACACACTTACACAGGATCTGACCTTACTCAGGAATTACTAATGTCATCACACACAGTGACTACACAAGACTGAGACACCATCAGTAACATGGAGTACCATCACATCCTCACACACACTTACACAGGCTCTGACCTTACTCAGGAATTACTAACCTCATCACACACAGTGATTACAAAAGACTGAGAATCCATCAGTAACATGGAGTACCATCACAGCCTCACACACACATACACAGGCTCTGACCTTACTCAGGAATTACTAATGTCATCACACACAGTGATTACACAAGACTGAGATACCATCAGTAACATGGAGTACCATCACATCCTCACACACACTTACACAGGCTCTGACCTTACTCAGGAATTACTAACCTCATCACACACAGTGATTACAAAAGACTGAGAATCCATCAGTAACATGGAGTACCATCACAGCCTCACACACACATACACAGGCTCTGACCTTACTCAGGAACTACTAACCTCATCACACACAGTGACTACACAAGACTGTGACACCATCAGTAACATGGAGTACCATCACAGCCTCACACACACATACACAGGCTCTGACCTTACTCAGGAATTACTAACCTCATCACACACAGTGACTACACAAGACTGTGACACCATCAGTAACATGGAGTACCATCACATCCTCACACACACTTACACAGGCTCTGACCTTACTCAGGAATTACTAATGTCATCACACACAGTGATTACACAAGACTGAGACACCATCAGTAACATGGAGTACCATCACAGCCTCACACACACTTACACAGGCTCTGACCTTACTCAGGAATTACTAACCTCATCACACGCAGTGACTACACAGGACTGAGATACCATCAGTAACATGGAGTACCATCACATCCTCACACACACTTACACAGGCTCTGACCTTACTCAGGAATTACTAACCTCATCACACACAGTGATTACAAAAGACTGAGAATCCATCAGTAACATGGAGTACCATCACAGCCTCACACACACATACACAGGCTCTGACCTTACTCAGGAATTACTAACCTCATCACACACAGTGACTACACAAGACTGTGACACCATCAGTAACATGGAGTACCATCACATCCTCACACACACTTACACAGGCTCTGACCTTACTCAGGAATTACTAATGTCATCACACACAGTGATTACACAAGACTGAGATACCATCAGTAACATGGAGTACCATCACATCCTCACACACACTTACACAGGCTCTGACCTTACTCAGGAATTACTAACCTCATCACACACAGTGATTACAAAAGACTGAGAATCCATCAGTAACATGGAGTACCATCACATCCTCACACACACTTACACAGGCTCTGACCTTACTCAGGAATTACTAACCTCATCACACACAGTGATTACACAAGACTGAGACACCATCAGTAACATGGAGTACCATCACAGCCTCACACACACTTACACAGGCTCTGACCTTACTCAGGAATTACTAACCTCATCACACACAGTGACTACACAAGACTGAGAGACCATCAGTAACATGGAGTACCATCACATCCTCACACACACTTACACAGGCTCTGACCTTACTCAGGAATAGCTAACTTCCGCTCACACAGTTAAAGCCCAAGCTGCGTACGGCATCGCAGAATTCCCGCCCCTGTAACAACGTTCAAACAGACTGGCACACCTGTGTTTCACTGACCCTCTCCCCATCACCTCCCTCAAATGGTACTTCCTGTGAATCACTCTGTGATGGGTCTGCGTAGTCTCTGCGGTCGCAGTCCCGATTGCAGTGGTAGGTTCACGCACTGCAATGCATAGACATGCGCAGATCGCAACAATCGTCCGATTGTGTACGTAATCGTAGTTGCGATCCTTGCTGAATCAGGCCCTAAGACTGATTAACTGAACTGTAATAACATAGTAACTGAAATATTATAACAACATATTAACTGAACTGTAATCACAACATATTAACTGATCTGTAATAACAACATATTAACTGAACTGTAATAACAACATAATAACTGAACTGTAATAACAACGTATTAAGTGAAGTAGAAGAAGTTGTGCGCTCTTCTTGCCCTAAGTCAATCATTTACTCTCTGAAGTCGGGACCCCCCTTAATGCGCCATTGAGTAATAATAATCTACTGTCCTCTGTCTTGTTCTGACAGATATCACATCATGCAACATGAAAAATGGCGGCTGTGAGCACCTGTGCAGCGAGAGGCAGGAAGGGGGCATTGAGTGCCGCTGTCGGGCCGGTTGGACACTTGGTAGTAATGGACGGACCTGTGATGGTAGGATGGTATGGTCTTCTCTCTTGCATCAAGGGGGATATTCAATTGTTTTTGCACACCCTGGGATTTTTGTGAGGTGGCGAGCAGCAATTGGTCCCTCTTTTGGATGCCCAAACTACCGTTTGGACGCTTTTTATAATATTATTCAAAGTGTATTCAGAGGAGACACAGATGTGGGCCTGGAACATGATAAATGTGTCCATTCTCAAGTGGATCATCATCGTTCTCATTTATTTACATGGCGCCACAAATTCCGCAGCGCTGGGCTATCGGAACGCAATTACATTAATCTAATTAAGCATAAAAGCAAATACATGGCTACAAGTATGTATAATAAGATACAATTAAGTGTAAGCAGATGTGGGATACAATAAACAGAAGAATCCATCGGACAATTCAGGGACCAGGGCGTTTCTAGGGGCAGGCGACTCGTGCAATCGCACGGGGCGCACCGCCCAGCAGAAACAGCCTGTTAACTGCCGGGCGCCCGCTGAGATTCAGTTACCAGCGGGCGCCCGGCAGAGCAGAGCAGCCGGAGAGATGGAGCCTCCGGCTTCCGGCTCCCGGCTCCCGGCTCCCGGCTCCCCCAGTGTGCACTATGGGAGGACGTCATGACATCTTTCCCATAGTGCAAAGGAGCAGCCGAGCGGAGCGGACGCCGGAGCGGGGCTGAAGGTAAGTATTAGTGTTTTTTTTATGTGCAGGCAGCCTGGGGACATTACTCTGGGGGCACTTCTGCTGGGGGAGACACCACTACTGGGGGCACCCGGGCACTACTACTGGGGACATTACTCGGGGGGCACTTCTACTGGGGGCATTGCTTAGGAGGTGCCACTACTGGGGGCATTACTCAGGGCCCAGGGGCTTTACTACTGGGGGCACTACTACAAAGGGAGCATTACTATTGGGGGCACTAATACAGGGGGCATTAATATTTCAGGCAATACAACTGGGGACTCTACTACTGGGGCACTAAAGCAGGGACCATTACTATTGGGGGCATTACTGATGGGGGCATGACTACAGGGGGCACTACTAATGGTGGCATGGCATAGGGGGCACCACTCCTGGGGGCACTACTACTGGGTGTACTGCATAAAGGGCACCACTACTGTGGGCTCTGCATAAGTTGCACTACCACTGTGGGCACTGCATAAGGGGCACAAATACAGGGGGCACTGCATATGGGGACAAATACAGGGGGCACTGCATAATGGGCACTTTTGCCTGAGAGCCAGTGGGGGGGAAGCCTAAGACCTGTCGGGATGGAATGGCAAGGGAGGGGGCTGGAATGGTAAGGGAGGGGGCTGGAATGGTAAGGGAGGTGATGGAATGGTAAGGGAGGGGGATGGAATGGTAAGGGAGGGGGCTGGAATGGTAAGGGAGGGGGATGGAATGGTAAGGGAGGGGCTTGAATGAAGTGTGTATTATGTGAATCTTGTTTTTTCAATGTGTTTTATGTGGGTCTGGATTTAATAATGTATTTGAGGTGGATGTGGTTTTAAAACATAGTTTATGTACCTCTGGCATTTCCAATATATTATGTGGAAGTGGTTTGTTGCAGTGTAATCCTGAAGTGGCTTTTTTCAGTGTATTTTATGTGGATCTGGCTTATTTCAGTGTATTTTATGTGGATATGGTTTGTATTTTCAATGTGCTGGATTCGCTCCCAACGCACTAAAACCGGGTGTGATGCAAGGTCATACTTCTGCAAATGTCACACCAAAGGCATGCACACAGAAATTCGGCATGGGCTTGTAACAGCTAGGCCACACCTCATTTTTTGAGCGCGCGCCTACGGCGCATGCATGCTGTCTGACTTTTGTTTAGCTACATATATTTTTCAGCGCTTTGCCTCTGACAGGTTTGCCACCCCTGGGCTCAGTAGTCACAGTGGCTGACATTCTGTGGTCTTTCGAGATCACACTCCCTTACTGTGATACCACACCCCCTCACGATGAGGCCACGCCCACTCCACAATATTATTGCTTCGAGGGGGTGGGGGGGCGCATTTTGACTGCTCGCATTGGGAGCCTCAAACCCTAGAAACTGCCCTGTCAGGGACTATGAGTAACAATCAGCGGCACTAACGAGAGACGTGCGCAGACCTCGTGTTATGGTTTTGGTTCTGTCATTGTCGCTTTTTTGGTTCGGTTTTGAATTTCTTGCAAAATTTATAAAACAGCTAAAATCATGTAACTTGGGCCTGTTTCTGTTCCTAAAGTATTTTTATAACATCAATAACATTAATTTCCAGTCATTTCCATTTTCCAGTTAATTGGGACCACCCCACCGCACCTGAAATCACCAGAGAGGAGATAAATGAGCCAGATCCAGTTTGTACTATAAATCCGAGTTTCAACTTGTGAAAAAGCCTAAATGGGGACTTGGTTGTACTTGGATCCCAGAGATCGGCTGTGTTCAGTTTTCACCGACTGCTCATCTCTAGCACTAACCCCATAAAATTCCAGCAAGGACATTCAAGGAAGGGGGCAATAGGAGACAGTAGGGGCAACAAGGACACCAGAGAACATGGTGGATGGAGACATCGAAGGAGAGGATATGTGAGTGTAGGTGGGGGCAGGGTAAGTAAACGATGAGGGAACGTTTGAAGGATTTTAGTTTGGGGGGGGGGGAGTCCGGTAGGGTGATATAAGGGGTTCTGGAGTTATGTAGTCAGGAAGCCGGCAGTCGAAATGCCGACCGCCGGCTATCCCGGCTGTGAAATCCTGGCATGGGACTAACGATAGGCATCTAAATACCGACACCTATCATCAGCCCCATGCCGAAATCCCGATGCCCGGCATACCGAACGTAGGTGAGCCGGGCGTCGGGACCTGTTAGCCGCTGGGGGGTGTGTGTGTGGGGGGGGGCTAGGTTTAGTGACTCCCAGGGGGACTTAAGGTTAGGCACCCCCCCGGGAGGGTTAGGATTAGGCTAGGGGAAGGAGAGTGTAGGGTCAGGCACCCCCGGGGGGAGGTTAGGGTTAGGCACCCCAAAGGGAGGGCTAAGGTTAGGGGGGTGAGGGGAGGGTTAGGATACTTACCAGGGGCCGTCGGGATCTTTATCTGCCGGACTTCCGCCGTCGGTATTTCATCCTCTGGGCTTAGGTCCGGTGGTATGTCATACCGATTCCCGTTCTGGAGGAAGGCGATGTGTGTCCATAATCCCACAACAGTCACAGTGTACAGCAGCTTTCAGTTCAACTGTGATCCTGTTTAAGAATTGTGTAATTCCAGACACTAATGATGTAAGAGAAACACATTAGACCTGTGGTTTTCTATTATAAATGACCCTTACTATCAGCACCCAGAGGCGGCGCTCTCTGTTCCCAGACTAATGCTACATGTACATGGCAGTATATATAGTACATCCGCACCACCGGCTGCAGTGTAATAATTCTGCCCTCTCTGTTCCCAGACTAATCCTACATGTACATGGCAGTATATATAGTACATCCGCACCACCGGCTGCAGTGTAATAATTCTGCCCTCTCTGTTCCCAGACTAATGCTACATCTACATGGCAGTATATATAGTACATCCGCACCACCGGCTGCAGTGTAATAATTCTGCCCTCTCTCTTCCCAGACTAATTCTATATGTACATGGCAGTATATATAGTACATCCGCACCACCGGCTGCAGTGTAATAATTCTGCCCTCTCTGTTCCCCGACTAATGCTACATGTACATGGCAGTATATAGTACATCCGCACCACCGGCTGCAGTGTAATAATTCTGCCTTCTCTGTTCCCAGACTAATGCTACATGTACATGGCAGTATATATAGTACATCCGCACCACCGGCTGCAGTGTAATAATTCTGCCTTCTCTGTTCCCAGACTAATGCTACATGTACATGGCAATATATATAGTACATCCGCACCACCGGCTGAGGGGAATAATTATGCCACTCTCTTCCCAGACTAATTCTACATGTACATGGCAGTATATATAGTACATCCGCACCACCGGCTGCAGTGTAATAATTCTGCCCTCTCTGTTCCCAGACTAATGCTACATGTACATGGCAGTATATATAGTACATCCGCACCACCGGCTGCAGTGTAATAATTCTGCCCTCTGTGTTCCCAGACTAATGCTACATGTACATGGCAGTATATATAGTACATCCGCACCACCGGCTGCAGTGTAATAATTCTGCCCTCTCTCTTCCCAGACTAATTCTATATGTACATGGCAGTATATATAGTACATCCGCACCACCGGCTGC
The DNA here is from genome assembly GCA_031769625.1 of Taudactylus pleione. NCBI lineage: Eukaryota > Metazoa > Chordata > Amphibia > Anura > Myobatrachidae > Taudactylus > Taudactylus pleione. Next base: position 520,977 of record JAUIMM010001080.1, read on the forward strand.
AGTGTAATAATTCTGCCCTCTCTGTTCCCCGACTAATGCTACATGTACATGGCAGTATATAGTACATCCGCACCACCGGCTGCAGTGTAATAATTCTGCCTTCTCTGTTCCCAGACTAATGCTACATGTACATGGCAGTATATATAGTACATCCGCACCACCGGCTGCAGTGTAATAATTCTGCCTTCTCTGTTCCCAGACTAATGCTACATGTACATGGCAATATATATAGTACATCCGCACCACCGGCTGAGGGGAATAATTATGCCACTCTCTTCCCAGACTAATTCTATATGTACATGGCAGTATATATAGTACATCCGCACCACCGGCTGCAGTGTAATAATTCTGCCCTCTCTGTTCCCAGACTAATGCTACATGTACATGGCAGTATATATAGTACATCCGCACCACCGGCTGCAGTGTAATAATTCTGCCCTCTGTGTTCCCAGACTAATGCTACATGTACATGGCAGTATATATAGTACATCCGCACCACCGGCTGCAGTGTAATAATTCTGCCCTCTCTGTTCCCAGACTAATTCTATATGTACATGGCAGTATATAGTACATCCGCACCACCGGCTGCAGTGTAATAATTCTGCCCTCTCTGTTCCCAGACTAATGCTACATGTACATGGCAGTATATAGTACATCCGCACCACCGGCTGCAGTGTAATAATACTGCCCTCTCTGTTCCCAGACTAATGCTACATGTACATGGCAATATATATAGTACATCCGCACCACCGGCTGCAGTGTAATAATTCTGCCCTCTATGTTCCCAGACTAATTCTATATGTACATGGCAGTATATAGTACATCCGCACCACCGGCTGCAGTGTAATAATTCTGCCTTCTCTGTTCCCAGACTAATGCTACATGTACATGACAGTATATATAGTACATCCGCACCACCGGCTGCAGTGTAATAATTCTGCCCTCTCTGTTCCCAGACTAATGCTACATGTACAAGGCAGTATATAGTACATCCGCACCACCGGCTGCAGTGTAATAATTCTGCCCTCTCTGTTCCCAGACTAATGCTACATCTACATGGCAGTATATAGTACATCCGCACCACCGGCTGCAGTGTAATAATTCTGCCTTCTCTGTTCCCAGACTAATTCTATATGTACATGGCAGTATATATAGTACATCCGCAAAACCGGCTGCAGTGTAATAATTCTGCCCTCTCTGTTCGCAGACTAATGCTACATGTACATAGCAGTATATATAGTACATCCGCACCACCGGCTGCAGTGTAATAATTCTGCCCTCTCTGTTCCCAGACTAATGCTACATTTACATGGCAGTATATATAGTACATCCGCACCACCGGCTGAGGGGAATAATTATGCCACTCTCTTCCCAGACTAATGCTACATGTAAATGGCAGTATACAGTACATCCGCACCCCCGGCTGCAGTGTAATAATTCTGCCCTCTCTGTTCCCAGACTAATGCTACATGTACATGGCAGTATATATAGTACATCCGCACCACCGACTGCAGTGTAATAATTCTGCCTTCTCTGTTCCCAGACTAATGCTACATGTACATGACAGTATATATAGTACATCCGCACCCCCGGCTGCAGTGTAATAATTCTGCCCTCTCTGATCCCAGACTAATGCTACATGTAAATGGCAGTATATATAGTACATCCGCACCACCGGCTGCAGTGTAATAATTCTGCCCTCTCTGTTCCCAGACTAATGCTACATGTACATGGCAGTATATATAGTACATCCGCACCACCGGCTGCAGTGTAATAATTCTGCCCTCTCTGTTCCCAGACTAATGCTACATGTAAATGGCAGTATATATAGTACATCCGCACCACCGGCTGCAGTGTAATAATTCTGCCCTCTCTGTTCCCAGACTAATGCTACATGTACATGGCAGTATATAGTACATCCGCACCACCGGCTGCAGTGTAATAATTCTGCCCTCACGGTTCTGAGACTAATGCTCCATGTACATGGCAGTATATATAGTACATCCGCACCCCCGCATGCAGTGTAATAATTCTGCCCTCTCTGTTCCCATACTAATGCTACATGTACATGGCAGTAAATATAGTACATCCGCACCCCCGGCTGCAGTGTAATAATTCTGCCCTCTCTGTTGCCAGACTAATGCTACATGTAAATGGCAGTATATATAGTACATCCGCACCACCGGCTGCAGTGTAATAATTTTGCCCTCTCTGTTCCCAGACTAATGCTACATGTACATGGCAGTATATATAGTACATCCTCACCACTGGCTGCAGTGTAATAATTCTGCCCTCTCTGTTCCCAGACTAATGCTACATGTACATGGCAGTATATATTGTACATCCGCACCACCGGCTGCAGTGTAATAATTCTGCCCTCTCTGTTCCCAGACTAATGCTACATGTACATGGCAGTATATATAGTACATCCGCACCACCGGCTGCAGTGTAATAATTCTGCCTTCTCTGTTCCCAGACTAATGCTACATGTACATGGCAGTATATAGTACATCCGTACCATCGGCTGCAGTGTAATAATTCTGCCCTCTCTGTTCCCAGACTAATGCTACATGTACATGGCAGTATATATAGTACATCCGCACCACCGGCTGCAGTGTAATAATTCTGCCCTCACTGTTCTGAGACTAATGCTACATGTACATGGCAGTATATATAGTACATCCGCACCCCCGCATGCAGTGTAATAATTCTGCCCTCTCTGATCCCATACTAATGCTACATGTACATGGCAGTATATATAGTACATCCGCACCCCCGGCTGCAGTGTAATAATTCTGCCCTCTCTGTTCCCAGACTAATGCTACATGTAAATGGCAGTATATATAGTACATCCGCACCACCGGCTGCAGTGTAATAATTTTGCCCTCTCTGTTCCCAGACTAATGCTACATGTACATGGCAGTATATATAGTACATCCTCACCACTGGCTGCAGTGTAATAATTCTGCCCTCTCTGTTCCCAGACTAATGCTACATGTACATGGCAGTATATATAGTACATCCGCACCACCGGCTGCAGTGTAATAATTCTGCCCTCTCTGTTCCCAGACTAATGCTACATGTACATGGCAGTATATATAGTACATCCGCACCACCACATGCAGTGTAATAATTCTGCCCTCTCTGTTCCCAGGCTAATGCTACATGTACATGGCAGTATATATAGTACATCCGCACCACCGGCTGCAGTGTAATAATTCTGCCTTCTCTGTTCCCAGACTAATGCTACATGTACATGGCAGTATATAGTACATCCGCACCATCGGCTGCAGTGTAATAATTCTGCCCTCTCTGTTCCCAGACTAATGCTACAAGTACATGGCAGTATATATAGTACATCCGCACCACCGGCTACAGTGTAATAATTCTGCCCTCTCTGTTCCCAGACTAATGCTACATGTACATGGCAGTATATATAGTACATCCGCACCACCGGCTGCAGTGTAATAATTCTGCCCTCTCTGTTCCCAGACTAATGCCACATGTACATGGCAGTATATATAGTACATCCGCACTATTGGCTGCAGTGTAATAATTCTGCCCTCTCTGTTCCCAGACTAATGCTACATGTACTTGGCAGTATATATAGTACATCCGCACCACCGTCTGCAGTGTAATAATTCTGCCCTCTCTGTTCCCAGACTAATGCTACATGTACATGGCAGTATATATAGTACATCCGCACCACCGGCTGCAGTGTAATAATTCTTCCCTCTCTGTTCCCAGACTAATGCTACATGTACATGGCAGTATATATAGTACATCCGCACCACCGGCTGCAGTGTAATTATTCTGCCCTCTATGTTCCCAGACTAATGCTACATGTACATGGCAGTTTATATAGTACATCCGCACCACCTGCTGCAGTGTAATAATTCAGCCCTCTCTGTTCCCAGACTAATGCTACATGTACATGGCAGTATATATAGTACATCCGCACCACCGGCTGCAGTGTAATAATTCTGCCCTCTCTGTTCCCAGACTAATGCTACATGTACATGGCAGTATACAGTAAATCCGCACCACCGGCTGCAGTGTAATAATTCTGCCCTCTCTGTTCCCAGACTAATGCTACATGTACATGGAAGTATATATAGTACATCCGCACCACCGGCTGCAGTGTAATAATTCTGCCCTCTCTGTTCCCAGACTAATGCTACATGTAAATGGCAGTATATATAGTACATCCGCACCACCGGCTGCAGTGTAATAATTCTGCCCTCTCTGTTCCCAGACTAATGCCACATGTACATGGCAGTATATATAGTACATCCGCACTATTGGCTGCAGTGTAATAATTCTGCCCTCTCTGTTCCCAGACTAATGCTACATGTACTTGGCAGTATATATAGTACATCCGCACCACCGTCTGCAGTGTAATAATTCTGCCCTCTCTGTTCCCAGACTAATGCTACATGTACATGGCAGTATATATAGTACATCCGCACCACCGGCTGCAGTGTAATAATTCTTCCCTCTCTGTTCCCAGACTAATGCTACATGTACATGGCAGTATATATAGTACATCCGCACCACCGGCTGCAGTGTAATTATTCTGCCCTCTATGTTCCCAGACTAATGCTACATGTACATGGCAGTATATATAGTACATCCGCACCACCTGCTGCAGTGTAATAATTCAGCCCTCTCTGTTCCCAGACTAATGCTACATGTACATGGCAGTATATATAGTACATCCGCACCACCGGCTGCAGTGTAATAATTCTGCCCTCTCTGTTCCCAGACTAATGCTACATGTACATGGCAGTATACAGTAAATCCGCACCACCGGCTGCAGTGTAATAATTCTGCCCTCTCTGTTCCCAGACTAATGCTACATGTACATGGCAGTATATATAGTACATCCGCACCACCGGCTGCAGTGTAATAATTCTGCCCTCTCTGTTCCCAGACTAATGCTACATGTACAGTACATGGCAGTATATACAGTACATCCGCACCACCGGCTGCAGTGTAATAATTCTGCACTCTCTGTTCCCAGACTAATGCTACATGTACATGGCAGTATATAGTACATCCGCACCAGTGGCTGCAGTGTAATAATTCTGCCTTCTCTGATCGCAGACTAATGCTACATGTACATGGCAGTATATATAGTACATCCGCACCACCGGCTGCAGTGTAATAATTCTGCCCTATCTGTTCCCAGACTAATGCTCCATGTACATGGCAGTATATATAGTACATCCGCACCACCGGCTGCAGTGTAATAATTCTGCCCTCTCTGTTCCCAGACTAATGCTACATGTACATGGCAGTATATATAGTACATCCGCACCACCGGCTGCAGTGTAATAATTCTGCCCTCTCTGTTCCCAGACTAATGCTACATGTACATGGCAGTATATATAGTACATCTGCACCACCAGCTGCAGTGTAATAATTCTGCCCTCTCTGTTCCCAGACTAATGCTACATGTACATGGCAGTATATATAGTACATCCGCACCACCGGCTGCAGTGTAATAATTCTGCCCTCTCTGTTCCCAGACTAATGCTACATGTACATGGCAGTATATATAGTACATCCGCACCACCGGCTGCAGTGTAATAATTCTGCCCTATCTGTTCCCAGACTAATGCTACATGTACATGGCAGTATATATAGTACATCCGCACCACCGCATGCAGTGTAATTATTCTGCCCTATCTGTTCCCAGACTAATGCTCCATGTACATGGCAGTATATATAGTACATCCGCACCACCGGCTGCAGTGTAATAATTCTGCCCTCTCTGTTCCCAGACTAATGCTACATGTACATGGCAGTATATATAGTACATCCGCACCACCGGCTGCAGTGTAATAATTCTGCATTCTCTGATCGCAGACTAATGCTGCATGTACATGGCAGTATATATAGTACATTCGCACAACCGCATGCAGTGTAATTATTCTGCCCTATCTGTTCCCAGACTAATGCTCCATGTACATGGCAGTATATATAGTACATCCGCACCACCGGCTGCAGTGTAATAATTGTGCCCTCTCTGTTCCCAGACTAATGCTACATGTACATGGCAGTATACAGTAAATCCGCACCACCGGCTGCAGTGTAATAATTCTGCCCTCTCTGTTCCCAGACTAATGCTACATGTACATGGCAGTATATATAGTACATCCGCACCACCGGCTGCAGTGTAATAATTCTGCCCTCTCTGTTCCCAGACTAATGCTACATGTACAGTACATGGCAGTATATACAGTACATCCGCACCACCGGCTGCAGTGTAATAATTCTGCCCTCTCTGTTCCCAGACTAATGCTACATGTACATGGCAGTATATAGTACATCCGCACCACTGGCTGCAGTGTAATAATTCTGCCTTCTCTGATCGCAGACTAATGCTACATGTACATGGCAGTATATATAGTACATCCGCACCACCAGCTGCAGTGTAATTATTCTGCCCTATCTGTTCCCAGACTAATGCTACATGTACATGGCAGTATATATAGTACATCTGCACCACCAGCTGCAGTGTAATAATTCTGCCTTCTCTGATCGCAGACTAATGCTACATGTACATGGCAGTATATATAGTACATCCACACCACCAGCTGCAGTGTAATTATTCTGCCCTCTCTGTTCCCAGACTAATGCTACATGTACATGGCAGTATATATAGTACATCCGCACCACCGGCTGCAGTGTAATAATTCTGCCCTATCTGTTCCCAGACTAATGCTACATGTACATGGCAGTATATATAGTACATCCGCACCACCGGCTGCAGTGTAATAATTCTGCCTTCTCTGATCGCAGACTAAATCTACATGTACATGGCAGTGTATATAGTACATCCGCACCACCGGCTGCAGTGTAATAATTCTACCCTCTCTGTTCCCAGACTAATGCTCCATGTACATGGCAGTATATATAGTACATCCGCACCACCGGCTGCAGTGTAATAATTCTGCCCTCTCTGTTCCCAGACTAATGCTACATGTACATGGCATAAACTTTCTATCGTCAGATGATAGACGTGACCCATAAACTTAAACTAAACTTAACTAAAATAAACACAGGAGACCAAGTTATGCCGTTTAAATTAATTGGTCAGCTTTATTTGGTTACAAGGTAGACATGGTGGCAGGAGAAAGAACGGCAACTAACCCGCGTCCGCTTGTCTTAGGCCGGAAGTAAATCACAACTTGTGAGGGCCAACTATCCCAGACAAGGGTAGGGTGATCTTAAAACTTGCAAAGGGCCAACTATCCCTTTCAGAGCAAGTGATGCGGCCCCAACACCCATGCCAATGCACCATTCATCCTGCTCGGTCGAGAGGTGCCGCTGACCCCAATAGGGTGAAATCAGCCTATCAGTGCATTGAAGGGGTGCGCACCGCTATTACTGCTGCAAGATGGACACTTCAATATTGCCGGTCTTTCCCTGCCAATGAAATAAAGCCGACACAAGACACAAGAGGGTAGGGAGGGTGGGAGATCAATTCAAAAGAGGCAGATTTTACCACAGTAGATTCTCTACACCCTCTCACTAACTCCGCCCCTAACCCAACGTCCTATCGCATCTGCCTATAACTGTAAACAAACATTTTTAACTTTATTAACCCCTCTATCCCTGACTAGAAGTTTATGTGCCGTCGGCTCTATTCTTAACCTCCGTTATATGTATATATAGTACATCCGCACCACTGGCTGCAGTGTAATAATTCTGCCCTCTCTGTTCCCAGACTAATGCTACATGTACATAGCAGTATATATAGTACATCCGCACCACCGGCTGCAGTGTAATAATTCTGCCCTCACTGTTCTGAGACTAATGCTACATGTACATGGCAGTATATATAGTACATCCGCACCCCCGCATGCAGTGTAATAATTCTGCCCTCTCTGTTCCCATACTAATGCTACATGTACATGGCAGTATATATAGTACATCCGCACCCCCGGCTGCAGTGTAATAATTCTGCCCTCTCTGTTCCCAGACTAATGCTACATGTAAATGGCAGTATATATAGTACATCCGCACCACCGGCTGCAGTGTAATAATTTTGCCCTCTCTGTTCCCAGATTAATGCTACATGTACATGGCAGTATATATAGTACATCCTCACCACTGGCTGCAGTGTAATAATTCTGCCCTCTCTGTTCCCAGACTAATGCTACATGTACATGGCAGTATATATAGTACATCCGCACCACTGGCTGCAGTGTAATAATTCTGCCCTCTCTGTTCCCAGACTAATGCTACATGTACATGGCAGTATATATAGTACATCCGCACCACCGGCTGCAGTGTAATAATTCTGCCTTCTCTGTTCCCAGACTAATGCTACATGTACATGGCAGTATATAGTACATCCGCACCATCGGCTGCAGTGTAATAATTCTGCCCTCTCTGTTCCCAGACTAATGCTACATGTACATGGCAGTATATATAGTACATCCGCACCACCGGCTACAGTGTAATAATTCTGCCCTCTCTGTTCCCAGACTAATGCTACATGTACATGGCAGTATATAGTACATCCGCACCACCGGCTGCAGTGTAATAATTCTGCCCTCTCTGTTCCCAGACTAATGCTACATGTACATGGCAGTATATATTAGGGGTGAGCGGGTTCGGATTTCTGAAATCCGAACCCCCCCGAGCCCCCCCGATCCGAGTCCGATCCGAATCAGGCTCGACTTTTCCCGCCTGACTCGGATCTGAAATCGAGGCAAAACGTCATCATCCCGCCTTCCGAGTCTCGCGGGTTTTGGATCCTATATAAGGTACCCACGTCGGCGCCATTTTCTCACTCGGCTGTGGACAGTGAAGAGGGAGGGTGGGAGTTAGGGCTGTGTAGTGTAGTGTAGTGCTGCTGTTGTCCACTACTTCAAAGTCCATAGGGGCTGGCTGTGTTGTGCTGTGCTGCTGTTGTTAATAGGGGCTGTGTCCACTACTTCAAAGTCCATAGGGGCTGGCTGGACTGTGTTGTGCAGTCAGTTCTCCATAGGGGCTGTGTCCACTCCAAAGTCCTGTGCAGTGTCCCAGTCCTAAAGGAGTGCTGCAGTGTTGTCCAGGGGGTGCTCTGTCCATCAGGGGTGCTCCCCCCAAGTGCTAAAAAAATAATATATTTTCTGTGTTTGTGAATTGTGTGCGCAGTAGCCGCACGTGCATCAACAAAGTAGTGCCAAGCGTGCGCATGTGTCATAAGTAAAGGGCCGGCTGGCTTGACCGTTAAGGGTGCTGTAACCCCCGAAAGTACACTCCAGTCCAAACCAAAAAAAAAATTATTTTCTGTGTTTGTGAATTGTGTGCGCAGTAGCCGTACGTGCATCAACAAAGTAGTGCCAAGCGTGCGCCTGTGTCATAAGTAAAGGGCCGGCTGGCTTGACCGTTAAGGGTGCTGTAACCCCCGAAAGTACACTCCAGTCCAAACCAAAAAAAAAATTATTTTCTGTGTTTGTGAATTGTGTGCGCAGTAGCCGCACGTGCATCAACAAAGTAGTGCCAAGCGTGCGCCTGTGTCATAAGTAAAGGGCCGGCTGGCTTGACCGTTAAGGGTGCTGTAACCCCCGAAAGTACACTCCAGTCCAAACCAAAAAAAAAATTATTTTCTGTGTTTGTGAATTGTGTGCGCAGTAGCCGCAAGTGCATCAACAAAGTAGTGCCAAGCGTGCGCCTGTGTCATAAGTAAAGGGCCGGCTGGCTTGACCGTTAAGGGTGCTGTAACCCCCGAAAGTACACTCCAGTCCAAACCAAAAAAAAAATTATTTTCTGTGTTTGTGAATTGTGTGCGCAGTAGCCGCACGTGCATCAACAAAGTAGTGCCAAGCGTGCGCCTGTGTCATAAGTAAAGGGCCGGCTGGCTTGACCGTTAAGGGTGCTGTAACCCCCGAAAGTACACTCCAGTCCAAACCAAAAAATAAATTATTTTCTGTGTTTGTGAATTGTGTGCGCAGTAGCCGCACGTGCATCAACAAAGTAGTGCCAAGCGTGCGCCTGTGTCATAAGTAAAGGGCCGGCTGGCTTGACCGTTAAGGGTGCTGTAACCCCCGAAAGTACACTCCAGTCCAAACCAAAAAAAAAATTATTTTCTGTGTTTGTGAATTGTGTGCGCAGTAGCCGCACGTGCATCAACAAAGTAGTGCCAAGCGTGCGCCTGTGTCATAAGTAAAGGGCCGGCTGGCTTGACCGTTAAAGGGTGCTGTAACCCCCAAAGTACACTCCAGTCCAAACCAAAAAAAAAATTATTTTCTGTGTTTAGCCGCACGTATATATCAAATCGATATAACATAAATGGAGGACCAAACTTTCTCTGATAAAAATAAAATAGAGAAAGATCAAGAACCACTTCCTCCTAGTGCTGAAGCTGCTGCCACTAGTCATGACATAGACGATAACATGCCATCAACGTCGTCTGCCAAGGCCGATGCCCAATGTCATAGTAGAGGGCACATACAATCCCAAATGGCAAAGTTCAGGAAAATGACCTTGAAAAAGACATTTAAATCAGCTGAAGAGAAACGTAAACTTGCCAATATGCCATTTACGACACGGAGTGGCAAGGAACGGCTAAGGTCGATCCCTAGTATGTTCATGACTAGTGGTTCAGCTTCACATGACGATGGAAGCCCTCCTCCCACTAAAAAAATCAAAAGAGTTAAGCTGGCAAAAGCACAGCGAAGAACTGTGCTTTCTAAGAAGATATCACAAATCCCCAAGGAGAGTCCAAGTGTGGTGGTGGTTGCGATGCCTGACCTTCCCAGCACTGGACGGGAAGAGGTGGCTCTTTCCACCATTTGCACGCCCCCTGCAAGTGCTGAAAGGAGCACCCACAGTCCACTTGCTGATATGCAAATTGAAGATGTCACTGTTGAAGTACAACAGGATGAGGATACTGGTGTAGCTGGCGCTGAGGAGGGTTGGCGAGGAGGATTCTGATGGTGATGTGGTTTGTTTAAATCAGGCTCCGGGGGAGACAGTTGTTGTCCGTGGGATGAAAAAGCCCATCACGGTCATGCCTGGGCAGAAGACCAAACATTCCACCTCTTTGGTCTGGCAATATTTCTATCCAAATCCGGACAACAACTGTCTTGCCATATGTACCATATGTAAAGGTGAAATAAGTAGGGGTAGGGACGTCAACCACCTAGGAACATTCTCCCTTATACGGCACCTGCAGCGCGTTCATAAAAAGTTACTGTCAAGTTCAGAAACTTTGGCTAAGACCGTAAGCAGTCCAGGGACACCTAAATCCCGTTGTCCTGTTGTATCCAAGCGCCTGCAAACCACACCGTCAACTCCCTCCTCGTCAATTTCCTCCTTAGTCAGGATCGGAAGTAGTCCTGCAGGCCATGTCACTGGCATGACTGACTCTCCTATCCGGGATTCCTCTGGAGGATCCTGCATTGCTACGCCTACTGCTGCCGCTGCTGCTGTTGCTGCTGCTGGGAGTCGTTCATCATCCCAGAGAGGAAGTAGGAACACCACTACTTTTACTAAACAATTGACCCTCCAACAGTCCTTAGCGAGGAGGATGAAGTACGACAGCAGTCATCCTGAAGCAAAACGTATAACTGAGGCCTTGACTGCTATGTTGGTGTTAGACGTGCGTCCGGTATCCGCCATTAGTGCAGTGGGATTTAGACAATTGATGGAGGTAGTGTGTCCCCGGTTCCAAATCCCGTCTAGATTCCACTTCACTAGGCAGGCGATACCGAGACTGTACAGAAACGTCAGAAAAAGTGTCCTCAGTGTCCTGAAAAATGCCGTTGTACACAATGTCCACTTAACCACGGACATGTGGACAAGTGGAACAGGGCAGACTAAGGACTATATGACTGTGACAGCCCACTGGGTAGATGTATCACCTTACGCAGCAACAGCAGCAGCGTCACCAGTAGCAGCATCTCAGAAACGCCAGCTCGTTACAAGGCAGGCTACGCTGTGTATCACCGGTTTCAGTAAGAGGCACACCGCCGACAACCTCTTAGAGAAACTGAGGGAAATCATCGCCCAGTGGCTTACCCCACTTAGACTCTCCTGGGGATTTGTGATATCTGACAACGCCACCAATATTGTGCGGGCATTACATCTGGGCAAATTCCAGCACGTCCCATGTTTTGCTCACACAATAAACTTGGTGGTGCAGAATTTTCTGAAAAGCGACAGGGGCGTGCAGGAGACGCTTTGGGTGGCCCGAAAAATTTCTGGCCACTTTCGCCATTCAGCGACTGCGTGCCGAAGACTGGAGCGCCAGCAAACACTCTTGAACCTGCCCCGCCATCACCTGAAGCAAGAGGTTGTGACGCGGTGGAACTCAACCCTCTATATGCTTCAGAGGATGGAGGAGCAGCAAAAGGCCATACAAGCCTATACATCCACCTATGACATAGGCAAAGGAGGGGGTATGCACCTGACTCAAGCGCAGTGGAGAATGATTTCCGTGTTGTGCAAGGTTCTTCAGCCCTTCGAACTTGCCACACGTGAAGTCAGTTCAGACACAGCCAGCTTGAGTCAGGTCATTCCCCTCATCAGGCTTTTGCAGAAGCAGCTGGAGAAAGTGAAGGAGGAGCTAAGACGGAGCGATTCCGCTCGGCATGTGGGACTTGTGGATGAAGCCCTTCATTCGCTTTGCCAGGATTCCAGGGTGGTCAATCTGTTGAAATCAGACCACTACATTTTGGCCACCGTGCTTGATCCTAGGTTTAAAGCCTATGTGGTGTCTCTCTTTCCGGCCGACACAAGCCTGCAGAGGTGCAAAGACCTGCTGGTGAACACACTGTCAGCTGAAGCGGAACGTGACACGTCAACGGCTCCTTCTTCATTTTCTCCCGCAACTGGGGCTGCCAGGAAAAAACTTAGGTATCCTAAGCAACCCGCTGGCGGTGATGCAGGGCAGGCAGGACCAAGTTTGGACATCTGGTCCGGACTGAAGGACCTGGCAACAATTTCTGACATGTCTACTGTCACTGCATATGATACTGTCACCATTGACAGAATGGTGGAGGATTACATCGGTGACAGCATCCAAGTAGGCATGTCAGACAGTCCATACCTGTACTGGCAGGAAAAAGAGGCAATTTGGAGGCCCCTGTACAAGCTGGCTCTATTTTACCTGAGTTGCCCCCCCTCCAGTGTGTACTCCGAAAGAGTGTTTAGTGCAGCCGGGAACCTTGTCAGCGAAAGGCGTAGGAGGTTGCTTCCACAGAATGTGGAGAAGATGATGTTCATCAAAATGAATTATCAGCTCTTCCAGGGAGACCAGCCTCCAGAAGGTACAGAGGGACCTGTGGTGGTGGATTCAAGTGGGGACGAGTTAATACTTTGTGAGGATGAGGATGTACACACTGAAGAGGGTGAGGAATCGGTGGATGAGGAGGATGAGGATGACATCTTGCCTCCGTAGAGCCAGTTTGTGCAGGGACACATTAATTGCCAGCTTGTTTTGTGGGGGCCCAAACGAACCAATCATTTCAGCCACAGTTGTGTGGCAGACCCTGGCGCTGAAATGATTGATTTGTTAAAGTGTGCATGTCCTGTTTATACAACATAAGGGTGGGTGGGAGGGCCCAAGGACAATTCCATCTTGCACTTCTTTTTTTTCTTTGCATTATGTACAGTTTGGGGCCTAGTTTTTCTAACTGCCATCCTGTCTGCCACTGCAGTGTCACTCCTAGATGGGTCACGTGTTTGTGCCGCCCACTCGTGTCGCTTAGCATAGTCATCCAGCTACCTCGGTGCAACCTTTTGGACATGAAAACACTATTGTGAGGTGTGAGGTGTTCAGAATAGACTGGAAATGAGTGGAAATTAAGGTTATTGAGGTTAATAATAGCATAGGAGCAGAGAAACCAACAAATTCTGTGATTTTAGCTGTTTTTATGCTTTTTAAAAAAAAAATACAGATCCAAAACACAAAACCCAGAACCAAAAAACACGGAAGGGTGGTTTTGGCAAAACCAATCCAGATCCAAAACACGAAGAAAGATCCAGATCCAAAACCAAAACACAAAACACGAAAAGTGGCCGGTGCACACCCCTAGTATATATAGTACATCCGCACCATTGGCTGCAGTGTAATAATTCTGCCCTCTCTGTTCCCAGACTAATGCTACATGTACATGGCAGTATATATAGTACATCCGCACCACCGTCTGCAGTGTAATAATTCTGCCCTCTCTGTTCCCAGACTAATGCTACATGTACATGGCAGTATATATAGTACATCCGCACCACCGGCTGCAGTGTAATAATTCTGCCCTCTCTGTTCCCAGACTAATGCTACATGTACATGGCAGTATATATAGTACATCCGCACCACCGGCTGCAGTGTAATTATTCTGCCCTCTATGTTCCCAGACTAATGCTACATGTACATGGCAGTATATATAGTACATCCGCACCACCGGCTGCAGTGTAAAAATTCTGCCTTCTCTGTTCCCAGACTAATGCTACATGTACATGGCAGTATATATAGTACATCCGCACCACCGGCTGCAGTGTAATAATTCAGCCCTCTCTGTTCCCAGACTAATGCTACATGTACATGGCAGTATATATAGTACATCCGCACCACCGGCTGCAGTGTAATAATTCTGCCCTCTCTGTTCCCAGACTAATGCTACATGTACATGGCAGTATACAGTAAATCCGCACCACCGGCTGCAGTGTAATAATTCTGCCCTCTCTGTTCCCAGACTAATGCTACATGTACATGGCAGTATATATAGTACATCCGCACCACCGGCTGCAGTGTAATAATTCTGCCCTCTCTGTTCCCAGACTAATGCTACATGTACAGTACATGGCAGTATATACAGTACATCCGCACCACCGGCTGCAGTGTAATAATTCTGCCCTCTCTGTTCCCAGACTAATGCTACATGTACATGGCAGTATATAGTACATCCGCACCACTGGCTGCAGTGTAATAATTCTGCCTTCTCTGATCGCAGACTAATGCTACATGTACATGGCAGTATATATAGTACATCCGCACCACCGGCTGCAGTGTAATAATTCTGCCCTATCTGTTCCCAGACTAATGCTCCATGTACATGGCAGTATATATAGTACATCCGCACCACCGGCTGCAGTGTAATAATTCTGCCCTCTCTGTTCCCAGACTAATGCTACATGTACATGGCAGTATATATAGTACATCCGCACCACCGGCTGCAGTGTAATAATTCTGCCCTCTCTGTTCCCAGACTAATGCTACATGTACATGGCAGTATATATAGTACATCTGCACCACCAGCTGCAGTGTAATAATTCTGCCCTCTCTGTTCCCAGACTAATGCTACATGTACATGGCAGTATATATAGTACATCCGCACCACCGGCTGCAGTGTAATAATTCTGCCCTCTCTGTTCCCAGACTAATGCTACATGTATATGGCAGTATATATAGTACATCCGCACCACCGGCTGCAGTGTAATAATTCTGCCCTATCTGTTCCCAGACTAATGCTACATGTACATGGCAGTATATATAGTACATCCGCACCACTGCATGCAGTGTAATTATTCTGCCCTATCTGTTCCCAGACTAATGCTCCATGTACATGGCAGTATATATAGTACATCCGCACCACCGGCTGCAGTGTAGTAATTCTGCCCTCTCTGTTCCCAGACTAATGCTACATGTACATGGCAGTATATATAGTACATCCGCACCACCGGCTGCAGTGTAATAATTCTGCCCTTTCTGTTCCCAGACTAATGCTACATGTACATGGCAGTATATATAGTACATCTGCACCACCAGCTGCAGTGTAATAATTCTGCCCTCTCTGTTCCCAGACTAATGCTACATGTACATGGCATTATATAGTACATCCGCACCACCGGCTGCAGTGTAATAATTCTGCATTCTCTGATCGCAGACTAATGCTGCATGTACATGGCAGTATATATAGTACATCCGCACCACCGGCTGCAGTGTAATAATTCTGCCCTTTATGTTCCCAGACTAATGCTACATGTACATGGCAGTATATATAGTACATCTGCACCACCAGCTGCAGTGTAATAATTCTGCCCTCTCTGTTCCCAGACTAATGCTACATGTACATGGCAGTATATATTACATCCGCACCACCGGCTGCAGTGTAATAATTCTGCATTCTCTGATCGCAGACTAATGCTGCATGTACATGACAGTATATATAGTACATTCGCACAACCGCATGCAGTGTAATTATTCTGCCCTATCTGTTCCCAGACTAATGCTCCATGTACATGGCAGTATATATAGTACATCCGCACCACCGGCTGCAGTGTAATAATTGTGCCCTCTCTGTTCCCAGACTAATGCTACATGTACATGGCAGTATACAGTAAATCCGCACCACCGGCTGCAGTGTAATAATTCTGCCCTCTCTGTTCCCAGACTAATGCTACATGTACATGGCAGTATATATAGTACATCCGCACCACCGGCTGCAGTGTAATAATTCTGCCCTCTCTGTTCCCAGACTAATGCTACATGTACAGTACATGGCAGTATATACAGTACATCTGCACCACCGGCTGCAGTGTAATAATTCTGCCCTCTCTGTTCCCAGACTAATGCTACATGTACATGGCAGTATATAGTACATCCGCACCACTGGCTGCAGTGTAATAATTCTGCCTTCTCTGATCGCAGACTAATGCTACATGTACATGGCAGTATATATAGTACATCCGCACCACCAGCTGCAGTGTAATTATTCTGCCCTATCTGTTCCCAGACTAATGCTACATGTACATGGCAGTATATATAGTACATCTGCACCACCAGCTGCAGTGTAATAATTCTGCCTTCTCTGATCGCAGACTAATGCTACATGTACATGGCAGTATATATAGTACATCCGCACCACCAGCTGCAGTGTAATTATTCTGCCCTCTCTGTTCCCAGACTAATGCTACATGTACATGGCAGTATATATAGTACATCCGCACCACCGGCTGCAGTGTAATAATTGTGCCCTCTCTGTTCCCAGACTAATGCTACATGTACATGGCAGTATATAGTACATCCGCACCACCGGCTGCAGTGTAATAATTCTGCCTTCTCTGATCGCAGACTAATGCTACATGTACATGGCAGTGTATATAGTACATCCGCACCACCGGCTGCAGTGTAATAATTCTACCCTCTCTGTTCCCAGACTAATGCTACATGTACATGGCAGTATATATAGTACATCCGCACCACCAGCTGCAGTGTAATAATTCTACCCTCTCTGTTCCCAGACTAATGCTACATGTACATGGCAGTATATAGTACATTCGCACAACCGCATGCAGTGTAATTATTCTGCCCTATCTGTTCCCAGACTAATGCTCCATGTACATGGCAGTATATATAGTACATCCGCACCACCGGCTGCAGTGTAATAATTCTGCCCTCTATGTTCCCAGACTAATGCTACATGTACATGGCAGTATATATAGTACATCCGCACCACCGGCTGCAGTGTAATAATTCTGCCCTCTCTGTTCCCAGACTAATGCTACATGTACATGGCAGTATACAGTAAATCCGCACCACCGGCTGCAGTGTAATAATTCTGCCCTCTCTGTTCCCAGACTAATGCTACATGTACATGGCAGTATATATAGTGCATCCGCACCACCGGCTGCAGTGTAATAATTCTGCCCTCTCTGTTCCCAGACTAATGCTACATGTACAGTACATGGCAGTATATACAGTACATCCGCACCACCGGCTGCAGTGTAATAATTCTGCCCTCTCTGTTCCCAGACTAATGCTACATGTACATGGCAGTATATAGTACATCCGCACCACTGGCTGCAGTGTAATAATTCTGCCTTCTCTGATCGCAGACTAATGCTACATGTACATGGCAGTATATATAGTACATCCGTACCACCATCTGCAGTGTAATAATTCTGCCCTATCTGTTCCCAGACTAATGCTCCATGTACATGGCAGTATATATAGTACATCCGCACCACCGGCTGTAGTGTAATAATTCTGCCCTCTCTGTTCCCAGACTAATGCTACATGTACATGGCAGTATATATAGTACATCCGCACCACCGGCAGCAGTGTAATAATTCTGCCCTCTCTGTTCCCAGACTAATGCTACATGTACATGGCAGTATATATAGTACATCTGCACCACCAGCTGCAGTGTAATAATTCTGCCCTCTCTGTTCCCAGACTAATGCTACATGTACATGGCAGTATATATAGTACATCCGCACCACCGGCTGCAGTGTAATAATTCTGCCCTCTCTGTTCCCAGACTAATGCTACATGTACATGGCAGTATATATAGTACATCCGCACCACCGGCTGCAGTGTAATAATTCTGCCCTATCTGTTCCCAGACTAATGCTACATGTACATGGCAGTATATATATAGTACATCCGCACCACCGCATGCAGTGTAATTATTCTGCCCTATCTGTTCCCAGACTAATGCTCCATGTACATGGCAGTATATATAGTACATCCGCACCACCGGCTGCAGTGTAGTAATTCTGCCCTCTCTGTTCCCAGACTAATGCTACATGTACATGGCAGTATATATAGTACATCCGCACCACCGGCTGCAGTGTAATAATTCTGCCCTTTCTGTTCCCAGACTAATGCTACATGTACATGGCAGTATATATAGTACATCTGCACCACCAGCTGCAGTGTAATAATTCTACCCTCTCTGTTCCCAGACTAATGCTACATGTACATGGCATTATATAGTACATCCGCACCACCGGCTGCAGTGTAATAATTCTGCATTCTCTGATCGCAGACTAATGCTGCATGTACATGGCAGTATATATAGTACATCCGCACCACCGGCTGCAGTGTAATAATTCTGCCCTTTATGTTCCCAGACTAATGCTACATGTACATGGCAGTATATATAGTACATCTGCACCACCAGCTGCAGTGTAATAATTCTGCCCTCTCTGTTCCCAGACTAATGCTACATGTACATGGCAGTATATATTACATCCGCACCACCGGCTGCAGTGTAATAATTCTGCATTCTCTGATCGCAGACTAATGCTGCATGTACATGACAGTATATATAGTACATTCGCACAACCGCATGCAGTGTAATTATTCTGCCCTATCTGTTCCCAGACTAATGATCCATGTACATGGCAGTATATATAGTACATCCGCACCACCGGCTGCAGTGTAATAATTGTGCCCTCTCTGTTCCCAGACTAATGCTACATGTACATGGCAGTATACAGTAAATCCGCACCACCGGCTGCAGTGTAATAATTCTGCCCTCTCTGTTCCCAGACTAATGCTACATGTACATGGCAGTATATATAGTACATCCGCACCACCGGCTGCAGTGTAATAATTCTGCCCTCTCTGTTCCCAGACTAATGCTACATGTACAGTACATGGCAATATATACAGTACATCCGCACCACCGGCTGCAGTGTAATAATTCTGCCCTCTCTGTTCCCAGACTAATGCTACATGTACATGGCAGTATATAGTACATCCGCACCACTGGCTGCAGTGTAATAATTCTGCCTTCTCTTATCGCAGACTAATGCTACATGTACATGGCAGTATATATAGTACATCCGCACCACCAGCTGCAGTGTAATTATTCTGCCCTATCTGTTCCCAGACTAATGCTACATGTACATGGCAGTATATATAGTACATCTGCACCACCAGCTGCAGTGTAATAATTCTGCCTTCTCTGATCGCAGACTAATGCTACATGTACATGGCAGTATATATAGTACATCCGCACCACCAGCTGCAGTGTAATTATTCTGCCCTCTCTGTTCCCAGACTAATGCTACATGTACATGGCAGTATATATAGTACATCCGCACCACCGGCTGCAGTGTAATAATTCTGCCCTCTCTGTTCCCAGACTAATGCTACATGTACATGGCAGTATATAGTACATCCGCACCACCGGCTGCAGTGTAATAATTCTGCCTTCTCTGATCGCAGACTAATGCTACATGTACATGGCAGTGTATATAGTACATCCGCACCACCGGCTGCAGTGTAATAATTCTGCCCTCTCTGTTCCCAGACTAATGCTACATGTACATGGCAGTATATATAGTACATCCGCACCACCGGCTGCAGTGTAATAATTCTGCCCTCTCTGTTCCCAGACTAATGCTACATGTACATGGCAGTATATATAGTACATCCGCACCACCGGCTGCTGTGTAATAATTCGACCCTCTCTGTTCCCAGACTAATGCTACATGTACATGGCAGTATATATAGTACATCCGCACCACCGGCTGCAGTGTAATAATTCTGCCCTCTCTGTTCCCAGACTAATGCTACATGTACATGGCAGTATATATAGTACATCCGCACCACCGGCTGCAGTGTAATAATTCTGCCCTCTCTGTTCCCAGACTAATGCTACATGTACATGGCAGTATATATAGTACATCCGCACCACCGGCTGCAGTGTAATAATTCTGCCCTCTCTGTTCCCAGACTAATGATACATGTACATGGCAGTATATATAGTACATCCGCACCACTGGCTGCTGTGTAATAATTCGACCCTCTCTGTTCCCAGACTAATGCTACATGTACATGGCAGTATATATAGTACATCCGCACCACCGGCTGCAGTGTAATAATTCTGCCCACTCTGTTCCCAGACTAATGCTACATGTGCATGGCAGTATATATAGTACATCCGCACCACCGGCTGCAGTGTAATAATTCTGCCCTCTCTGTTCCCAGACTAATGCTACATGTACATGGCAGTATAAAGTACATCCGCACCACCGGCTGCAGTGTAATAATTCTGCCTTCTCTGATCGCCGACTAATGATACATGTACATGGCAGTATATACAGTACATCCGCACCACCGGCTGCAGTGTAATAATTCTGCCCTCTCTGTTCCCAGACTAATGCTACATGTACATGGCAGTATATAGTACATCCGCACCACTGGCTGCAGTGTAATAATTCTGCCCTCTCTGTTCCCAGACTAATGATACATGTACATGGCAGTATATATAGTACATCCGCACCACCGGCTGCAGTGTAATAATTCTGCCTTCTCTGATCGCAGACTAATGCTACATGTACATGGCAGTATATATAGAACATCCACACCACCGGCTGCAGTGTAATAATTCAGTCCTCTATGTTCCCAGACTAATGCTACATGTACATGGCAGTATATATAGTACATCTTTACCACCAGCTGCAGTGTAATAATTCTGCCCTCTCTGTTCCCAGACTAATGCTACATGTACATGGCAGTATATATAGAACATCCACACCACCGGGTGCTGTGTAAAAATTCTGCCTTCTCTGTTCCCAGACTAATGATACATGTACATGGCAGTATATATAGTACATCCGCACCACCGGCTGCAGTGTAATAATTCTGCCCTCTCTGTTCCCAGTCTAATGGTACATGTACATGGCAGTATATAGTACATCCGCACCACCGGCTGCAGTGTAATAATACTGCCCTCTCTGTTCCCAGACTAATGCTACATGTACATGGCAGTATATATAGTACATCCGCACCACCTGCTGCAGTGTAATAATTCTGCCCTCTCTGTTCCCAGACTAATGCTACATGTACATGGCAGTATATAGTACATCCGCACCACCGGCTGCAGTGTAATAATTCTGCCCTCTCTGTTCCCAGACTAATGCTACATGTACATGGCAGTATATAGTACATCCGCACCACCGGCTGCAGTGTAATAATTCTGCCCTCTCTGTTCCCAGACTAATGCTACATGTACATGGCAGTATAAAGAGTACATCCGCACCACCGGCTGCAGTGTAATAATTCTGCCCTCTCTGTTCCCAGACTAATGCTACATGTACATGGCAGTATATATAGTACATCCGCACCGCCAGCTGCAGTGTAATTATTCTGCCTTCTCTGTTCACAGACTAATGCTACATGTACATGGCAGTATATAAAGTACATCCGCACCACCGCATGCAGAGTAATTATTCTGCCCTCTATGTTCCCAGACTAATGCTACATGTACATGGCAGTATATAGTACATCCGCACCACCGGCTGCAGTGTAATTATTCTGCCTTCTCTGTTCGCAGACTAATGCTACATGTACATGGCAGTATATATAGTACATCCGCACCACCAGCTGCAGTGTAATAATTCTGCCTTCTCTGTTCCCAGACTAATGCTACTTGTACACGGCAGTATATATAGTACATCTGCACCACCGCATGCAGTGTAATAATTCTGCCTCTCTGTTCCCAGACTAATGCTACATGTACATGGCAGTATATAAAGTACATCCGCACCACCGGCTGCAGTGTAATAATTCTGCCCTCTCTGTTCCCAGACTAATGCTACATGTACATGGCAGTATATATAGTACATCTGCACCACCAGCTGCAGTGTAATAATTCTGCCCTCTATGTTCCCAGACTAATGCTACATATACATGGCAGTATATATAGTACATCCGCACCACCGGCTGCAGTGTAATAATTCTGCCCTCTCTGTTCCAAGACTAATGCTACATATACATGGCAGTATATATAGTACATCCGCACCACCGGCTGCAGTGTAATAATCTGCTCTCTCTGTTCCCAGACTAATGCTACATGTACAGTACATGGCAGTATATATAGTACATCCACACCACCGGCTGCAGTGTAATAATTCTACCCTCTCTGTCCCAGACTAATGCTACATGTACATGGCAGTATATATAGTACATCCGCACCACCGGCTGCAGTGTAATAATTCTGCCCTCTCTGTTCCCAGACTAATGCTACATGTACATGGCAGTATTTATAGTACATCCGCACCACCGGCTGCAGTGTAATAATTCTGCCCTCTCTGTTCCCAGACTAATGCTACATGTACATGGCAGTATATATAGTACATCCGCACCACCGGCTGCAGTGTAATAATTCTGCCCTCTCTGTTCCCAGACTAATGCTACATGTACATGGCAGTATATATAGTACATCTGCACCACCGGCTGCATGTAATAATTTTGCCCTCTCTGTTCCCAGACTAATGCTACATGTACATTGCAGTATATAGTACATCCGCACCACCGGCTGCAGTGTAATAATTCTGCATTCTCTGATCGCAGACTAATGCTGCATGTACATGGCAGTATATATAGTACATCCGCACCACCGGCTGCAGTGTAATAATTCTGCCCTTTATGTTCCCAGACTAATGCTACATGTACATGGCAGTATATATAGTACATCTGCACCACCAGCTGCAGTGTAATAATTCTGCCCTCTCTGTTCCCAGACTAATGCTACATGTACATGGCAGTATATATTACATCCGCACCACCGGCTGCAGTCTAATAATTCTGCATTCTCTGATCGCAGACTAATGCTGCATGTACATGGCAGTATATATAGTACATTCGCACAACCGCATGCAGTGTAATTATTCTGCCCTATCTGTTCCCAGACTAATGCTCCATGTACATGGCAGTATATATAGTACATCCGCACCACCGGCTGTAGTGTAATAATTGTGCCCTCTCTGTTCCCAGACTAATGCTACATGTACATGGCAGTATATAGTACATCCGCACCACCGGCTGCAGTGTAATAATTCTGCCCTCTCTGTTCCCAGACTAATGCTACATGTACATGGCAGTATATATAGTACATCCGCACCACCAGCTGCAGTGTAATAATTCTGCCTTCTCTGTTCCCAGACTAATGCTACTTGTACACGGCAGTATATATAGTACATCTGCACCACCGCATGCAGCGTAATAATTCTGCCTCTCTGTTCCCAGACTACTGCTACATGTACATGGCAGTATATAAAGTTCATCCGCACCACCGGCTGCAGTGTAATAATTCTGCCCTCTCTGTTCCCAGACTAATGCTACATGTACATGGCAGTATATATAGTACATCTGCACCACCAGCTGCAGTGTAATAATTCTGCCCTCTATGTTCCCAGACTAATGCTACATGTACATGGCAGTATATATAGTACATCCGCACCACCGGCTGCAGTGTAATAATTCTGCCCTCTCTGTTCCAAGACTAATGCTACATGTACATGGCAGTATATATAGTACATCCGCACCACCGGCTGCAGTGTAATAATCTGCCCTCTCTGTTCCCAGACTAATGCTACATGTACAGTACATGGCAGTATATATAGTACATCCGCACCACCGGCTGCAGTGTAATAATTCTACCCTCTCTGTCCCAGACTAATGCTACATGTACATGGCAGTATATATAGTACATCCGCACCACCGGCTGCAGTGTAATAATTCTGCCCTCTCTGTTCCCAGACTAATGCTACATGTACATGGCAGTATTTATAGTACATCCGCACCACCGGCTGCAGTGTAATAATTCTGCCCTCTCTGTTCCCAGACTAATGCTACATGTACATGGCAGTATATATAGTACATCCGCACCACCGGCTTCAGTGTAATAATTCTGCCCTCTCTGTTCCCAGACTAATGCTACATGTACATGGCAGTATATAGTACATCCGCACCACCGGCTGCATTGTAATAATTCTGCCCTCTCTGTTCCCAGACTAATGCTACATGTACATGGCAGTATATATAGTACATCCGCACCACCGGCTGCAGTGTAATAATTCTGCCCTCTGTGTTCCCAGACTAATGCTACATGTACATGTCAGTATATATAGTACATCCGCACCACCGGCTGCAGTGTAATAATTCTGCCCTCTCTGTTCCCAGACTAATGCTACATGTACATGGCAGTCTATATAGTACATCTGCACCACCAGCTGCAGTGTAATAATTCTGCCCTCTCTGTTCCCAGACTAATGCTACATGTACATGGCAGTATATATAGTACATCCGCACCACCGGCGGCAGTGTAATAATTCTGCCCTCTCTGTTCCCAGACTAATGCTACATGTACATGGCAGTATATATAGTACATCCGCACCACCGGCTGCAGTGTAATAATTCTGCCCTCTCTGTTCCCAGACTAATGCTACATGTACATGGCAGTATATATAGTACATCCGCACCACCGGCTGCTGTGTAATAATTCGACCCTCTCTGTTCCCAGACTAATGCTACATGTACATGGCAGTATATATAGTACATCCGCACCACCGGCTGCAGTGTAATAATTCTGCCCTCTCTGTTCCCAGACTAATGCTACATGTACATGGCAGTATATATAGTACATCCGCACCACCGGCTGCAGTGTAATAATTCTGCCCTCTCTGTTCCCAGACTAATGCTACATGTACATGGCAGTATATATAGTACATCCGCACCACCGGCGGCAGTGTAATAATTCTGCCCTCTCTGTTCCCAGACTAATGATACATGTACATGGCAGTATATATAGTACATCCGCACCACTGGCTGCTGTGTAATAATTCGACCCTCTCTGTTCCCAGACTAATGCTACATGTACATGGCAGTATATATAGTACATCCGCACCACCGGCTGTAGTGTAATAATTCTGCCCACTCTGTTCCCAGACTAATGCTACATGTGCATGGCAGTATATATAGTACATCCGCACCACCGGCTGCAGTGTAATAATTCTGCCCTCTCTGTTCCCAGACTAATGCTACATGTATATGGCAGTATAAAGTACATCCACACCACCGGCTGCAGTGTAATAATTCTGCCTTCTCTGATCGCAGACTAATGATACATGTACATGGCAGTATATACAGTACATCCGCACCACCGGCTGCAGTGTAATAATTCTGCCCTCTCTGTTCCCAGACTAATGCTACATGTACATGGCAGTATATAGTACATCCGCACCACTGGCTGCAGTGTAATAATTCTGCCCTCTCTGTTCCCAGACTAATGATACATGTACATGGCAGTATATATAGTACATCCGCACCACCGGCTGCAGTGTAATAATTCTGCCTTCTCTGATCGCAGACTAATGCTACATGTACATGGCAGTATATATAGAACATCCGCACCACCGGCTGCAGTGTAATAATTCTGCCCTCTATGTTCCCAGACTAATGCTACATGTACATGGCAGTATATATAGTACATCTTCACCACCAGCTGCAGTGTAATAATTCTGCCCTCTCTGTTCCCAGACTAATGCTACATGTACATGGCAGTATATATAGAACATCCACACCACCGGGTGCTGTGTAAAAATTCTGCCTTCTCTGTTCCCAGACTAATGATACATGTACATGGCAGTATATATAGTACATCCGCACCACCGGCTGCAGTGTAATAATTCTGCCCTCTCTGTTCCCAGTCTAATGGTACATGTACATGGCAGTATATAGTACATCCGCACCACCGGCTGCAGTGTAATAATTCTGCCCTCTCTGTTCCCAGACTAATGCTACATGTACATGGCAGTATATATAGTACATCCGCACCACCTGCTGCAGTGTAATAATTCTGCCCTCTCTGTTCCCAGACTAATGCTACATGTACATGGCAGTATATAGTACATCCGCACCACCGGCTGCAGTGTAATAATTCTGCCCTCTCTGTTCCCAGACTAATACTACATGTACATGGCAGTATATAGTACATCCGCACCACCGGCTGCAGTGTAATAATTCTGCCCTCTCTGTTCCCAGACGAATGCTACATGTACATGGCAGTATAAAGAGTACATCCGCACCACCGGCTGCAGTGTAATAATTCTGCCCTCTCTGTTCCCAGACTAATGCTACATGTACATGGCAGTATATATAGTACATCCGCACCGCCAGCTGCAGTGTAATTATTCTGCCTTCTCTGTTCGCAGACTAATGCTACATGTACATGGCAGTATATATAGTACATCCGCACCACCGCATGCAGAGTAATTATTCTGCCCTCTATGTTTCCAGACTAATGCTACATGTACATGGCAGTATATAGTACATCCGCACCACCGGCTGCAGTGTAATTATTCTGCCTTCTCTGTTCGCAGACTAATGCTACATGTACATGGCAGTATATATAGTACATCCGCACCACCAGCTGCAGTGTAATAATTCTTCCCTCTCTGTCCCAGACTAATGCTACATGTACATGGCAGTATATATAGTACATCCGCACCACCGGCTGCAGTGTAATAATTCTGCCCTCTCTGTTCCCAGACTAATGCTACATGTACATGGCAGTATTTATAGTACATCCGCACCACCGGCTGCAGTGTAATAATTCTGCCCTCTCTGTTCCCAGACTAATGCTACATGTACATGGCAGTATATATAGTACATCCGCACCACCGGCTTCAGTGTAATAATTCTGCCCTCTCTGTTCCCAGACTAATGCTACATGTACATGGCAGTATATAGTACATCCGCACCACCGGCTGCAGTGTAATAATTCTGCCCTCTCTGTTCCCAGACTAATGCTACATGTACATGGCAGTATATATAGTACATCCGCACCACCGGCTGCAGTGTAATAATTCTGCCCTCTGTGTTCCCAGACTAATGCTACATGTACATGTCAGTATATATAGTACATCTGCACCACCGGCTGCAGTGTAATAATTCTGCCCTCTCTGTTCCCAGACTAATGCTACATGTACATGGCAGTATATATAGTACATCTGCACCACCGGCTGCATGTAATAATTTTGCCCTCTCTGTTCCCAGACTAATGCTACATGTACATGGCAGTATATAGTACATCCGCACCACCGGCTGCAGTGTAATAATTCTGCCCTCTCTGTTCCCAGACTAATGCTACATGTACATGGCAGTATATATAGTACATCTGCACCACCGGCTGCATGTAATAATTTTGCCCTCTCTGTTCCCAGACTAATGCTACATGTACATGGCAGTAAATATAGTACATCCGCACCACCGGCTGCAGTGTAATAATTCTGCCCTCTCTGTTCCCAGACTAATGCTACATGTACATGGCAGTATATATATTACATCCGCACCACCGGCTGCATGTAATAATTCTGCCCTCTCTGTTCCCAGACTAATGCTTCATGTACATGGCAGTATATATAGTACATCCGCACCACCGCATGCAGTGTAATTATTCTGCCCTATCTGTTCCCAGACTAATGCTCCATGTACATGGCAGTATATATAGTACATCCGCACCACCGGCTGCAGTGTAATAATACTGCCCTCTCTGTTCCCAGACTAATGCTACAATTACATGGTAGTATATAGAGTACATCCGCACCACCGGCTGCATGTAATAATTTTGCCCTCTCTGTTCCCAGACTAATGCTACATGTACATGGCAGTATATATAGTACATCCGCACCACCGGCTGCAGTGTAATAATTCTGCCCTCTCTGTTCCCAGACTAATGCTACATGTACATGGCAGTATATAGAGTACATCCGCACCACCGGCTGCATGTAATAATTTTGCCCTCTCTGTTCCCAGACTAATGCTACATGTACATGGCAGTATATATAGAACATCCGCACCACCGGCTGCAGTGTAATAATTCTGCCCTCTATGTTCCCAGACTAATGCTACATGTACATGGCAGTATATATAGTACATCTGCACCACCAGCTGCAGTGTAATAATTCTGCCCTCTCTGTTCCCAGACTAATGCTACATGTACATGGCAGTATATATAGTACATCCGCACCACCGGCTGCAGTGTAATAATTCTGCCTTCTCTGTTCCCAGACTAATGCTACATGTACATGGCAGTATATATAGTACATCTGCACCACCAGCTGCAGTGTAATAATTCTGCCCTCTCTGTTCCCAGACTAATGCTACATGTACATGGCAGTATATATAGAACATCCACACCACCGGGTGCTGTGTAAAAATTCTGCCTTCTCTGTTCCCAGACTAATGATACATGTACATGGCAGTATATATAGTACATCCGCACCACCGGCTGCAGTGTAATAATTCTGCCCTCTCTGTTCCCAGTCTAATGGTACATGTACATGGCAGTATATAGTACATCCGCACCACCGGCTGCAGTGTAATAATACTGCCCTCTCTGTTCCCAGACTAATGCTACATGTACATGGCAGTATATATAGTACATCCGCACCACCTGCTGCAGTGTAATAATTCTGCCCTCTCTGTTCCCAGACTAATGCTACATGTACATGGCAGTATATAGTTCATCCGCACCACCGGCTGCAGTGTAATAATTCTGCCCTCTCTGTTCCCAGACTAATGCTACATGTACATGGCAGTATATAGTACATCCGCACCACCGGCTGCAGTGTAATAATTCTGCCCTCTCTGTTCCCAGACTAATGCTACATGTACATGGCAGTATAAAGAGTACATCCACACCACCGGCTGCAGTGTAATAATTCTGCCCTCTCTGTTCCCAGACTAATGCTACATGTACATGGCAGTATATATAGTACATCCGCACCGCCAGCTGCAGTGTAATTATTCTGCCTTCTCTGTTCGCAGACTAATGCTACATGTACATGGCAGTATATATAGTACATCCGCACCACCGCATGCAGAGTAATTATTCTGCCCTCTATGTTCCCAGACTAATGCTACATGTACATGGCAGTATATAGTACATCCGCACCACCGGCTGCAGTGTAATTATTCTGCCTTCTCTGTTCGCAGACTAATGCTACATGTACATGGCAGTATATATAGTACATCCGCACCACCAGCTGCAGTGTAATAATTCTGCCTTCTCTGTTCCCAGACTAATGCTACTTGTACACGGCAGTATATATAGTACATCTGCACCACCGCATGCAGTGTAATAATTCTGCCTCTCTGTTCCCAGACTAATGCTACATGTACATGGCAGTATATAAAGTACATCCGCACCACCGGCTGCAGTGTAATAATTCTGCCCTCTCTGTTCCCAGACTAATGCTACATGTACATGGCAGTATATATAGTACATCCGCACCACCGGCTGCAGTGTAATAATTCTGCCCTCTCTGTTCCAAGACTAATGCTACATGTACATGGCAGTATATATAGTACATCCGCACCACCAGCTGCAGTGTAATAATCTGCCCTCTCTGTTCCCAGACTAATGCTACATGTACAGTACATGGCAGTATATATAGTACATCCGCACCACCGGCTGCAGTGTAATAATTCTACCCTCTCTGTCCCAGACTAATGCTACATGTACATGGCAGTATATATAGTACATCCGCACCACCGGCTGCAGTGTAATAATTCTGCCCTCTCTGTTCCCAGACTAATGCTACATGTACATGGCAGTATTTATAGTAAATCCGCACCCCCGGCTGCAGTGTAATAATTCTGCCCTCTCTGTTCCCAGACTAATGCTACATGTACATGGCAGTATATATAGTACATCCGCACCACCGGCTGCAGTGTAATAATTCTGCCCTCTCTGTTCCCAGACTAATGCTACATGTACATGGCAGTATATAGTACATCCGCACCACCGGCTGCAGTGTAATAATTCTGCCCTCTCTGTTCCCAGACTAATGCTACATGTACATGGCAGTATATATAGTACATCCGCACCACCGGCTGCAGTGTAATAATTCTGCCCTCTCTGTTCCCAGACTAATGCTACATGTACATGGCAGTATATATAGTACATCTGCACCACCAGCTGCATGTAATAATTTGGCCCTCTCTGTTCCCAGACTAATGCTACATGTACATGGCAGTAAATATAGTACATCCGCACCACCGGCTGCAGTGTAATATTTCTGCCCTCTCTGTTCCCAGACTAATGCTACATGAATATGGCAGTATATATAGTACATCCGCACCACCGGCTGCATGTAATAATTTTGCCCTCTCTGTTCCCTGATTAATGCTACATGTACATGGCAGTATATAGTACATCCGCACCACCGGCTGCAGTGTAATAATTCTGCCCTCTCTGTTCCCAGACTAATGCTACATGTACATGGCAGTATATAGTACATTCGCACAACCGCATGCAGTGTAATTATTCTGCCCTATCTGTTCCCAGACTAATGCTCCATGTACATGGCAGTATATATAGTACATCCGCACCACCGGCTGCAGTGTAATAATTCTGCCCTCTATGTTCCCAGACTAATGCTACATGTACATGGCAGTATATATAGTACATCCGCACCACCGGCTGCAGTGTAATAATTCTGCCTTCTCTGTTCCCAGACTAATGCTACATGTACATGGCAGTATATATAGTACATCCACACCACCGGCTGCAGTGTAATAATTCTGCCCTCTCTGTTCCCAGACTAATGCTACATGTACATGGCAGTATATATAGAACATCCGCACCACCGGCTGCAGTGTAATAATTCTGCCCTCTCTGTTCCCAGACTAATGCTACATGTACATGGCAGTATATATAGTACATCCGCACCACCGGCTGCAGTGTAATAATTCTGCCCTCTCTGTTCCCAGACTAATGCTACATGTACATGGCAGTATATATAGTACATCCGCACCACCGGCTGCAGTGTAATAATTCTGCCCTCTCTGTTCCCAGACTAATGCTACATGTACATGGCAGTATATATAGTACATCCGCACCACCGGCTGCTGTGTAATAATTCGACCCTCTCTGTTCCCAGACTAATGCTACATGTACATGGCAGTATATATAGTACATCCGCACCACCGGCTGCAGTGTAATAATTCTGCCCTCTCTGTTCCCAGACTAATGCTACATGTACATGGCAGTATATATAGTACATCCGCACCACCGGCTGCAGTGTAATAATTCTGCCCTCTCTGTTCCCAGACTAATGCTACATGTACATGGCAGTATATATAGTACATCCGCACCACCGGCGGCAGTGTAATAATTCTGCCCTCTCTGTTCCCAGACTAATGATACATGTACATGGCAGTATATATAGTACATCCGCACCACTGGCTGCTGTGTAATAATTCGACCCTCTCTGTTCCCAGACTAATGCTACATGTACATGGCAGTATATATAGTACATCCGCACCACCGGCTGTAGTGTAATAATTCTGCCCACTCTGTTCCCAGACTAATGCTACATGTGCATGGCAGTATATATAGTACATCCGCACCACCGGCTGCAGTGTAATAATTCTGCCCTCTCTGTTCCCAGACTAATGCTACATGTACATGGCAGTATAAAGTACATCCACACCACCGGCTGCAGTGTAATAATTCTGCCTTCTCTGATCGCAGACTAATGATACATGTACATGGCAGTATATACAGTACATCCGCACCACCGGCTGCAGTGTAATAATTCTGCCCTCTCTGTTCCCAGACTAATGCTACATGTACATGGCAGTATATGGTACATCCGCACCACTGGCTGCAGTGTAATAATTCTGCCCTCTCTGTTCCCAGACTAATGATACATGTACATGGCAGTATATATAGTACATCCGCACCACCGGCTGCAGTGTAATAATTCTGCCTTCTCTGATCGCAGACTAATGCTACATGTACATGGCAGTATATATAGAACATCCGCACCACCGGCTGCAGTGTAATAATTCTGCCCTCTATGTTCCCAGACTAATGCTACATGTACATGGCAGTATATATAGTACATCTTCACCACCAGCTGCAGTGTAATAATTCTGCCCTCTCTGTTCCCAGACTAATGCTACATGTACATGGCAGTATATATAGAACATCCACACCACCGGGTGCTGTGTAAAAATTCTGCCTTCTCTGTTCCCAGACTAATGATACATGTACATGGCAGTATATATAGTACATCCGCACCACCGGCTGCAGTGTAATAATTCTGCCCTCTCTGTTCCCAGTCTAATGGTACATGTACATGGCAGTATATAGTACATCCGCACCACCGGCTGCAGTGTAATAATACTGCCCTCTCTGTTCCCAGACTAATGCTACATGTACATGGCAGTATATATAGTACATCCGCACCACCTGCTGCAGTGTAATAATTCTGCCCTCTCTGTTCCCAGACTAATGCTACATGTACATGGCAGTATATAGTACATCCGCACCACCGGCTGCAGTGTAATAATTCTGCCCTCTCTGTTCCCAGACTAATACTACATGTACATGGCAGTATATAGTACATCCGCACCACCGGCTGCAGTGTAATAATTCTGCCCTCTCTGTTCCCAGACGAATGCTACATGTACATGGCAGTATAAAGAGTACATCCGCACCACCGGCTGCAGTGTAATAATTCTGCCCTCTCTGTTCCCAGACTAATGCTACATGTACATGGCAGTATATATAGTACATCCGCACCGCCAGCTGCAGTGTAATTATTCTGCCTTCTCTGTTCGCAGACTAATGCTACATGTACATGGCAGTATATATAGTACATCCGCACCACCGCATGCAGAGTAATTATTCTGCCCTCTATGTTTCCAGACTAATGCTACATGTACATGGCAGTATATAGTACATCCGCACCACCGGCTGCAGTGTAATTATTCTGCCTTCTCTGTTCGCAGACTAATGCTACATGTACATGGCAGTATATATAGTACATCCGCACCACCAGCTGCAGTGTAATAATTCTTCCCTCTCTGTCCCAGACTAATGCTACATGTACATGGCAGTATATATAGTACATCCGCACCACCGGCTGCAGTGTAATAATTCTGCCCTCTCTGTTCCCAGACTAATGCTACATGTACATGGCAGTATTTATAGTACATCCGCACCACCGGCTGCAGTGTAATAATTCTGCCCTCTCTGTTCCCAGACTAATGCTACATGTACATGGCAGTATATATAGTACATCCGCACCACCGGCTTCAGTGTAATAATTCTGCCCTCTCTGTTCCCAGACTAATGCTACATGTACATGGCAGTATATAGTACATCCGCACCACCGGCTGCAGTGTAATAATTCTGCCCTCTCTGTTCCCAGACTAATGCTACATGTACATGGCAGTATATATAGTACATCCGCACCACCGGCTGCAGTGTAATAATTCTGCCCTCTGTGTTCCCAGACTAATGCTACATGTACATGTCAGTATATATAGTACATCTGCACCACCGGCTGCAGTGTAATAATTCTGCCCTCTCTGTTCCCAGACTAATGCTACATGTACATGGCAGTATATATAGTACATCTGCACCACCGGCTGCATGTAATAATTTTGCCCTCTCTGTTCCCAGACTAATGCTACATGTACATGGCAGTATATAGTACATCCGCACCACCGGCTGCAGTGTAATAATTCTGCCCTCTCTGTTCCCAGACTAATGCTACATGTACATGGCAGTATATATAGTACATCTGCACCACCGGCTGCATGTAATAATTTTGCCCTCTCTGTTCCCAGACTAATGCTACATGTACATGGCAGTAAATATAGTACATCCGCACCACCGGCTGCAGTGTAATAATTCTGCCCTCTCTGTTCCCAGACTAATGCTACATGTACATGGCAGTATATATATTACATCCGCACCACCGGCTGCATGTAATAATTCTGCCCTCTCTGTTCCCAGACTAATGCTTCATGTACATGGCAGTATATATAGTACATCCGCACCACCGCATGCAGTGTAATTATTCTGCCCTATCTGTTCCCAGACTAATGCTCCATGTACATGGCAGTATATATAGTACATCCGCACCACCGGCTGCAGTGTAATAATACTGCCCTCTCTGTTCCCAGACTAATGCTACATGTACATGGTAGTATATAGAGTACATCCGCACCACCGGCTGCATGTAATAATTTTGCCCTCTCTGTTCCCAGACTAATGCTACATGTACATGGCAGTATATATAGTACATCCGCACCACCGGCTGCAGTGTAATAATTCTGCCCTCTCTGTTCCCAGACTAATGCTACATGTACATGGCAGTATATAGAGTACATCCGCACCACCGGCTGCATGTAATAATTTTGCCCTCTCTGTTCCCAGACTAATGCTACATGTACATGGCAGTATATATAGAACATCCGCACCACCGGCTGCAGTGTAATAATTCTGCCCTCTATGTTCCCAGACTAATGCTACATGTACATGGCAGTATATATAGTACATCTGCACCACCAGCTGCAGTGTAATAATTCTGCCCTCTCTGTTCCCAGACTAATGCTACATGTACATGGCAGTATATATAGTACATCCGCACCACCGGCTGCAGTGTAATAATTCTGCCTTCTCTGTTCCCAGACTAATGCTACATGTACATGGCAGTATATATAGTACATCTGCACCACCAGCTGCAGTGTAATAATTCTGCCCTCTCTGTTCCCAGACTAATGCTACATGTACATGGCAGTATATATAGAACATCCACACCACCGGGTGCTGTGTAAAAATTCTGCCTTCTCTGTTCCCAGACTAATGATAAATGTACATGGCAGTATATATAGTACATCCGCACCACCGGCTGCAGTGTAATAATTCTGCCCTCTCTGTTCCCAGTCTAATGGTACATGTACATGGCAGTATATAGTACATCCGCACCACCGGCTGCAGTGTAATAATACTGCCCTCTCTGTTCCCAGACTAATGCTACATGTACATGGCAGTATATATAGTACATCCGCACCACCTGCTGCAGTGTAATAATTCTGCCCTCTCTGTTCCCAGACTAATGCTACATGTACATGGCAGTATATAGTTCATCCGCACCACCGGCTGCAGTGTAATAATTCTGCCCTCTCTGTTCCCAGACTAATGCTACATGTACATGGCAGTATATAGTACATCCGCACCACCGGCTGCAGTGTAATAATTCTGCCCTCTCTGTTCCCAGACTAATGCTACATGTACATGGCAGTATAAAGAGTACATCCACACCACCGGCTGCAGTGTAATAATTCTGCCCTCTCTGTTCCCAGACTAATGCTACATGTACATGGCAGTATATATAGTACATCCGCACCGCCAGCTGCAGTGTAATTATTCTGCCTTCTCTGTTCGCAGACTAATGCTACATGTACATGGCAGTATATATAGTACATCCGCACCACCGCATGCAGAGTAATTATTCTGCCCTCTATGTTCCCAGACTAATGCTACATGTACATGGCAGTATATAGTACATCCGCACCACCGGCTGCAGTGTAATTATTCTGCCTTCTCTGTTCGCAGACTAATGCTACATGTACATGGCAGTATATATAGTACATCCGCACCACCAGCTGCAGTGTAATAATTCTGCCTTCTCTGTTCCCAGACTAATGCTACTTGTACACGGCAGTATATATAGTACATCTGCACCACCGCATGCAGTGTAATAATTCTGCCTCTCTGTTCCCAGACTAATGCTACATGTACATGGCAGTATATAAAGTACATCCGCACCACCGGCTGCAGTGTAATAATTCTGCCCTCTCTGTTCCCAGACTAATGCTACATGTACATGGCAGTATATATAGTACATCCGCACCACCGGCTGCAGTGTAATAATTCTGCCCTCTCTGTTCCAAGACTAATGCTACATGTACATGGCAGTATATATAGTACATCCGCACCACCGGCTGCAGTGTAATAATCTGCCCTCTCTGTTCCCAGACTAATGCTACATGTACAGTACATGGCAGTATATATAGTACATCCGCACCACCGGCTGCAGTGTAATAATTCTACCCTCTCTGTCCCAGACTAATGCTACATGTACATGGCAGTATATATAGTACATCCGCACCACCGGCTGCAGTGTAATAATTCTGCCCTCTCTGTTCCCAGACTAATGCTACATGTACATGGCAGTATTTATAGTAAATCCGCACCCCCGGCTGCAGTGTAATAATTCTGCCCTCTCTGTTCCCAGACTAATGCTACATGTACATGGCAGTATATATAGTACATCCGCACCACCGGCTGCAGTGTAATAATTCTGCCCTCTCTGTTCCCAGACTAATGCTACATGTACATGGCAGTATATAGTACATCCGCACCACCGGCTGCAGTGTAATAATTCTGCCCTCTCTGTTCCCAGACTAATGCTACATGTACATGGCAGTATATATAGTACATCCGCACCACCGGCTGCAGTGTAATAATTCTGCCCTCTCTGTTCCCAGACTAATGCTACATGTACATGGCAGTATATATAGTACATCTGCACCACCAGCTGCATGTAATAATTTGGCCCTCTCTGTTCCCAGACTAATGCTACATGTACATGGCAGTAAATATAGTACATCCGCACCACCGGCTGCAGTGTAATATTTCTGCCCTCTCTGTTCCCAGACTAATGCTACATGAAAATGGCAGTATATATAGTACATCCGCACCACCGGCTGCATGTAATAATTTTGCCCTCTCTGTTCCCTGATTAATGCTACATGTACATGGCAGTATATAGTACATCCGCACCACCGGCTGCAGTGTAATAATTCTGCCCTCTCTGTTCCCAGACTAATGCTTCATGTACATGGCAGTATATATAGTACATCCGCACCACCGGCTGCAGTGTAATAATTCTGCCCTCTCTATTCCCAGACTAATGCTACATGTACATGGCAGTATATATAGTACATCCGCACCACCGGCTGCAGTGTATTAATACTGCCCGCTCTGTTCCCAGACTAATGCTACATGTACATGGCTGTATATATAGTACATCCGCACCACCACATGCAGTGTAATTAGTCTGCCCTATCTGTTCCCAGACTAATGCTCCATGTACATTGCAGTATATATAGTACATCCGCACCACCGGCTGCAGTGTAATAATACTGCCCTCTCTGTTCCCAGACTAATGCTACATGTACATAGCAGTATATATAGTACATCCGCACCACCGACTGCAGTGTAATAATTCTGCCCTCTCTGTTCCCAGACTAATGCTACATGTACATGGCAGTATAAAGAGTACATCCGCACCACCGGCTGCAGTGTAATAATTCTGCCCTCTCTGTTCCCAGACTAATGCTACATGTACATGGCAGTATATATAGTACATCCGCACCGCCAGCTGCAGTGTAATTATTCTGCCTTCTCTGTTCGCAGACTAATGCTACATGTACATGGCAGTATATATAGTACATCCGCACCACCGCATGCAGAGTAATTATTCTGCCCTCTATGTTCCCAGACTAATGCTACATGTACATGGCAGTATATAGTACATCCGCACCACCGGCTGCAGTGTAATTATTCTGCCTTCTCTGTTCGCAGACTAATGCTACATGTACATGGCAGTATATATAGTACATCCGCACCACCAGCTGCAGTGTAATAATTCTGCCTTCTCTGTTCCCAGACTAATGCTACTTGTACACGGCAGTATATATAGTACATCTGCACCACCGCATGCAGTGTAATAATTCTGCCTCTCTGTTCCCAGACTAATGCTACATGTACATGGCAGTATATAAAGTACATCCGCACCACCGGCTGCAGTGTAATAATTCTGCCCTCTCTGTTCCCAGACTAATGCTACATGTACATGGCAGTATATATAGTACATCTGCACCACCAGCTGCAGTGTAATAATTCTGCCCTCTATGTTCCCAGACTAATGCTACATGTATTGTACATGGCAGTATATATAGTACATCCGCACCACCGGCTGCAGTGTAATAATTCTGCCCTCTCTGTTCCAAGACTAATGCTACATGTACATGGCAGTATATATAGTACATCCGCACCACCGGCTGCAGTGTAATAATCTGCCCTCTCTGTTCCCAGACTAATGCTACATGTACAGTACATGGCAGTATATATAGTACATCCGCACCACCGGCTGCAGTGTAATAATTCTACCCTCTCTGTCCCAGACTAATGCTACATGTACATGGCAGTATATATAGTACATCCGCACCACCGGCTGCAGTGTAATAATTCTGCCCTCTCTGTTCCCAGACTAATGCTACATGTACATGGCAGTATTTATAGTACATCCGCACCACCGGCTGCAGTGTAATAATTCTGCCCTCTCTGTTCCCAGACTAATGCTACATGTACATGGCAGTATATATAGTACATCCGCACCACCGGCTGCAGTGTAATAATTCTGCCCTCTCTGTTCCCAGACTAATGCTACATGTACATGGCAGTATATAGTACATCCGCACCACGGCTGCAGTGTAATAATTCTGCCCTCTCTGTTCCCAGACTAATGCTACATGTACATGGCAGTATATATAGTACATCTGTACCACCAGCTGCATGTAATAATTTGGCCCTCTCTGTTCCCAGACTAATGCTACATGTACATGGCAGTAAATATAGTACATCCGCACCACCGGCTGCAGTGTAATATTTCTGCCCTCTCTGTTCCCAGACTAATGCTACATGAATATGGCAGTATATATAGTACATCCGCACCACCGGCTGCAGTGTAATAATTCTGCCCTCTCTGTTCCCAGACTAATGCTACATGTACATGGCAGTATATATAGTACATCCGCACCACCGGCTGCAGTGTAATAATTCTGCCCTCTCTGTTCCCAGACTAATCCTACATGTACATGGCAGTATATATAGTACATCCGCACCACCGGCTGCAGTGTAATAATTCTGCCCTCTCTGTTCCCAGACTAATGCTACATGAATATGGCAGTATATATAGTACATCCGCACCACCGGCTGCAGTGTAATAATTCTGCCCTCTCTGTTCCCAGACTAATGCTACATGTACATGGCAGTATATATATAGTACATCCGCACCACCGGCTGCAGTGTAATAATTCTGCCCTCTCTGTTCCCAGACTAATGCTACATGAATATGGCAGTATATATAGTACATCCGCACCACCGGCTGCAGTGTAATAATTTTTCCATCTCTGTTCCCAGACTAATGCTACATGTACATGGCAGTATATATAGTACATCCGCACCACCGGCTGCAGTGTAATAATTCTGCCCTCTCTGTTCCCAGACTAATGCTACATGTACATGGCAGTATATATAGTACATCCGCACCACCGGCTGCAGTGTAATAATTCTGCCCTCTCTGTTCCCAGACTAATGCTACATGTACATGGCAGTATATAGTACATCCGCACCACCGGCTGCAGTGTAATAATTCTGCCCTCTCTATTCCCAGACTAATGCTACATGTACATGGCAGTATATATAGTACATCCGCACCACCGGCTGCAGTGTATTAATACTGCCCTCTCTGTTCCCAGACTAATGCTACATGTACATGGCTGTATATATAGTACAATCCGCACCACCACATGCAGTGTAATTAGTCTGCCCTATCTGTTCCCAGACTAATGCTCCATGTACATGGCAGTATATATAGTACATCCGCACCACCGGCTGCAGTGTAATAATACTGCCCTCTCTGTTCCCAGACTAATGCTACATGTACATAGCAGTATATATAGTACATCCGCACCACCGGCTGCAGTGTAATAATTCTGCCCTCTCTGTTCCCAGACTACTGCTACATGTACATGGTAGTATATAGAGTACATCCGCACCACCGGCTGCATGTAATAATTTTGCCCTCTCTGTTCCCAGACTAATGCTACATGTACATGGCAGTATATATAGTACATCCGCACCACCGGCTGCAGTGTAATAATTCTGCCCTCTCTGTTCCCAGACTAATGCTACATGTACATGGCAGTATATAGAGTACATCCGCACCACCGGCTGCATGTAATAATTTTGCCCTCTCTGTTCCCAGACTAATGCTACATGCACATGGCAGTATATATAGTACATCCGCACCAACCGGCAGCAGTGTAATAATTCTGCCCTCTCTGTTCCCGGACTAATGCTACATGTACATGGCAGTATATAGTACATCCGCACCACCGGCTGCAGTGTAATAATTCTGCCCTCTCTGTTCCCAGACTAATGCTACATGTACATGGCAGTATATATAGTACATCCGCACCACCGGCTGCAGTGTAATAATTCTGCCCTCTCTGTTCCCGGACTAATGCTACATGTACATGGCAGTATATAGTACATCCGCACCACCGGCTGCAGTGTAATAATTCTGCCCTCTCTGTTCCCAGACTAATGCTACTTGTACATGGCAGTATATATAGTACATCCGCACCACCGGCTGCAGTGTAATAATTCTGCCCTCTCTGTTCCCAGACTAATCCTACATGTACATGGCAGTATATATAGTACATCCGCACCACCGGCTGCAGTGTAATAATTCTGCCCTCTCTGTTCCCAGACTAATGCTACATGTACATGGCAGTATATATAGTACATCCGCACCACCGCATGCAGTGTAATAATTCTGCCCTCTCTGTTCCCAGACTAATGCTACATGAATATGGCAGTATATATAGTACATCCGCACCACCGGCTGCAGTGTAATAATTCTGCCCTCTCTGTTCCCAGACTAATGCTACATGTACATGGCAGTATATATATAGTACATCCGCACCACCGGCTGCAGTGTAATAATTCTGCCCTCTCTGTTCCCAGACTAATGCTACATGAATATGGCAGTATATATAGTACATCCGCACCACCGGCTGCAGTGTAATAATTTTTCCATCTCTGTTCCCAGACTAATGCTACATGTACATGGCAGTATATATAGTACATCCGCACCACCGGCTGCAGTGTAATAATTCTGCCCTCTCTGTTCCCAGACTAATGCTACATGTACATGGCAGTATATAGTACATCCGCACCACCGGCTGCAGTGTAATAATTCTGCCCTCTCTGTTCCCAGACTAATGCTACATGTACATGGCAGTATATATAGTACATCCGCACCACCGGCTGCAGTGTAATAATTCTGCCCTCTCTGTTCCCAGACTAATGCTACATGTACATGGCAGTATATAAGTACATCCGCACCACCGGCTGCAGTGTAATAATTCTGCCCTCTCTGTTCCCAGACTAATGCTACATGTACATGGCAGTATATATAGTACATCCGCACCACCGGCTGCAGTGTAATAATTCTGCCCTCTCTGTTCCCAGACTAATGCTACATGTACATGGCAGTATATATAGTACATCCGCACCACCGGCTGCAGTGTAATAATTCTGCCCTCTCTGTTCCCAGACTAATGCTACATGTACATGGCAGTATATATAGTACATCCGCACCACCGGCTGCAGTGTAATAATTCTGCCCTCTCTGTTCCCAGACTAATGCTACATGTACATGGCAGTATATATAGTACATCCGCA
This sequence comes from Taudactylus pleione, assembly GCA_031769625.1. Classification (NCBI taxonomy): domain Eukaryota; kingdom Metazoa; phylum Chordata; class Amphibia; order Anura; family Myobatrachidae; genus Taudactylus; species Taudactylus pleione. The sequence goes on from JAUIMM010001080.1 coordinate 562,901, forward strand.
CCACCGGCTGCAGTGTAATAATTCTGCCCTCTCTGTTCCCAGACTAATGCTACATGTACATGGCAGTATATATATAGTACATCCGCACCAACCGGCTGCAGTGTAATAATTCTGCCCTCTCTGTTCCCAGACTAATGCTACATGTACATGGCAGTATATATAGTACATCCGCACCACCGGCTGCAGTGTAATAATTCTGCCCTCTCTGTTCCCAGACTAATGCTACATGAATATGGCAGTATATATAGTACATCCGCACCACCGGCTGCAGTGTAATAATTTTTCCATCTCTGTTCCCAGACTAATGCTACATGTACATGGCAGTATATATAGTACATCGCACC